>OY856410.1:992141834-992466834 GCA_963693085.1 Alisma plantago-aquatica | reverse complement strand
CATCACGGGCGATGCAGACAAGCTGGTTTGGTGTCTTGCGCATGATGGGTCATTCTCCATTAAATCCGTAAAGAATGTGATCATCTATCCTCAGATAGAGAGTGACATACCCTAGTTGGTGAAGCTGTGGAAGATGGGAAATTCCAAAGCTAGCGCCGTTCTGTGGAAGATAGTGCATTGTGCACTTCCAACCGATGAAAACATACACAGATGTTAGATTCCTATCGTCTCCCGATGTTCATGTTGTGAGTCACCATCATGCGAGACCTTGCAACACCTTTTTTTGGATATTCATCTTGCTCTTTTCTTCTAGGACAAGTTCAGTGCTATTACCAGCTACTCCAAGCCTGAATCACTCGAGTAGATTATGATCATTTGTGGAAACTCTCAGGCTTCTAATTCGCTGAGGAGATGGATAGAAGGTGAACTATGTGCCCATATAGCGTGGACTATATGGCGCATCAGATGCGTTGCCAAGATGGAAGGCAAGGCTTTGGAATGGCCCTTGCAATGGAATTTTATTTCTTCTTGTCTGAACCGACTGATATCGAAGAAGACCTTCATCAAGATAGAGGACATGACGTTTCACATGCAGCTCAAGTTACATAATATTTAGGATCCACAGATCAATCTCAAGTGCATTCAGATCGAGAAATGGCGGCCCCCGGATGTTGACAATCTGAAGCTTAATCTGACTATCAGTCGAGCAGCTGACCAGATGGTTGTTGTTAGAAGATGGGAAGTCGGGGTTGTCCGTAACTCCCATTCTCACGTTAGATTAGCTTTTTGGGTTTGGCTTCGGGAAGATGACTACACCATTGCTTACATTCTTGCTTGCGTCGTTGCCCTCAAGATTGCTGAATACAAAAACCTCTGCATCGCCATCATTGAGATTGATGATCCTTATGTGCATGACATCCTATGGGGTAACTCTAAGGAACCATGGAAAGCAACTCCGTTCACAAGGGAGATTTGAGCGGTTCTCAATGATGAAGCCATCATAGGTTATCTCATACCTAAGCTAGCCAATGCAGTTGAAGAGCGTTAGGTGTAAGGGGATCCACTCTCAATGACACTTTTATTTGTACTGAACATATGTTGCTACCCATGTATGTGCGAGGTCTCATCATCATGGATAAACATAGTGTTCCGTACATTTTCTTCAGGATGACAACTACTGGGTGATATGGATCTTGGATGATCTTTTGGCGTCATCGAGTCTCGCGCAGCGTTGAGGTCTTTTTCTGGTTTTGTTGCGTCTTCATTGGGCCTGATGGGGGCATTATCTTTGACTTTATAAGCGTGATTTGTAATTGCTTTTTGATTAGCCCACAAAGAGGAGAGTGGGATGAATAGTAGATCTCCTGGCTTAAGTTAAAAAAAAATATACCTACATATATACATACATGGAGGAGTGTATATATGTATATACATACATATATATATATACATATACATATATGGAGGAGGACCGTCACTGCGTCAACAACGAGTGGAGGAGAAGCTTCCACTAGTGCTGTGGCTGCTGCTGAATCTGCAAAGGATCAGGGAAAAGGCAACGATAATGGGGGTCCAAGCAATGGAGGTGACGCCGCTGTCGAGAAAGACAATGAACCTGCAGCTGCTGCTCATGTAGAACAAGGGAACAATACTTCTGTTACGTCAGAAGAGACCCATCCTAGAGACACAAATGTCGACTTTTCACCAGTTACTGGAAGGGCCAGTTCTCGCCGGATAGGTATCCCCAAATCACAGGGAGTGGGGTCGATCCTCAACACTACTAATAGCTATGGAGCTCTGTCTGATTCTGACAAAGAAGAGGGTGAAATAGTCAAAGAAAAAGAGGTGAGAGGGAAGCGTAAGAACGTTGCAAAGGAGCCTCCGAGGCGAACCAAATCCAAAAAAAACCTTTGATATGTCCATACTCTTATGGAATATTAAAGGTGGGTGTGATAGTAGGGTTGTAAATGGGTACGGGTAGACCCGTAGACCCGCAAATTAGGACCCTTAAAAAACCCGTCACGGGTCTAATTTTTTATACCCGCATACCCTTGGACCCGTATACCCTTGGACCCGCATATAAGCGGGTCCAATAAGGGGTATGCTTGGACCCAGACCCGCTAGACCTGTGTACCCGCTATACATAAGTAACTACTTAAATAACATGTTATATATATAATACTTTACTAGTCTAATTAATATAATTCTTGAAATTATACCCTACTCTAACCACAATAATGTTGAGACTCGTCATATCATAAAGAATTTACTATTCTGGTTTCAATAATGAACATTATATTTAAACTTAAAAATCAAAATGTCTACTAATTTACATTACTTTCTACATAAGTTAAACGTTATGACGATGACTACAAATATGTAAACAATTAACTCAATTAATGTTAATGTATAAAATATAGCATTGTCTAATATAATTATTGCATGTTAACATGCTATATAATAACAATATCTAGTTGTCTTAAAATATATAGAACATAGTCATTTCTCTTACATAAATAATATGATTATTTATAGAACCACTTACCTACATACCCGCACCGCATACCCGCTATAATTGTGGGTACGGGTATGGTGCGGGTCTAGGTTTTGTATTATGCGGGTCTAGAACTGAAACCGGACCCGCTAAATTAGATGGGTATGGATATGGGTATGGCCAGACCCGCACCGTTTACACCCCTATGTGATAGGGGCAAGAAGAAGGAGATTAGGGAATGGATTGCTACTAGTGGTCATTCTCTTATCACATTGGTGGAGACAAAAATAAAGACACCGAACAAAAATAGCATTAAATATATGTTTCCACAGGGATGGGAGCATACATCCAATGTTGACTGCAACGGGGTTGCTAGAGTATGCATGGCGTGGAAGCCTAATGTATGGTAGATTTTAGTGTTGCAGATGTCAGATCAACAAATTACGGTGGACTGTATCAATAATGGAGGCTTGCATATGTGGATGACAGCTGTGTACGAGCACAATGTTGGCAAAGTGAGACTGGACTTATGGGAAGACATGGTATCTATTTCTAAACAGGCTAATCTTCCATGGATGGTTATTGGTGACTTCAATACAATGCGGATGCAGGCTAAGAAAAAGGGCAGAAGACTTGCTATTAATGCTGAGGTGGAGCCTTTCAACCGTGCTATTGATAAATATTGTTTGTTTGAACTACCAATGATTGGAGGGGATATCTTTACCTGGAACAATGAAAGGGACCCTGGTGACAGAATTGCAAGCAAATTGGATAGAGCACTGGTTAATGATGAATGGCTGAAAATTTTCCCTAATGTGCAGGTAAAGGCAGAAGGTTCTGATATTAGTGATCATGCTCCTATTACTTTCCATATCACTAAGAAGAAACAGAAAAGAATACCATTCATATTCCTTAACTACTGGGTTGATTGGGAAGGCTTTGATGATGTCATAAAGCAAAGCTGGAGTACCCATGTGATAGGAAACCCCATGTTTGTCTTTGCAAAAAAGCTGGCAAACACCAAGATAGCAATCAAAAAATGGGTTGAGGAAAAGGTGAACATACCAAGGATGCTGAAGGAGACTAAATAGGAATGCAAAAACATAAGGGAAAGCTTATTGACTGATCCTTTGAACCAAATGTTGATTGAAAAGGATAAGGAACTAAAGAAGATGCTTGAAGACTTAAAGAAGGTTGAGGAAATTTTTTTCTGGCAGAGGAGCAAGGAGAAGTGGATGGAAGATGGGGATAGGAATACAAATCTATACCATTCTGCAATCAGAAGAAGGGAGGCAAGTAACATTATTTCTGAACTGATTAATGCGGAAGGCATGGTTGTCAAGAAGCAGGAAGACCTTGAAGAACAAGCAAATAACTTCTATACTGAGTTGTACAATAAAGATGTTTCTGATAATATTGAGGAGCAAGAGGAAATTGATTGGAAGTTCAAACTCACCAGCACTCACAACAATATTCTCACTAGAAAGAAAAATGAACAAGAAGTCAAAGATGCGGTCTGGAGCATTGGAAGCAATAAGTCACCAGGACCTGATGGTTTCAATGCCTTCTTCTTCAAGAAAATGTGGGAGGTTATTAAAGACGATCTGCTTGCTTACGTAGACTGGTTTCTACAAGGAGGTAATATGGTGAGACAGGTCAATCATTCTTTTCTAGTCCTTATTCCCAAGAAGAAAGTGACGTCATCTCTTGCTGATTTTCGGCCCATTGCCTGCTGCTCGGTACAGTATAAAATCATAGCAAAAATTCTATCCGCACAGCTTAAGATGGTCCTCCCCTTTCTGATTTCTGAAAATCAAGGAGCTTTTGTGACAGGTAGAAGTATTAGTGATTGTGCCCTTCTTTCTGGGGAATTCCTGCTGGACTATAATGTTATGAGAGGTAGTAGAAAAGTCTGTCTAAAACTGGACATTTCCAAGGCTTATGATAGTGTTCGGTGGGACAAATTGTGGTGGATTATGCAACAGATGGGGTTCAATGAACAATGGATTGGCTGGATGAGACAATATATTGGGACCACTAGTTTCTCAGTCCTAGTGAATGGTACTTCTGCTGGGCTCTTTAAAGGTAGCAACGGGATGCGCCAGGGCGATCCCCTTTCCCCCTTCTTTTTGTACTTGTTATGGAATATTTCATAAGGAAGATGCAGAAAGCTGAAAAATAGAAGGAATTAAAGCCTTACACTGTTCACGGCACGAAGGTATTGCCACATTTGATTTTTGCTGATGATGTTCTTGTTTTCATGGAAGCCAAGCAACATTATTTGGAAAATCTTAAAATATTACTGATCGGTTTTGGGAAACAAACGGGGCTGTGCGTTAATACAAATAAAACACAGCTTTTCCTGTTAAAAAACTGCTATCTGGTGGATGACAGACTCACACAGGCAATGGGTGTTGAAAGAGGCGCATTTACTACCAAATACTTGGGATTTCCTCTTGCTGGCGGAAACCTTCACGTCAAAGATTTTACGGATTGCATTGACAAAGTGGATGAGATGATTAATAGATGGCCTACACAAAAAACCTCCATGGCTGGGCATAGAACCTTGATTAAAGCTACTATTGAAGGTCTCCTCATTTTCTGGGCACAACAAGGTGAGGTTCCTATTTCTGTCTTGGATAGAATTGAAATGAAGATTGTTAATTTTCTGTGGGGAAGTAAGTATCATCCTATGAAATACTCTAGACTGGCCTTTCCCTTAGATGAAGGTGGACTGGATCTGAAGACTCCTAAAGACATTGCCAGATGGGGATCCATAAGAAGGATGATTGCATACCAAGAAGGATCATCTACATGGGGTAAATGGATGAGACAAAGATACCCAAGAGGGATGGATTTTATCCCAAACACAAGAGAAGGTTACTCAAGATCTATTAATGTCATGAGAGAGATATGGCCACAAGTTAGACACCTGTTTATTTTAAATAATTCAGGAAATTGGCAGCTCATCGATAAGAAGGCTAACTTATGGGAGTTGTCTCGTGCTAGAGGCATGAAGGATCCAGTGGGAGAACAAATTTGAATGGATAGGATGGTGCCCAAATGGAGCATTTGTGTATATAAATTTCTGCATTATATTCTTGCTACCTTTGATAGAATAAAGAGCTGGAACTATGATATATCTATTGCATGCCTGCTATGTGGGGACAAGGATGAAACACATTACCATCTAGTGGGGGAATGCAAGTTCATGAAGGATATCTGGGAGCAATTATGCAGAGAGTTTAGACTTCAAATGCAACTCACCAATGATCCCAGGCAGATGCTTGTTAAATGCGGAAGAGATATGAAGAAGAATATTTTGTTTGCGGCCCTTTGCTACCACATTTGGGAGGAGAGGAATGCTAGAAAACATCAAGGAAAGTCCATGAATGCCACAAGTATTGCTATAAAAATTTGTAAATGCATTAGACGTTGACTACGTATTTAGATGCGTGAGTTGTAATGCTATCCCGTGTGTATGGCGTTGGGCCTACATGTAACTTTGACCCCCCTAATAATTGTTAGGGGGGATGTCGGAATATAAATACCTGATTATGATATATATATATAATATGCAACTTATATGTGTCGTCGTAAAAGTGGTTTTGATGGTGGATGTGTAGTATGGTTATGGCCAATAACTCCTAAATTTTGTGTGTGTTTGTGTGGTTGGTTTATCTGTTATCTCAGTCTGCGTATTGAGCCTCTATCTTATCTTCCCAATGTAAAGTTAATTCTCTCCTATCCTTTCTCCCCTCAAATGTAATCAAGGTTTCTCAATAATTAAGTAGAAGTAGGATAGTTTACTTTCCTATTATGATGAAGATGAAGATGTCCTAAAGATGAGCCAACCAACTGATGGACTATGGAGGACATGGTGGACAAGCCGATTGGATGGTGGACCCAACCGATCTTCTAGAGGAGCCAGCAGATGGTGGACTGATGGAACCAGACGACCGGTGAGATGACCTAACAACCGGGTAGGAGGTGAGATGATCATTTCTAGGGTTGAACTGATCAACCCAGATTGGAAAGCATGGATCTTAATCAACAATAGGTTTTTTCATGTGATGTTGACCTAGATGATGTAATTCTTTGTGGCTCCAAGGGATTACATGAGGATGGCCATAACCATCACTTTTGTTTATTGCATGATTTCATTATGGGGTATAGCATGTATATGGTATGTACTATATATGTGGTGATTGGATAAAGTATATGTATTTATACAAACTCCCTCAAATAAAATATCAAAGCCTTGGATGCTTTCCAAAAGTGGAACAGATGAAAAGCTTGATTGACCAAGCATAGGTTCTACCTCCATGGGATGTGCCATCTATCTCATAGAAGTGTGATGGTAACGATATAGGTTCCACCTCTGTGAGGTGTATTATTATCATATCTGATTTTGGGTCAGGCTTGACCTGTGATTCTTAGAGCATTTGGGCCCAGAAGCATTCAAATGCGCATATCAACTATCCAGAATTGCATATGATGCAATTAGAAAGAGTTTCCTACATTGATGATTGACTGTGTTTTACGGTGTTGATCGGACCATAGTTGAATTATCTTGGATCCAACCCACTAGAATATTGTATGCTGCAATATGCCGAATTGATATTGAGGGTTGTCAATTTCAAATAAAATAGTGGGAGCGATAATAATTAAAGACCTAATTAATATTGTTAAAATTTTTAAATGAAATCAAATCAAAAGGTTTTTGACAAATGAAAATTTCTTGTAGAATCAAATGACGAACAGTACGAGATGACCGTCTTACATGCTAGATGACTGTCTAGTGTGTTAGATGGCCATTTCGATGGTCGTAGGTTGTGACAATTCAAGATTTTATGCTCCCTTCCACTCTTGCATTGAGTGGGAACTAGGACCCAAACCCCACCTATAAATAGAGGGGTACTAGGGTCTTCCCAGAGCACAACACAAGTAATTGAGAATCAATAGCTCTGACAAATGTTGTCCTCTTTGTTTGTGGTAACCACGAGAGCCCAAGCAATTCCTACCCGACTAGGGAGGGATAGAAAGGGAGAGAACAACTGAGATCATTGTTGTGGAGAGCAAGTTGGTGACTAGTATGCCCATGGGAGGGACAACTCCTTCCTATCCATTCTAGTAGGGAAACATGAGTTCTAGGAATTCAGTGTGGACTTCTCTAGAGGAGGGAGGCCATTGTCTACCGCTAGGAGGACAACGTCAACCAGCAATCCATGACCAGATGAGTTGTTGAAGAATATGAGGTTCGTGGCTACAGTCCGTGGTGCAGATTAGGAGGTGCAACAGTCTGACAAGTCCCAGTGCAACCAGGATTCAGAGTTGCACATCTACAATGTCATGTATTGTCGTTGGACTTTTTCGGTTGTAGGTATATCTCAAAACCATCCTTTCCATCTTATAGTTATTGACGCGATCCACTAGTTATGGGGAATATGGTAGATAATTTTTTTGCTTCCACTGCCTACTCTGTATCCATATTTGCCTACACCATTTTCCTTGAACTAGAGCACACTGTTTGAGATATGTGTAAGATCAATATCACATATTGACTCACACCAGCATGGCCATGCATAAATAAAAAATCCTTACATTTTCATTTGCAAATATAAGGAATTAACTAGCTGAGGAAGAATTTGCAAATTGATGAAACCTAGTGGACGAATTTTCCATCTCCAAGGAAAAACACTCTGATCTCCTATCATAAAATTCTTAATTCTCCCTCCAGGATGTTTTTGCTCGTATTGACCCAGATTTGGATGTTCAAGTGGAATTTGTCTCAGTCTCACTTATCAAGTGTCTAGGATATAAAACTCCTGTAGGAGGGAGAAATCCCATCTACATCACTCACAGTCATCCCCATATGTAATAGTGCACCCGAGCACCACCTTTGTGGCAACCATTATTCAGGATCATGGTAGATGATACCGCATGACACAGAACATGTGATGAGTGTAGTGATTTCGGATCTATGAACCACAATCACCAACATCATATGAGAGATGACTCTGATTACTCGTGGCTTCCATGTGTCACTCTCATGTTGGGTCTGTCAGATACATTATTCTCTAACAAGTATCTATGTGCTTGGTTTGATGTCACATATCATGAATAATGAGTATCTATCATCAACCAACAGACACTCTACTCTTAAGTGTTATTGTTTCCTATTAGCCTTCCGCAATTACATCTGACTAGGGACATAACAAGAATCCATATAATCTTGACATTCATATGATCTCATCATTTAGGTTACCAACCCGAAGACATACTCTATTGAGTTATATCATTCTTTAGACATTTATTATATTACATCATTATCTCATAACTGAATAAAATAGAATAAATTGGAAGATTGCCTTTATTATTAATCAAATGTTTTATAAGATATACCATTGCAATCATCATATGATTGTCTCTCTAGCATACATACCAACAAACTCCCACTTGCACTTAGAGCCAACCACCCATGAATTTAATCCCAAGTGATCTAACATGACCTTCATGATTTTTCTATGAAAGTAATTTTGTCAAGGGGCCAGCCACATTGCTCTCAGTGGGTACTCTACAAATCTTCACATCTCCTCATTGTATGATTTCTCATATAAGATGGAATCACCTTTGTATATTCTTGGAATGTTGATGTGATTTAGGGTCCTTAACTTGTGCACTAGCTTCATTGTTATCACAATATAGCTTGATTGCATCACTGATTCTTAGAACCACACCAAATTTTGAGATGAGATATTTGATCCAAACTTATTCCTTTACTGCATTTGATGCAACAATATACTTGACCTCCATTGTAGAATCCACAACTGTCTCTTGCTTGGAACTCTTCCAGCTCACAACCCTGGTGTTGAGGCAAAATAGAAATTTAGACTATGATCTACAGTCATCTTTGTTAGTTTGGAAGCTTACCTCAATGTAACCATTTACCACCAACTCTTCCTCACTACCATAGACAAGGAAGTGATCTTTCATTCCTCTCCAGTACTTAAGTGTGTTCTTCACGACAGTCTAGTTTGCTTCACCGGGGTCATACTGATATCTGTAAATTATGCTCAAGGCATACGAGACATGTGTACGAGTACATAGCATTGCATACATGATAGATCCAATTATAGAAGCATATGGAATCTTACTCATGCACTCCCTTTCTTCATATGAATTGGAACACTGAGCTCTAGAGATAGTAACACCATAAGACATGGGTAGGTTGCCTCTCTTCAAGTTCTGTATGCTAAACCTCTTAAACAATTTGTCAATATATGTGCTCTGACTTAGTCCAAGAAGCCTTCTAGATCTCTTTCTATAGATCTAGATTCTTAGAATGTAGGATGTTTGACCTAAGTCTTTCATAGAGAATGTATTTTCTATCTAGGTCTTTACCATATGTGAAGTAGGGATGTCATTTTCCATCAAAAGTATGTCATCTACATACAATATGTAGAATACAATCATACTTTCACTAACCCTTTTGTAAAAACATGGTTCAACTTTATTTTGACTATGGCAAACTCTTTAACTGTTTCATCAAATCAAATATTCCAGCTCTAAAATGCTTTCTTTAATCCATAGATTGACCTTTGTAGCTTACATACTTTGTTTGCATCCTTTATATTTATAAAACCCTCAGGTTGTGCCATATTCATATCCTCGAGAAGATTCCCGTTAAGGAATGCAGTTTTAGCATCCATCTGCCATATCTCATAGTCATGATAAGCTACAATAGGAAGCATGATCATGATGGACTTAACCATGGAAACTAGAGAACATGTTTTGTCATATTCAACACTTTGAACTTGTTTGAAACCCTTTGCAACTAATTGACCATTGTAAGTTTTTACATTACCATCCATGTCGGTCTTCTTCTTGAAGACCCACTTGCATCCTATGGGTTTTACCCTTTCAGGTGGACCCACCAAGGTCCATACCTTGTTCGTATACATGAATTCCATCTTAGATCTCATGGGCTCAATCCATTTCTTAGACTTTGGTCCCTTAACAACTTCTAGATAGGTAGTTGGATCATCATAAATGGCCAACTCATTTCCTTGTAGAGTCAATAGATAACAAAATCTATCTATCTCAAGGTGTGTCATACTAGATCTCTGAGGTTCCTGTGTCACATGAGGAATTTGAGATTCCTCAACAATTTGTGATTCTCTATGTTCCTCTTGTACCTCTACAGGTTCAATGCATTCTTGTTGGTCTTGAACTTCTTCAAGTTCTACTTTCCTCCCACTTATTCCTTTGGAAATGAATTCCTTTTCTAGGAATGAAGCATCCCTAACAAAAAAACACTTTGTTGTCGATTAGGTTATACAAGTAGTATCCCTTGTTTTCTTTGGGATAACACAAAAATAATATTTATCTAATATTGGGCCAAGCTTTTCAGGAAATATTTTCTTGGCATAAGCTTCACTTTCCCAAACCCTCATAAAAGACATTTTGGGACACTTCCCAGTCCATATCTCATATGGTGTCTTTTGAATGAATTTAGATGGTACACTGTTAAGTGTAAACACTACGGTTTCCAGAGCATAACCCTAGAAGGAAGTTGCAAGTCCAGTTAAACTCATCATTGATCGCACCATATCTATAAATGTGTGATTCCTTCTTTCTAATACACCATTGTGATGTGGTGTTCCAGGTGGAGTCCATTGTGATATGATACCACATGCTCATAGAAGGTCCTCACACTCTTAGCTAAAGTATTATCCACCTCGATCATAACGAAGTGCCTTTATACTTTTACCAAGTTTGTTTATGTACTTTATTCATTAAATCCTTGAACTTTTCAAGAGTTTCTAACTTATGTTTCATCAAGAAAACATGATCATACCTACTAAAGTCATTAGTAAAGGTAATGGAGTATAGATAACAACCTCTAGAATTTGTTCTAAAAGGTCCGCATACATCAGTATGCATAAGTCTTAATAGATCATTAGACCTCTCACTATGACCAGTGAAGTGAGTTTTGGTCATCTTGCCCAACAAACAAGACTCACATGTCTCTATTGATTTAAAATCAAAAGAGTCTAGATAACCATCTTTGTGGAGTCTAGATATGTGATTCTCATTGATGTTCCCTATCCGACAATGACAAAGATAAATTTTGTTTGAGTTATTGAGTTTTAACTTTTTTGGTATTTATGTTATAAACATTTGTATGAAGATCAAATAAGTAAGACCATATAACATCGAGGAACTTTCATAAAAGATCTCACCTTTTAAAATAGAACATTGACCATTCTATATATTAAATTCATATCCATTCCTATCCATACAAGATACATAAATAATGTTTCTATTTATGTCAAGTACGAAATAGAAGTTCTTTAACTCACTTACAAGCCCCTTGGGTAGATATCAAATATAGGTTCCAACTACAGTGGCAACATCAATATGTAATTCAACCTTGCCCTTTCATAAAGGCTTAGTTCTTTTCATATCCTACATATTAGAGCATATGTGAGATCCACATCCGGTATATAGTACCCAAGATGAAGAAGTAGACACATTTATCTCAATAATGTATATACCTTAAGTGGAGATATCTAATCCCTACTTCTTCCTCATGTCCTCCAGGTAGAGGGAAAAATTCCTTTTCCAATGTCCAGGCTGGTGATAGTTGTGACAATTACCTCCCTTGTTCACCCCTCCCTTTGATTTGAGTGTAGAATTACTTAGGCTTCTAGCCATCTTCAAAACTTTTCTTAGCATTGCCTTTTCCCTTGGACTTCCCATTTCCTTTGTTGATCACCATCATGGATTTGGGTTTTTCCTTCTTCATTTGCACTTTAGTAGTCCTCAACATGCCAAGCAATTCTGACAATGGCTTATCAAATTTTTTCATGTTGAAGTTCATGACAAATTGCCTATATGACTCTGGCAGTGACTGTAGAATCACATATGTGTCCAAATCTTGACCCAAGGGAAATCCCAATCTTGCAAGGTTATCCACATACCCAATAAGCTTGAGCACATGAGAACCCTCTAGATCTCCTTCTGCCATGTTGCATATGAACAATTCCTTGGAGATATCAGATCGCTCATGTCTTGCCTGATCTTGGTACATGTTATTAAGATGTGTGACCATCTCAATAACATCCATGTTCTCATGCTGTCTCTACAACTCATAGTTCATTGAGCATAGCATTATGCACTTATCATCCACAACATCTTCAGATTGCTTATTGTATGCATCCCTATCAGCCTTAGGCATAGCTGGAGCTGGTTCGTCTGGCTCTGGTGTTTCCAAGACATAGAGCTTGCACTCCACTGTGAGAACAATTTTCAGCAACCTGAACCAGTCATGGAAATTATTCCCATTCAACTTGTCCTTCTTAAGGACCGATCACAAGGAAAATGTGTTATTTGTTGTCATTTGATTCTATAAGAGAAATTTACACTTTGTCAAAACACTTTTGATTTGATCTGATTAAAATAAAACTTAAAGATATCTAATTAGTCCTTTAATTAAGTATCTCTCCAACTATTTTTTTCAAATTGATAACCCTTACTTACAAATTTAGAAGATTGTATCGTACAATCTTCTAGTGAGCCAAGATCTATATTTTATTAAATCATGAGTTGACTTTGGCTGATCGCCCACAACATGACTATTTAGGTAGGCACCATTTGACAATTTTGCATCATATGCAACTCTTGATAGATGGTATGCACAACTCATTGACATATTCCATCTCTATGCTTCTAGGTACTTAATCTCATTAAGATCTCCTAGTTAAGCCTAACCTAAAAGCCAACATAATATAATATGCACCCTACTTTGGCAGATCTACATATCTACCATCTTGCTTCCATGAGATGGACAACACACCACACTTTGGCGTAAACTACTCTTAGTCGATCAAGTTTTTCATGTGTGTTTCTTTGGAAACCATCTAAGACTTAATATTTTATTTGAGGGTTTTTTATATATATACACATACATATCCAAATACCACGTACTTATAATATGTATCATATACATACTATATCCACATATCACAATCCATAGACACGCACAATCCACAAACATATAAGCATTGGTTATGGTCATACTACCGTAATCCTTTGGAGCCACAAAGGATTACTATCCACCTATGATATTTTGCATCTCATGCAACGCCAATTTGTGAATATCATATGAACGTGCATTTAATCAACATCAACGTGAACTGGTTCATAGATGCTCGTTCGTGTTGGAACTTCAAGTTATCACTCCATTGTGTCTTCTTGGAATTGGATGTTCAAGTTGCCTCTTCAAAACAAGTCTTCCAAAAATAAATATATTCCTATCTCTAATACATTATGTGTGAAAAGGAGAACCTCAAGTTACATTTGATGGGAGTTTAGAGGAAATAGAATTAATTATATTTTGAGAAAAAAGACAAGGCTCGACATGCAAGATGAATACTTATACAAAAGGATCCAAGCGCAACCATATACATACACCCACAACATTGAGAAAGGGGCTCTGGCCTATAACCATGCATGCATTCACCACATAAAACATTTTTCAAGGGCGACATGTATGATTTATAGGTATATCTTTATATATACATATATATTGAAATTGCAATCCTTTTAATGTGGGACATTTCCCATTAAACAATTTTTGACTCCCACACAAACTAGGCAGGGTACATAGGGGAAACACCCATGTGCGGGTATCCTACTACCTAGTTAATGAGCGAAGTCGAGGGGAGGCAGCCCCTTGCGGGGTCTCGGGTGCAACACCCCTGGAAGGTATGCAAATTTCACTTTCGTGCACTACAAAAATCAAAATTACCATAGTCAACCCCATCTTTTAGGTCAAAACAATAGGTCTACGACACATGTGGAATTTGATTAGATATGGACATTAATAGTTTTAAGTTCACATCGCATGCAACCATAGAAAATGTATACATAAATCCGATCATATCAAACTAAATCTAAATATGCCATAGACTGACACAACTCTGATACCATGATTGGGTTTTGTGCAGGCGATAGATGTAGTGGAAACAACAAAACTTTCTCCACATATCATAGTAGTAGATATCATCGACAACAATGTATTTAGAAAGAGGGTGTGTGGGATACACATTGTCGAAGAGCAAGTTCGGCCACGTTCCATTGCATGGTGATATGTGTCATTCCTCGTGTGCATAGACAGTCCTTGTCTGTCCTCTGAACACATGCGTTCAATGTCTTTATCTCTACTTTGTGCACGTAGATGGATCATAACTCCACTTTGTGCTTCTTAAGCTGGCTAAAAGGAGTAGCCTTCTTCTTGACAATGTGCTAGCATTTTTGTCAATCTCCTTCTCTCTCTCTTGGAGACGATGATGGATAGGGCTCACATACAAGAGTGTGTCATCATAAAATCTAGCTGTCATGCCCCTATAAATAGAAAAGGAAAGGAAGAAAGGTTTCCCAAAACCCCTGGTAAAACAAAAGGCTGTAGTCACACTTAAAATGAACCAATCATGGACTATTAAAAGAATATTCTGGAATCAATTAATTAACCAACTAATCATATAATTTGATTAAATAATTTTTTTCATATCGATCTAGTCAATCACTCAGGATTATCTAACCATCCTAACAATTTTACATGTTAATTGCCTTAAACATTTTAACCAATTAACTCAAATTGTATTCCAATATTATTAGTAGATTACCTAAGCATTCTAGTGATGAAGTTTGATTCAGAACATTTCCAATCACGTCCACAATTATACTCCTATTCCAATACATCCTATGTGTGTGACCCAGTAGACTCCAGATTACATTGGCAGTGATATTCATAATCATATTATGATTTTACAAGCAATGATTGGTATCTAGAAAGATTTTATTACTATCCAAGTAATTGGAAAATTAGAGAACAACTTCAACCTACAATTTGTTATTGGTGTTATAGTGACTGTATAGTTTTGTTATCTTTAATATCTAGATTAAACTCAAGGAACAAAATCGTTGTCCTCTTCAATGTTCAATCCATGTTCCTTGAACTAGAGCAGACTGTTTGAGATATGTGTAAGCTCAATATCACATTTTGACTCACAACAACATTGCCATGTATTTCTTAGTCTCTCTTATCAAGTGTCCAGGATATTAAAATCCCATTGGAGGGGAAAAATCCATCTACATCACTCACAGTCATCCCCATGTGTCATAGTTCTCTCGAACACCACCTTTATGGTAACCCTTGTTTAAGATTACGATGGATGATGTCAAAGGACACTGAACGACATGTGATGAGTGTAGTGATTTCAATTCCAAGTACCACAATCAACACCATCACTGTGAAAGATGACTCTGACTACCAATCATGGTTTCCATGTGACACTCTCAAGGTGGGTCTTTCCGATACACTATTCTCTAACAAGTATCTATGTGATATGTTAGATATCACATATCATGACTAATGATATTCTGTCATCAACCAGCACAAAGTCTAGTCTTAAATGCTATTATTGTCTATTAGCCTTCCACTATAACATCCAACTAGGGACATAACAAGAATCAAACTCTTGACATCTGTATGATCTCAACATTTAGGTCCTCAACCCAAAGACATACAACATTGACTAATATTATTCTTTAGATTTATCATGTTACATAATTATCTAATAATTAAATAAAACACAATAAAACACAACTTTGACTCTTCTTGTACTTGTTAAGGATCAACTATATGGCTCATAATCTATTCCCCATTTTGGTGCAGACCTCGAGTGAACCATACACACCCAGTCCCATTCATGGTTACCGACAACTAGGAGACTCCATGTCACCTCAGTGGATAGCCCTTTCTCATGTCTAGACAACATTGCTAGACTGTTGTGTCACATGTCAATGTGGGTCCCACATATAGGGGGACTAGTTCTGATACCATTTATAATGGTTGGGTCCACCACTAAAGGCCTAGTATAATATTAGGAATTATGATCAATCAAATAGACCACCAAGGGCTTCATATGCACACTCTTTCCTCACTCACGCATATCTTAGATTCAATTTTCTGATAGGACACCCAATCCTAGTACAACATCATGTCAAGGAAACTTAACCTAAAAGTACTAATTGATGGGCTACTTGAAAAGGAGGTGCACCTTGGTGACATGTATAGTAGAATCATTCATTTATGATCATTTTATTCGAAGAATCAACTGTTAGGATCTTAAAATGTTAGTGTGGCTGATCCAGTCCTATCCCCTAACTATTATGTAATAAATGGGTTGTTCATTTTTGGGAAAGAGGGTATAATGAGGTAGAAAGTTTTTGCAACAAAACTCTCATCCGACTGATCTATTATAGCCATAGAACATACAAAAATTAAATACATAGAAGTGATATCAAATATATATTGGTACATACTAAACATCTAGACATGTCTTATGTACGTGTAGAACTTGCATTTGTGATCTGGAACTGAAGTGTTTTTTGTTGCCACCTTGTCTTCACAACAACACCTTCTCTTATTCTTAGAAAAGTTTTTTATTCACAAGCCTTCACCCAAGTTCTACTGTAAGGACTCTGACCTGAGTTTTGGGGTAAACCTATTTGTTTTTGCTTGATCGTGTGCTTAGAACCTTTCTCTAATCTTATGAGATGTGATTAGGGCTTTTGGAGTGATTAAATCTCCAATTGAGCTTGTTTGATTGATGCTTGTGCTTTCTATGTTAGTTTTGGTGCAAATTGCAAATTACCCAATAGAGAGGGTTGATGTCCAATTTGCCACCTCTAAAGTGTTCCTTTTCTCTCATGGCTTCTTGAGGGAGAGTGTGGCACTTTGGAGTGCCTTGTTGGGCTCTTGGTTGAGTAGTATCACCCTTAGTGGAGATTAGGGTTTTCTAGGATTTGAGTGCCTTAGCCTTGTGACCTTATTATTTTGCCTTGACCTAGGTTACGACCCATAATCATTGTGGGGTTCTGTAGTTGTGACACTTCCCCTTTAGTGTGGTGGTCACTATCAAGATTGTCTTGGGTTGAGGTGGAGATAGGAGAAGCGTGTCTCGACCAAGGCTTTTGGAGTGCTCCTAGTGTCACAACCTTGGGACCCTAGGTGTGTCGTGGTCGCAACATAGGGTCATTTCCTTGAATGGTCAATATCCTACCTAGGGAGTATCACCATCTCTTGCATGCATACCTTATGAGGTTGCATGTGGTTTCTTGTAGATCCTTTTAGTGGATAAGTGTTCCTTTTGAGCTTTATCTTGTTGACACCCCATCCTTTGCCTTACCCCCTCCTCCTTTTCTATATGAACCCTCTTCTCTCCATGCAAGTGGTTCTTTTGGGTCATCTTCTTCCTTCCTTCTCTTATGCTCACCCTTGGAGTTTGGTAGAGGAAGAAGTTGTGTTCTTGGCACCTTGGAGGTGGCTCATCTCTTACATGTGGTGATAGTAGTGATACTTGGCCATCTCTAGCTTTGGTGAGTTCTTTATCTTCTTTCTTTGGTATTCCTTCAGATCTCCTACCCTATCTTCTTCTTTTTTGTTGGCCTTGTGCCATGTGTTGCCAAGGTAGAACTCTTGTGTGTGAGCGAGGGAGTCTCTTTTATTCCTTCATTTTTTGGTTCAGTTTTGAGGTATTTCTCTCTCCTCTTGAGCTATCCTTTGACCTTGGTGTTTCTCTCTTCTTGAGATGCTTTAGTGGCCGAGAGTGTATCTTTCGATGGAGATTCTTTCACCCTTGTCTTGTGTGCTTGGAAGCTCTTGATCTTGGAGCTTGGAGCTTTGGTGTGATCTTCTGAAGGGGGGTTATATAACACAAAACCTTCTCTATTATATCACTTATCGATATTTAGTGTTGTTTTTTTCTCTCTAAGATGCTCCTCTATCATGTTAGCGTATGAAGCTTAACCCTAGAATTCATTGGGAAGACTTATCAGGCTTGGTTTGGGAGCTACCCGAAACCCTAACCTTGTTGTGTTAGTTTTGGGTAGAGATGATGAGATGGAGTCTCTTTCCCCACGTTTGACCATTGATCTATCCCCCATGCTTGGTGTTTGAACACCTAGAAGTAAGTGATAGGCTAGTTTCAGTTTTGATCATCTAGGCTTTGATTTCTCTTCCTTTAGTCATGCTTTTCTTGGACCTTTGCCTTAGGGCTTGTGGAGATCAACTTGTATGAGTTTCCTTCTCTAGTGAGCATGATTCTTGCCTAGTTTTGAACTTGTTTTAGTGACCTAGGTGTAGTTGCAACCTAGGAGGTTTAGTGGTTGAGGCATGGGCATGGGGGTCACAGTCATGACATAACCCCTTTGAGATGGCCGCGACCTAGTTGTCTTCGGTCGAGATGTCCCTACTTATGGTGGTGTTTGACCTAGTGATGTTGGGTTGTGACCTTTGGAGCCTACCAGCCTTGAAACCCCTAGCTTCTTGCCCTAATTTGGTGGACACAGTCCTTGGAGTGGTGCTCGCGACATGCTGGTGATGAGGCACCGCGGTCGTGACATAGAGGTTCTTTCAGACCTTGGCTGCAACATGATGGTTGAAGGGTGGATTTAAACCCGAACCCTAATGTCGTGGGTGTGAAAAGAAGAAGACAGACACAACATGGTGTGAGAGTGAAGGTCGAGGTACCATGGTGTATGTTGTGCTTGCAACATACTAAGGAGGGTGGCCACAATCTATGAGTTTAAGAGGTATACACATGTGTTATGCTGTTTTGTATGATCTCCAATCTTCTCTAATGATGTTGCTTTACCCTAACACACTCCATGATGGTGTAGGGTGGTGGTTATAGGGTGGTTGATTGACGTCAACCTCAAGAACCCTAATCGGAAAAAGTGGAAACTCTTAACTCCAAAAGCAAATAAGGTTTGCTTAAACCTTTACTAAGGCTGACTATGATGTTATGTGATTATCTCTCTCTTAATTGTGATCTTCTAACCAAGTAGGTTGTGGAATTGATTATCATAGCTAGTGTGTTCTATGATGGCTATGATGTGAGACAAGAATTGAATATGCCTCGTGTGGCATGTTGACTATGCAGTGATACATGAATACAGAGGTTGGGCCTTATGACCTAACAATGATTATTGTTCTGACATAAGACAATGTTTCATACTGATAAAGTTGAGGGATTAATATCCCCTGTCATGTGGCTTTGTTGATGATTCCATGAATAGAAATAATACATACATCATGTGGTAACAATGTGATAAGCTCACACCCTATGTGTCTGCAGAAAGGATGCTATGACATTATCTTTATAGAATTTGTTATGGTTTAATACTTTGTAACTTGATTGATGCTAAAAGACACTTAAATGATCTAACAAATAAAGTGTAACCTTATCATGTAGCTTTGCTCTGTGCCATAGATCCATTATGTGTCACCATTTTCTAAATGGTGAAACGAGTTTAACTTGAAGCATATATTTTTGAATATGCAGGGTTGCAGATGAATATCTCCTTATGTCCAGGTTATGTGATACATAATTGGATACAAGCCATATGCTGGGAGGAGTACAGCTTTGGGCCGTATCTTAGTGATTTTGATACATGATTGGCTGCGGGCCATACCCTGGTAGGAGTGCGGCTATGGGTTGTAGCTTGGTTTCACTAGTGTCGTGACCTGTACCAAGGCAGGCTAGGTTTGTACAACTTGACTATTGTTGTTGGTAGTAGTATGACTGATGATGTCACTATAGGTTCACTCATACTGACCGAGGGGGTGAGGTCATGGATTACAAGTCTTCCACTATAACTTGTATGTCATCGATTTTGACTTAGAAGTGGTGGGTGGGATTTGGGTGGTACGACTCAAATCCTTGGGGTATAAATATAATATGTAATCAACCATGTAGCATACTTATATAAGAGGAAATACAAAAACATTTAATGAGGCCTTGCTTGCTTTTATAAAATATAGTTGGTGGGGAATATACATGTTCTTTATATTCCTTTTATAATGTTAAGATGTTTCATAATCTATTAGTAATTACTTATTCTGTTAGTAATGATTTACCTTCTTACCATGGCCATAGATTTACTATTTTGCTTTAATCACCTTATCTGTGATAATAATAGTATTGGTGGAGAGTTATATCTCCTAATGATATTTAGAATCTCACCCTGTGGGTTTCCACATCCTCTTAGGTGGACACACATGAGGGGGTAGAGATCTAGCAACAGAGGTTGAGCAACAGCAAGAAGGATAGTAGCTAACAAGGTTGGAAGTGTTGCTAGTGGTCCTTTTGTTGTTAGAGTCCTAGAGTCGTCCCTATACACTCAAGTCTTTGGGAAGGTTGTTGGATGACATTTTTTTGACGTGTTTTGATACATGTTTGGCTTGTGTAATCTTTTATATCTATACTACTATAAAAAGAGCGTTTTTGATGCTGCACTCTCCTTAATTCACTCTCTTCTCACCTTTTTTCAAGGAATTTTGCTCCTACAAATATTTATTCTCACACTCTCATATTAACTTTTATTATCTTTAATTATGTATTTCTCTCTCCATCCCACAAAAATGGTTCCTTGATTCTCTCCTTTCAAACAACCAACACAAATATCTTTTACCGTAGGGACCCTTTCACGGACGAGTCCTCTCCCCGCACATTTCTAACAAATTTTATATGTCACGTGCATGTGCACGTGTGCGTTCACTAGTATATATATAAATTTGGGACAGGTTTCCTTGTAACAAGCTGATGGAATGCATGGGAAGAATCCTATGATGTGAAAGGTCTCATATGTAAAGCTTCTTGCTATTTGGACCTAAATGAAAATGGTTTTAATTTCCAGTGTTTTTTCTATGATCCACTGGTTAGTGGTTGATCATGTTTTGTTTTGAGTAAACTCACTTTGTGTGGTGTGGAGCATTACACTTGGTTGGTATCAGAGATTTAGGTTTTATGAGTCCTCAAGGACCTAGGATTAGGGTTTGTGTTTGTTTTTGTGTCCTCTAGTATGTCTTATAGTTATTTTTGCTTATGCAGAAGAAGCAGAAAAGCCTAAAGATGTCTGGAGAACATGAAGAACATGCTAATGAGAGCAATGTCAGTGCACCAGGTGATGGTGCAAGGAACTAGGCATAGGAAGATCGGCTGTCTGAGGGTCCCTAGTTTGACCCAATATTGATTGAAAAGCCTTCCTTTCAGTCTCTTTTTGGGCACATTTTATGTCTATGATGACGCATATGGCAGACAATATGCCTGCACCTCAGCTAGCACACCGATTCCCAATGTAGAATCTTTGGGGACTGGAAAGACCTTTGAGCGACTTCAACATGTTGGGGCAGTGGAGTATGCTAGTCGAATGATCTGGAGGATGCTGATCTATGGCTTATTGAGATTGACAAGGCCTTTAAGATCCTCAACATCCCAGAGGAGGATAAGGTTAAGCATTCGGTGCACCTTCTGAAAGGGAGTGTTGGTCATTGGTGGGCCATAGAAGAAGTAAAGAGGCCAAGAGTGGTTGTAGCTTGGGAGGAATTTTGACGTGAGTTTGTGAGTTGGTACTTTCCACGGACCAATCTGGACGAGAAGATCCATCAATTTGAGCGGACCCAACAAGGACCCATGACGATCAAGGAGTATGAGGCTAAGTTTATGGAGCTTCTTCGGTTCTGCCCTCACATGGATGCTATAGAGGACAAGCAGATTTGTCTTTTTGAGAAGGGGTTGAAATCTAAGTTGTCCACCCCATCTCTGCTTTGGAAAATCGAGAATGGTTTGCCACATTTGTGGATTCTATCTAGAGGATAGAGTAATCTGTGATAGAGAAATGGGATACAAGTGCCAGGAAGAGGTCTGCACAGGTCCAAGGGTAGTGGTCATGAGGTTTTAAGAAGTTGAGATTTTCTACACCGCCATCATCACAAAAGTTCAGTGCTCTGAGGCATTTGTCACCGAGTAAAGGTAGAGTTTGTAGCTTTCCACCTTCTGGAGCTCACATGACAACATCAATATCGAAGATGGGAATGTCTAGGCCATAGTTTGAGACCCGAGTTTACTACAAGTGCGAGCAGACTAACATCTGAAGAAGGAGTATCCAGTGAGGGATGATGAAGTGACCCAGCAATCGAGGTAGAGCCAACAGGTGACAGAGTTAGCGGAACAATAGTACAGGAGGACGAGGACGTGACCAAGTGTCACAGGCTGGATCATTAGCTCAGGGAAGTAGAGGATGGGGGTGACAATAGGCAATGACTAGTTTCTACAGTATGAGTCATCTAGAGGCGGTGGTCAACCCATGAGTATTGACATGTCAGATGGAGTAATTTCATTTTGATATATCTTCTTCTTGCTTTGTATCTATTTTGGTTGAACCAGATGCAACACACTCTTTTGTCACTCGTGAAGTGCTTGACAGTTGTCTTTTTCCTGTTAGCCATAAGAGGGATATCTTGTTGTTTGAAACCCTATTAGTTGGGTTTGTAGTGTCATGTGAGGTGTTTCCTTCATGTATTCTCACCTTTTTAGGGAACAACATTCAAGTGGATCTCATACCACTTGACATGCATGGGTTCGATGTAATCCTTATAATGGACACCTTGGAGAAGTATAGAGTGGTCTTGGATTGTAGTTCCAAGAAGAAGACATTTATAGATGGTGGCAAGATGTGAATCTTCCAAGGTGACATGAATATTCTTTCAACGTATATCATATCGATGATGGCGGAAGGGAAGCTATTGAGATAGGGTTGTGAGGCATTCTTGGCACGTGTTGGACATTGAGGTGAGGAATCCTGGTATTGAGGAGGTGCCAGTTGTCAGAGAGTTTGAAGATGTGTTTCTTGAGGATTTTTTGGGTGTTCCCCCACCCCAAGGGATTGATTTTGAAATCAACCAAGTTCCCAGAAAGCAACTGATAGCTTAGAAACCGTATAGAATTTCTCCAACAGAGATGGTAGAGTTGAAGAGACAGTTGCAAGAGCTGTTTGATAAAGGTTTCATCAGGTTGAGTACATTGTCGTGGGGTGCTCTAGTATTGTTTGTAAAAAAGAAGGATGGGTCTATGAGGCTGTGAATATACTACAGACAGTTGAATAAGGTGATGATAAAGAACAAATACCCCTTTCTAAGGATATATGACCTATTTGATCAATTACGTGGCATGATAGTTTTCTCAAAGATACACCTAAAGTTAGGATATCACCAGTTGAGGATCATGGAAGACGACATACCTAAGTCGGCTTTTAGGATGAGGTATGGTCACTATGAGTTCTTGGTTATGTTGTTTGGGCTTACCAATGCAACAGAAACGTTCATGGACTTGATGAAAAGAGTGTTCCGGCCATTTCTTGACCAGTTTATGGTTGTCTTTATAGATGATATCCTGATATACATTCGTGTCAATCAGCAGCATGAACATCATCTTTGTTAGGAATTGACCATGCTGAGGCAGCATCAACTTTATGCCAAGTTCAACAAATGTGATTTCTGGTTAAAGAATGTAGCTTTCTTGGGGAATTTATATCTGCCAAGGGAGTTTGTATGGACCCTAAGAAGGTTGAGTAAGTGACAGAGTGGGAACATCCAAAGATACTGATAGAAGTGTGCAATTTTCTAGGTTTGGAAGGTTATTACAGGAGTTTCATCAAGGACTTCAATGCTATCACTTTGCCCCTAACAAAGTTGACGATGAAGGACATGTTGTTTGTCTAGGATGACAGATGCTAGTGTGCTTTTCAGACGTTGAAGGAAATGTTGGAAATTGCATCAGTTCTGGTCTTACTTGAGCAACGAAAGGAATACACATTCTTCTGTGATGCGTCCAGACATGGTTTGGGTTCTCTGCTGATGCAGGACAAGCAAGTGGTTTCTATTACTTCCCGACAGCTTAAGAAATACGAGGAAAATTACCCAAACCACAATCTAGAGTTGTTTGTCGTGGTCAATGCTTTGATGATCTAGAGACACTACCTTTATGGTGAGAAGTGTCAGATCTTCACAGATCACAAGAACCTAAAGTACATCTTTTCACAATAGGAGTTGAACATGAGGCAACAACGTTGATGGAATTCATCAAGGATTACGATTGCACAATTGATTATCATTCAGGGAAGGCAAATGTTGTGGAAGATGTGTTGAGAAGGAACTCTTCATCTTCATCTATGGATAGAGCCAAGTTGAGTTCTTTGGTGTGCCACAAGCAAGACATGCTGATCTCTTTATGTCAGATGAATGTTAAGCTGGAATTTTCCTTGCTAGAAGGATTGTTAGCACAATTACAGGTAAAGCCCATGTGGAGACATCAGATCAGAGAAGCACAACAAGTCGATACTGTAATACAACATATCAGATCAGAATTTGGCAGCGAGAAGCATGATGGCTTCCATGAGTCAGATGATGGGGCAATCTGTTTCTATGACAGAATAGTTGTTCCTGATGTTGATGACCTAGGAAGATGGTGTTAGAAGAAGCCCACTCATCCATGTATGCTATGCACTTAGGTAGTACCAAGATGCATCACAATATGAAGGATATGTATTGGTGTCCTGGCTTGAAGAGGGACATGGAAGAGTTCGTGGAAAGATGCACTATCTGTCAGAAGGTTAAAGTAGAACATCAAAAGCCTACATGGATGTTGCAACCGTTACCTATACCATAGTGGAAATGAGATCATGTGACTATAGACTTTGTGGTTGGTCTGCCTAGGATAGCAAAAGGTCATCATACCATCTAGGTGATCATTTATAGGTTGACCAAGTCATCACATTTTCTTCATGTAAAGATGATATACACAACAGAGAAGCTTGCCCAGATCTATGTTCATGAGATAGTGCGTTTACATTGTATTCCAACAACTATTGTGTCTGATAGAGGCCCTCAATTCACAAGTCACTTTTAGGAGTGACTACACATAACTTTAGGTACACATTTGAGGTAGTGCCTTTCACCCACAAATAGATGGCCAGTCTGAGAGGACCATTCAAACCTTGGAGGATCTGTTGAGAGCTTCTGTTCTTTAGTTTTTGGGCAGTTGGGACATACATCTCAGTTTGATAGAGTTCACCTAAGATAACAGTTATCAGAGTAGCATCGACATTGCACCATATGAAACATTGTATGGGAGGCATTGCAGGTCTCTGTTGTATTGGTATGAGAAGGGAGAATACCAACTTCTTGGACCTGAGCTTGTGTAGTAGACCACAGAAAAGATCAAAGTGATCTAGAAACATTTGAAGGTAGAATAGGACAGAAAAAAGATGTATGCAGATAATCATCATAGACCCTTGGAGTTCCAAGTGGGAGACAAAGTGTACCTCAAGGTCTCTCCTTGGAGTGGTGTTCTGAGGTTTGGGAAAAAGGGTAAGTTGGCTCCTATATTTATGGGACCATACCCAGTGGTGGGATGTGTTGGAAAGGTGGCCTACAAACTGGAGTTGCCACTTGAGATGCACAAGTTGCATCTATTGTTTCATGTGAGTATTTTGAGGAAGTTCCATATGAATACAAAGTTGATATTACAGCCTATGGAGGTGGGTCTTGATGAGGACATGTCCTATGTTGAAGGCCCTATGTTGATCCTTGACAAAAGAGTGAAGAAGCTAAAGAAGAAGGACCTAGTGCTTGTAAAGGCTCTATGGCATCACTGTGGTGTTGAGGAAGCCACATGGGAGCTCGAGGAAGATATAAAGATGGAGTACCCCTCTCTTTGCTCTTAGGATTTGGGGGGGATCCTTGTTAGGGTTTATGGCTTATAAAGACTCTGGCCTAAGTTTTAGGGTAACCCTATTTGTTTTGGCTTGATCATGTACTTAGAACCTTTCTCGAATGTTTTGAGATGTGATTAGGGCTTGTCGAGAGGCTAAATATCTAGTTGAGCTTGTTTGGTTGATGTTTCAACTTTCTGTGTTAATTTTGGTACAAATTGCAAATTACCCAATAGAGAGGGTTGATGTGCAATTTACCACCTCTAGAGTGTTCCTTCTCTCTCATGGATTCTTGAGAGAGAGTGTGGTGCTTTAGGGAACCTTGTTTGGCTCTTGGTTGAGTAGTATCACCCTTAGTTGAGATTAGGGTTATCTAGGGTTTGGGTTTCTTAGCCTTGTGACCTTGTTGTTTTGCCTTAACCTAGGGCACAACCCAGAACTATTGTGGTGTGTCGTAGTCATGACACTTCCCCCTTGGTGTGGTGGTCACTACCAAGGTTGTCTTGGGTCAAGGTGGAGGTATGATAGGTGTGTCTCAACCAAGGCTTTTGGGGTGGTCTTGGTGTCGCGACCTTGGGACCCTAGGTGTGTCACAGTCATGACATAAGGTTGTTTACATGGATGGTTGAGATCCTACCTAGGGAGTATCACCATCTCTTGCATGCAAAACTTATGTGGTTGCATGTTGGTCCTTTTAGTGGACAAGTGTTCCTTTGAAGCTCTATCTTGTTGACACCTCATCCTTTGGCTTACCCCCCTCCTCCTTTGCTATATGAACCATCTTCTCTCCATGCAAGTGGTTCTTTTTAGTCATCTTCTTCCTTCCTTCTCTTATGCTCGCCCTTAGAATTTGGTGCAGCAAGAAGTTGTGTTCTTAGCACCTTGGAGGTGGCTCTTCTCTTGCATGTAGTAATAGCAGTGATCCTTGGCCACATCTAGCTCTAGTGAGTTCTTTATCTTCTTTCTTTGCTATTCCTTTGGATCTCCT
Organism: Alisma plantago-aquatica; assembly: GCA_963693085.1. Taxonomy (NCBI): domain Eukaryota; kingdom Viridiplantae; phylum Streptophyta; class Magnoliopsida; order Alismatales; family Alismataceae; genus Alisma; species Alisma plantago-aquatica. The sequence goes on along the minus strand of OY856410.1, from coordinate 992,439,727 downwards.
ACCCTATTTCATCCTTTTTTTTGGCCTTAGGCCATGTGTTTCTAAGGTAACACTCTTTTGTGTTAGTGAGGGAGTTTCTTTTCTCTTTTCTTCCTTCTTTCATTAGTTTGGTTTTTAGGTTTTTCTCACTCCTCTTGAAATACCATTGACCTTGGTGTTTCTCTCTTCTTGAGATGCTATTGTGGCCGAGAGTGGAGTGGAGGTTCTTCTACCCTTGGATCGTGTGCTTGGAAGCTATTGATATTGGATCTTGGATCTTTGGTGGTGATCTTCTTAAGGCGGGTTATATAACACAAATCCTTCTCTATTATTGCACTTCCCAATATGTTGTGTTGTTGTTTTCTCTCTAATATGTTCCTCTATCATGTTAGCGTATGAAGCTTAACCCTAGTATTCGTTGGAAGAGTTATAAGGCTTGGTTTGGGAGCAACCCAAAACCCTAACCTTCTTGTATTAGTTTTGGGTAGAGATGATGATATGGAGTCTCTTTCCCCACGTTTGATCCTTGATCTAGCCCCCATGCTTGGTTCTTAAACACCTAGAAATAAGTGAGGGGCTCATTCCATTTTTGGTCATCTAGGCTTTGGTTTCTCTTTCTTTAGTCATGTTTTCTTGGACCTTTGCCTTAGGGCTTGTGGAGATCAGTTTGTTTGAGTCTCCTTCCCTAGTGAGCATGATTATTACTTAGTTTTGAACTTGTTTTGGTGACCTACGTGTTACCCCTTAGTGTGTCACAACCTTGGAGGCTTGGTGGTCGAGGCATGGGCATGGGCATTGCACTTGCGACATAGCCCCTTTGGGATGGCCGTGACCTAGTTGGCATTGGTTGAGGTATCCCTACTTATGGTGGTGTTTGACCTAGTGTCGTTGGGTTGAGACCTTTGGAGCCTAGCAGCCTTAAAACCCCTAGCTTCTTGCCCTAGTTTGATGGAAATAGTCCTTGGAGTGGTGCTTGTGACATGTTGGTGATGAGGCACCACGATCTTGACATAGAGGTGTTTGAGGACCATGGTTGTGACATGATGGTTGAAGGGTGGAGTGAAATCCTACTCTAATGCTGTGAGTGTGACATGAAGAAGAGGGTCACAACATTCTGTGAGAATGAAGGTCGAGGTACCATGGTGTATGCCATGGTCGTGACATATTAAGTAGGGTGGCCACAACCCATGAGATTAAGAAGTATACACATGTGTTATGTTGTTTTGTATGATCTCCCATATTCACTAATGATGTTTCTTTATCCTGACACACTCCATGATGGTGGAGGGTGGTGGTTCTCAGGTGTTTGATTGACCTCAACCTCATGAACCCTAATCGACAAAAGTGGAAACTCATAACACTAAAAGCAAATAAGTTTTGCTTTAACCTTTACTATGGCTGGATATGATGTTATGTGATTATCTCTATCTTGATTGTGATCTTCTAACCATGCAGGTTGTGGACTTGATTATAATAGCTAGTGTGTCCTATGATGTCTATGATGTGAGAAAATAATTGAATATGCATTGTGTGGCATGCTGACTATGAAGGTGATACAGGAATACAAAGGTTGGGCCTTATGACCTAACAATGATTATTGTTATGACATAAGACAATGTTTCCTACTGATTAAATTGAGGGATTCATATACCATGTCATGTGTATTTTTTGAAGATTTTGTGAATGGCAATAATACAAGCATCATGTGGTGATAATGTGATAAGTTCACACCCTATGTGTCTGCAGGAAGGATGCTATGCCCTTATCTTTGTAGAATTTGTTATGGTTTAATATGCTGCAACTTGATGATGCTAAAAGACACTTAAATAACCTAACTAATAAAGTGGAACCTAATCATGTAGCTTTGCCTATGCCATAGATCCATTCAGAGTCAACATTTGCTAAATGGTGAAACACGTGTAACTTGGACCACATGTATTTGAATATGTGGGTTGAGGATGAATATCCCCTTACATCCAGGTTATGTGATATAAGATTGGTTGTGGGCCATACTTTGGGAGGAGTATGTCTTTGGGTCATAGCTCAGTGATTGTGATACAAGATTGGCTACGGGCCCTACCCTAGAAAGAGTGTGGATGTGGGTCATAGCTCAATTTCACTAGCATCATGACCTGTACCATGGCGGGCTAGGTTTGTACAACTAGACTATATGTTGTTGATAATAGTTTGACAGTTGATGTCACTGCAAGTTCACTCATACTAATCGAGGGGGTGAGGTCGTGGATTCCGGTTCTTCCACTAGACCTTTTATGGAACTGATTTTGACTTAGAAGTGGTCGGTGGGATTTGGGTGGTACAACCTGAAATCCTTGAGGGTTAAATAAAATACTTAATCAGCCGTGTAGCATACTTATATAGGAACAAATACCAAAACATTGGATGAGGCCTTTCTTGCTTTTATATAATAGAGTTGGTGGGTAATATACATGTTCTTAATATTCCTTTTATAATGTTAAGATGTTTCATAATCTAGTAGTAATTACTTATTATTTTAGTAATGATTACCTACTTACCATGGTTGTATATTTACTATTTTGCTTTAATCACCTTATCTGTGATAATAGTAGTGTTGGTGGAGAGTTATATCTCCCGCTAAGATTTAGAATCTCACACTGTGGGTTTTCTAAATCCTTTTAGGTGGACGTACACGAGGAGGTAGAGATCGTGCAACAGAGGCTGAGCAGTAGCAATAAGGATAGTAGCTGACAAACTTGGAAGTGATACTGGTGGTCCTTTTGTTATTAGAGTCCTAGAGTTGACGATTTACACTCAGGTCTTTGGGATGGTTGTTGGATGCATTTTTTCGACGTGTTCCGAGACATGTTTGTCTTGTATAATCTTATATATATATATATATATATATATATATATATATATATATATATATATATATATATATATATGTTCGGGACAAGTTTCCTTATAACAGGCTGATGGCATGCATGGGAAGAACCCTGTGATGTGAAAGGTCTCATATGCAAAGCTTCTTACTGTTTGGACCTGAATGAAAATGGTTTTAATTTCTAATGTTTTTCCTATGATCTGCTAGTTATTGGTTGATCATGTTTTTTTTCAAGTAATCTCGCTTTGTGTGGTGTGGGGTGTCAAACTTGAAGCTTTAGGTTCATTGAGTCTACAAGGACCTAGGATTAGGGTTTGTGTATGTTCTTATATCCGTCAGTATGTGTTATAGTGGTTTCTACTTATGCAGAAGAAGTAGAAAAGCCTAAAGATGTCTGGAGAACATGAAGAGCACACTGCTGAGAGTAGTGTTTGTGCACCAGGTGGTGGTGCAAGGAACCAAGTATGGGAAGATTGGGTGCCTGAGGGTCCCTGGTTTGACCCATCCATGATTGAAAACCTTGCCTTTTAATCTCTTTGTGGGCAGTTTATGGCTACAATGACACATATGATGGACAAGATGAATGTACCTCAACCTAGGAGACTGATTCCCAATGCGAAATCTTTGGGGACTAGAAAGACCTTTGAGCGGATTTGCTGTGTTGGGTGGTGGAGTATGCTAGGATGGTTGATACAATGGATGTTGATCTGTGGCTTACTGAGCTTGAGAAGGCTTTCAAGATCCACAACATCCCAGAGGTGGATAAGGTTAAGCTTGCGGTGTACCTTCTTAAAGGGAGTGTTGGCCACTGGTGGGCCATAAAAGAAGAGAAGAGGCTAGGAGTGGTTGTAGGTTGGGAGGAGTTTCAACGTGAGTTTCTTAGTTGGTACTTTCCATGAACCTATCTAGACAAGAAGATCACTCAGTTTGAGTGGATCTGGCAAGGACCCATGGCGATCAACGACTACTAGGTTAAGTTTATGGAGTTTCTTCAGTTTTGTCCCCACATGGCTGCTACAGAGGATGAGTGGATTCATCATTTTAAGAAGGGTGTCGAACGCTGAGTTGTCCATCTTGACGGCTAATTTGGAAAATCAAGAAAGGTTTTCCACATTTGTGGAGTCTGTCCAGAGGATAGAGCGGTCTGTGATAGAGAAATGGAAGATGAGTGCCAGGAAGAGGTCTGCACAATTCTAGGGGAATTCATAAGGAGGCTTTAAGAAGATGAGTTTTTCTACACTGCCAGTGTCATAAACGTTCAGTGCTCTGACACAGTGCTCACTGAGTAAAGGTAGATGTTGTAGCTTTCCACCTACTGGAGCTCAAAGCACAACATCAGTACTAGTGACAGGACTGTTTAGGCCTAGCAACCGAGGCAGTACTACTTCAGATGCTTGAGACCCAAGTTTGCTACAAGTATAGGAAGACAATACATCTGAAGTAGGAGTGTCCAGTGAGGGACGATGAAGTGACCTAGCAACCGAGGCAGTGCAAGTAGGGCTCTCAGAGACAACAGAATAGCAGTCCAGGAGGACGAGGACATAGCCAATCGTCACAGACTGGATCATTTGTTCACTGAAGTAGAGGATGGGGGTGATAACAGGCAATGGCTAGATTCTATGCTATGAGTCAGCCAGAGTCAGTGGTCAACCCACGAGTAGTGACATGTCAGATGGAGTTATTTCATTCTAATTTATCTTGTTCTTGTTTTCTATCTATTTTGGTTGACCCAGGTGCAACACACTCTTTTGTCACTCGTGAAGTGCTTGACATTTGTCTTTTTCCTGTTAGCCGTAAGAGGGATAGCTTGTTGTTAGAAACCCCATTAGTTGGTTCTGTAGTGTTGTAAGAGTTGTGTCCTTCTTGTGTCCCCTCCTTTTCAGGGCACAACATTCAAGTGGATTTCATACCACTTGACATGCATGGGTTCGATGTAATCCTTTTAAGGGACACCTTGGAGAAGTATAGAGTGGTCTTGGATTGTAGTTCTAAGCACACAATGTTTATAGATGGTGGGAAGATATGAATCTTCCAAGGAGACATGAAGATTCTTTCGACGTGACTGGTAACGCAGATGGTGGCAGGGAAGATGTTGAGATAGGGTTGTGAGGCATTCTTAGCACATGTGCTGGATACTGAGGTGAGGAGATCTGGTATCCAAGAAGTACCAATTGTCAGAGAGTTTGATAACATCTTTCTTGAGGAGTTTTCAGGTGTTCCCCCACCCCGAGAGATTGATTTTGAAATTAATTTGGTTCCCAGAATGCAACCAATAGCTCAGACACCATATAGAATGGCTCTGATAGAGATGGAAGAGTTGAAGAGACAATTGCAAGAGCTTCTTCATAAAGGTTTCATTAGGATGAGTACATCATCGTGGGGTTCTCTAGTGCCATTCATAAAGAAAAAGGATGGGTCTATGAGGCTGTGCATAGACTACAAATAGTTGAACAAGGTGACGATAAAGAACAAATACCCCTTGCCAAGGATAGATGACCTGTTTGATCAGTTATATGGTGCAACAATGTTCTTGAAGATAGATTGGAGGTCAGGATACCACAAGTTGAGGATCAAGGAAGATGACATACCTAATTTGACATTTAGGACGAGGTATGGTCACTATGAGTTCTTGGTTATGTCGTTCGGGATGACCAATGCACTGACAGTGTTCATGGACTTGATGAACTGAGTGTTCCGACCATTTCTTAATTAGTTTGTGGTTGTCTTTATATATGACATCTTGATATATAATCATGACTATCAACATCGTGAACAACATCTTCATCATGCATTGACTGTGTTGAGACAACATCAACTTTATGCCAAGTTCAACAAATGTGTGTTCTAGTTAAAGAAGGTAGCTTTCTTAGGTCATGCTATATCTGCCGAGAATGTTTGTGTTGACCCTAAGAAGGATGAATCAGTGACATAGTGGGAGCATCCAAAGACACTGATAGAAGTGCATAGTTTTTAGGTTTGGCAGTCTATTACAGGAGGTGCATCAAGGACTTCAGTGCTATCACTTTGTATCTAACAACATTGATGACAAAGGACGTGTCGTTTGTCTAGGATGACAGATGCCAGCGTGCTTTTTAGATATTGAAGGAAAAGTGGACAAGTACACTGGCTCTGGTCTTACCTGAGCAAGAAAAGGTATACATAGTCTTATGTGATGCATCCAAACATGGTTTGGGTTGTGTACTGATGCAGGAAAAGCATGTTGTTTCTTTTGCTTCCCGACAGCTTAAGAAACATGAGGAGAATTACCCAACCAACAATTTGGAGTTGGCTGTCGTGGTCCATGCTTTGAAGATCTAGATACATTACCTTTAGGGAGAGAAGTTTCAGATATTCACGGATCACAAGAACATGAAGTACATCTTTTCACAAAAATAGATGAACATAAGGCAACGATGCTGGATGGAAATTATCAAGGATTATGACTGCACGATTGATTACCATCTAGGGAAGGAGAATGTTGTGGTAGATGCGTTGAGTAGGAAGTCTTCATCTTCATTTATGGATAGAGACTAGTTGAGTTCTTTAGTGTGCCACAAGTGTGATGTCTTCCACAAGTTAGATGATGAGATGGTCTGTTACCATGGTATAATAGTGGTTCTTGATGCTCATGACCTATAGAAGATGGTGCTGGAAGAAGCCCACTCTTCTATGTACTCTATGCACCCAGGTAGTACCAAGATGTATCACAATCTGAAGGATATTTATTAGTAGCCTGGCTTAAAGAGGGACATGAATGAGTTTGTGGTGAGACACACTGTGTGTTAGCAGGTTAAAGCAGAACATCAGAAGCCTATAGGGATGTTGCAACTATTAACTATACCACAGTGGAAATGGGATCATGTGACTATGGACTTTGTGGTTGAGCTTCCTAGGATAGCCAAAAGTCATGATTCCATCTGGGTGATCTTTGATAGGTTGACCAAGTCAATACATTTTCTTCCTTTGAGGATGATGTACACAACTGAGAAGCTTGCCCAGATCTATGTTGATGCGATGGTGCATTTACATGGTGTTCCAGCAACTATCGAGTTTGATAGAGGCCATTAGTTCACAAGTCATTTTTGGGAGAGACTGTAGACAACTTTGAGTATGTAGTTGAGGTTCAATACTACCTTTCACCCACATAAAGATGGCCAATCTGAGAGGACCATTCAAACATTGGAGGATCTGTTGAGTGCTTTTGTTCTTCAGTTTTTGGGTAGTTGGGACATACATCTCAATTTGATAGAGTTTGCCTACATTTATAGTTCTTAGAGTAGCATCAACATGGCACCATATGAAGCGTTGTATGGTTGGAATTATAGGTCTCTGTTGTGTTGGTACGAGACATAGGAGAATACCAACTTCTTGGTCATGAGCTTGTGATGTAGATGACTAAAAATATCAAAGTGATCTGGCAACAATTGAAGGAAGCACATGACAGATAGAAGTCTTATGTCGATTACCATCACAGACCCTTGGAGTTCCAAGTGGGAGACAAAGTGTACCTCAAGGTCTATCCTTGAAGAGGTATTCTAAGGTTTGGGAAAAATGGTAAGTTGGCTCCCATGTTTATGGGACCTTACCAAGTGGTGGAACGTGTTGGGAAGGTGGCCTACAAACTAGAGTTGCCACCTGAGTTGCATAGGTGCATCCAGTGTTTCATGTGAGTATGTTGAGGAAGTGCCATCTGGATACAAATTTGATGTTAAAGCCTGTGGAGGTGGAGCTTGATGATGGCATGTACTATGTTGAAGGCCCTATGTTAATCCTTGATAGAACAGTGAAGAAGCTGAAGAAGAAGGACCTAGTGCTTTTGAAGGTTCTGTGGAATCACTGTGGTGTTGAGGAAGCCACATGGGAGCTCAAGGAAGAGACGAAGAGGAAGTACCCCTCTCTTTTCTCTTAGGATTTCGAGGGAAAATCCTTATTAGGGGTTTACGGCTTGTAAGTACCCTAACCTGAGTTTTGGGGTAACCCTATTTGTTTTTCCTTGATCATGTTCTTAGAACCTTGCTCTAATGTTTTGAGATGTGATTAGAGCTTGTGGAGAGGTTAAATCTCCAATTGAGCTTGTTTGGTTGATGTTTGTGCTTTTTGTGTAAGTTTTGATGCAAACTTCAAATTACCCAATAGAGAGGGTTGATGTGAAATTTGCCACCTCTAGAGTTTTCCTTCTCTCTCATGGCTTCTTGAGGGAGAGTGTGGTGCTTTAAGGTGCATTGTTTGACTCTTGGTTGAGTAGTATCACCCTTAGTGGAGATTAGGGTTTTCAAGGGTCTGGGTGCCTTAGCCTTGAGACCTTGTTGTTTTGCCTTGACCTAGGTTGTGACCTAGAACTATTGTGGGGTGTCACGGTCGTGACACTTTCCCCTTGGTGTGGTGGTCATGACCAGGGTTATCTTGGGTCGAGATGGAGGTAGGAGAGGTGTGTCTTGACTAAGGTTTTGGGGTGGTCTTGGTGTCGCGACCTTGGGACCCTAGGTGTGTCACGATTGTGACATAGGATCATTTGCTTGGATGGTCGAGATGCTACCTAGGGAGTGTCACCATCTCTAGCATGCAGACCATATGTAGTTTCATGTTGGTCCTTTTAGTGGAAAAGTGTTCCTTTGGATCTCTATCTTGTTGACACTTCATCCTTTGCCTTACCCCCTTCTCCTTTGCTATATGAACCCTCTTCCCTCCATGCAAGTGGTTCTTTTCGGTGATCTTCTTCCTTCCTTCACTTGTTATCACCCTTGGTGTTTGGTGGATCAAGATGGTGTGTTCTTGGCACCTTGGAGGTGGCTAATCTCTTGCATGCAGTGATAGTAGTGATCCTTGGCCATCTCTATCTCTGGTGAGTTCTTGATCTTCTTTCTTTGGTATTCCTTTGGTTCTCCTACCCTATCTTCTTCCTTTTTCTTGACCTTTGTCCATGTGTTGCCAAGGTAACACTCTTGTGTGTATGTGAGGGAGTTTCTTTCCTCTTTTCTTCCTTCTTTTTTTGGTTTGATTTTGAGGTTTTTCTCTCTCCACTTGAACTATCCTTTGACTTTGGTGTTTATTTCTTCTTGAGGTGCTTTTGTGGACAAGAGTGGAGCTTTCAGTGGAGCTTGTTCTACTGTAGGATCATGTGATTGGAAGCTCTTGATCTTGGAGCTTGGAGCTCAGAGCTTTGGTGGTGATCTTGTTAAGGCGGGTTATATAACACAAAACCTTCTCTATTATTGCACTTATCGACATGTAGTGTTTTTGTTTTATCTCTAAGATGTTCCTCTATATATCATGTTAGCATATGAAGCTTAACCCTAGAATTCATTGGGAAGAGTTATCATGATTGGTTTGGGAGCAACCCAAAACCCTAACCTTCTTGTATTAGTTTTGGGTAGAGATGATGATATGGAGTCTCCTTCCCCATGTTTGACCCTTGATCTAACCCCATGCTTGGTGTTTGAACACCTAGAAGTAAGTGAGAGGCTAGTTTCACTTTTGGTCATCTAGGATTTGGATTCACTTCCTTTACTCATGCTTTTCTTGGACCATTGCCTTAGGGCTTGTGGAGATTGGTTTGTTTAAGTCTCCTTCCCTAGTGAGCATGATTCTTGCCTAGTTTTGAACTTGTTTTGGTGATCTAGGTGTTACCCCTTGGTGTAGTTGCAACCTAGGAGATTTGGTGATTGAGGCATGGCCATGGGAATCACGATCACAACATATCCCCTTTGGGATGGTCGTGGCATAGTTGGATTTGGTCTAGGTGTCCCTACTTATGGTGGTGTTTGACCTAGTGACGTTGGGTTGAGATCTTTGGAGCCTAGCAGCCTTGAAAACCCTACCTTCTTGCCTTGGTTTAGTGAAGACAATCCTTGGAGTGGTGCTCGCGACATGCTAGTGATGAGTCGATGTGGTCGCGACATAGAGGTTCTTGAGGACCTTGGCCGTGACATGATGGTTGAAGGGTGGAGTGAAACCCTAACCCTAATGCCACGGGTGTGACATGAAGAAGAGGATCATAACATGGTCTGAGAGTGAAGGTTGAGGAACCATGGTGTATGTCGTGATCTCGACATACTAAGGAGGGTTGTTGCGACCCATGAGCTTAAGAGGTATACACATGTGCTATGCTATTTTATATGATCTCCAATCTTCTCTAATGATGTTTCTTTATCCTGAAACACTCCATGATGGTGGAGGGTGGTGGTTCTAGGGTGGTTTATTGACTTGAACCTCATGAACCCTTATCGCCAAAAGTGGAAACTCTTAACCCTATAAGAGAATAAGTTTTTCTTAAACCTTTACTATGGCTGGATATGAAGTTATGTAATTATCTCTCTCTTGGTTGCGATCTTCTAACCATGCAAATTATGGAATTGATTATCATAGCTAGTGTGTGATATGATGGCTATGATTTGAGACAAGAATTGAATATGCCTTGTGTGGCATGCTGACTATGTAGGTGATATAGGCATATAGAGGTTGGGCATTATGACCTAACAATGATTTTTGTTTTGACATAAAACAATGTTTCCTATTGACAAAGTTGAGGGATTGATATCCCATGTCATGTGTCTTTGTTGATGATTTCATGAATGGAAATAATACAAGCGTGATGTGGTGACAATGTGATAAGTTCACACCCTATGTGTTTGCGTGAAGGATGATATGCCCATGTATTTGTAGAATTTGTTATGATTTAATACGTTGTAACTAGATTGATGTTGAAAGAAACTTAAATGAAATAACTAATAAAGTGGAACCTAATCATGTAGTTTTTCCCTGTGCCATAGATCCATTCAGTTTCAATATTTTCTGAATGGTGAAACAAGTTTAACTCAGAGCGCATATTTTTGAATATGCGGGGGTGAGGAAGAATATCCCCTTACATCCAAGTTATGAGATACAAGATTGGCTATGGTCCATACCCTGGGAGGAGTACAACTTCAAGTCATAGCTCAGTGATTGTGTCTTTTTCATCCTCAACATCTACATCCCAAGTATCAATGTGTCTAAAGTGTAGACATGTGTAAAGACATGTGGAAGTTTTAAAAAATAAGAGTGAAAAGATACATGTATAGTTATTATAGGATTTAATAGCTAGGAATTGTGCACGTCCAACAAAACCACCAATTTGCTTCCATGTACAAACACTTATGAATAAAAATACATTCATATTTTCTTTGTATCACACACATATAATTTTTCCGTTTATTCTAATTTTTGTCTAGATAATGATTTATGTATCATACTAGGTTTTGGCTATCCTGACTCCAGGAACTCTAATCCCATTATTAGGCTAGTGTGCTTAGATGTTTAGAATTGGCTAAACAAGGATAGATCTAAAACCTAATGCTCATGCTTGTACGTTGATAAACATTTAATGTATATAACATGAGTATCTATAATGTAACCTTAACCGTGCTTTGGTTAAGTAAACCCTAGAAATATGATGGTTTAGATATGTGGAACCTAATTCCAGTCTTCATGCATGCTAATAAGGTGCATATGATGTATAGTGATCATGTTGACCTAAACCCTGAGTTATAACTAATTAACCTTAACATGTACATCTTTGGTGACATTATTCATACACTAGTGACATTAGGTGTCATAGTAATATGTAATATGTTAATAGACATAGATTGGACCTACTCACCTAATCCCGGCTTGATATGTGAATTAGTTCACTAATATGTAATATGTGTCACCTAGTTCACCTATACCCATATAATGAGTGAAATATGGATAAATGTTAGTCTAACATGGATAAGTATAAGTGAATGATTTAGGTGGAAAAGGTGACTAATATATATAGTGTGACAAAAAATGGATTTTAATGTAAGTGGAAGCAATTAATGTGCAATATTTGAGTTACTGGTTAAATTAGTGGACATAACAGTCTTAATGAGTAAAATATCATAATTCATATATGTTAATATCATGTAACTTGGATGGTAGTAAGATCATGATAGTTGGACTCTAAATAATATATGTTTACAGAAATGTGATACATAATAATTAATATTAAAGTAACTGAGTTAAACCCTAATTGTATTGGAACTCGAATAAGATGATATGAAAACCTAATTATAAGTCAAAATCAGATTTTTGAATCCTAATTAGTTTAGGTGCAAAGCTTCAACCAGATTGGGTAATGTTTGATATTCTAATTTAATAATAGAACATAATCTTGAATTATATGATCTTAATGTAATTCAAAATTGGTTTACTTATTTATTTCCTTGGTTTTTATATCATAATAAGTATGTATGTGATTTCTATAAGGCAGTGTGTCACATTGAGCTTATTCGCATGCTCTCTATGGATCGTCAGATCACCATTTGAGCACTTTAGGTTTTCTTCTACCTTAAGTCCAGGAGTTGTTGGATTTCCATAATAGACACAATCTCTTCTTCCATCATTCTCTCTCTTGTGTCTCAACCTCACCCCAACTCTCCTTGTCTTTGCATATATCTTTCTATTCTGAACTCGGTGATATGTTTTTTTGGGATGCAGTTGCCTCAAGTCACTAGTCGACAATGCAACCTTTTGTCCCCTGGTTTCAACCTTCATTGGATCTCCTCATCTGTTTGTTAATCCAAACGTTTATAAATTTATCGTGTAACCTCTGCACAACCATCATAAAGCTAATAAAAACCTCTATTGATCGCCATACACTCTGCAAGGCAGTCTCCCCAACTCTAGTTGTGTTCTAGTGCTATCTTAGCTTGGTTGGCATTCTTCATACCTTGATACAATAGAGGGATATCATGCATCACCTCCTCAAACCTTGGTAAAGCTTTGATCCTATTGAGTTTCACATCAGATGTACTTATTCCTAGTTCCCCCTTTTTTGGCCTTTTCCAGATGCTTTGATGCTGACAATGCCATTGATGGGTTCTACACCTTGTTTACATGGGGTTTTCTTCTCTCCAAGTTTGTTCTTCTCGCGTGGGTTGTTCTAGAATATTCATCTCAATTACCAAGAGTTATTCATATGTACCTAAAGCTCATGCATATAGATTCCATGGTGGAGGCTCGATTGGGCACTCCTAAACCCTCAAAACCTTTGCCTTGGGCCATTTGGACCAATAAGGGGCAAGGAACCCAAAGGGTTAATTTGCGTGGTGATTCCCATATTTTAAGCATGTTGATGCTATCCTTGAGACATATATAGGCAGTAAGAATGGTATTCCTCTTGTGTAGATCAAAATATTGCAGAAGAATATAGCTGCCTACAATTTCTATAGTTTACCCTTATTTTCATTTGATTTATGTCACTTTTTATGTGGGCACCATAGACTTCTAATTTTAATCAATGTTTGGCCACATGACATTTTTATTGTTGTTAGACTACCAGTCTACCCTATCACACCCTATGATTTGAAACCTTATGTGGGGTATAGATGTAAGTCAACATGGTTTTGCTTTAATTATTAATATTGTCTTGTATCTTCTGTAATTCACAATTAATCATTTAGTCATCAGAAAATACATATAGATACTCGTTGGAATGAGAAAAAATAAATCTTATCAATTGGTCTAAGTTTCATAACCTATTTCACTATAAAAAGAGTCAATATTTGTAGGGCTTGTAGTGTCTACATTAATTAATGATTTACATACTATATAATATCAGGTGAATAAGTGTCTTCTTCCACGTATGGGGGGAGAGGAACTAAAGGCTGCATGGAAATAGACCTAGGGATAACATGATAGTTTTTGATGTAATTAGCAAAAACATTTTGCGGTTTTTCAAAGCTAATCTGAAGAGCTTATGAAGTATAGATAGCATGGATTTGAGGGTGTGGGGTCTCTTGTAAAATGTGTATAGTATACAGGGTTTTTGTTGTGTCCCCTATACTTTGGTTTTGAGATAGTAGTATTTTACCTTATAAAAAAAATGTCTTGAGTGGGTCTAGGTTGGACTTTGACTTTAATACACATTTTTGAGGTATGTTTCATTCACTCAGTTCTATATTGTATAGTTATCTATATTCTCTCTATCTCTATGATTACTTGATGGTGAGATATTGCATTAATTGCACATTTTTACATCAATTTGACCTGATTGTGTACAAACTCTTGAATTTAGTCTGATAGACTATTGTAATTACAAATTTTATTTTATTTTAGTATCTTATTGTTGTTTCATTGAATTTGCATCTTGTCAAATTTATTGATCCATATTCCATGTAAGCCTTAATTTCCATATGTTGGTCATGATTGTATCATTGATTATATTTATATATTTTTATGAATTTTTCCCATTTGAATAGTATATTGTGATCTGACTCAATTGATTCTTTCCTATCATTATAAAATACATGTATTATTCTAATAACTTTTATAACATACACACTAAGTGATGTGTCCCTATTGTCTATATTACCAAAAGAGGGTGCATCTGGTGATTCCATCCCCAGGTAATAGTGTTTTGACACTGTGATTCCCTCGATGATTATGGTGGTTATCCCATAATATGTGGATACAATGGTGATGCCATATATCTTGAGTTTTTATTATACTTATTATTATCATGAAAATATGCATGTATAGTTGTTGTTATTTATATTTGTTCTCTAATTTGATATTTAAAGGGAAGAAGTGATAGTTGTATATGTTGCTTCTTTATACTATATCTTCATCTTACTATATGAAGATTTCTTTTGATATCCATTTGTATGTTTCTTTCTCTCTCTCTCTTTTCTTGGGAAGCCTTGTGATTGCCTTAAATCACAAGTCAAAAAGCAGTGGATCTAGTGTAATTGGACTTTATATTTATAACCTGATACTTAGACGCCTGCAAAAGTAACAACAGGGCCATGTGTGATAAATGGGGTCTATCTCAAGGATAAGGGTGGAAAGTGTTAAGAATCAAGAGTCATGGCTCAGTTACGCCATCCTGAAAATAAGATAAATGCTCCTTCCAAATAGTGTTATCCAAACAACAAATTAATGAAAAAAGAAAAGCAATAATTATAAGACAAAGCAAAGATGAAAATGATTCTTAAATGCATTTTTAAGTATATCGATGCATGGGAATTTTAATTGGGATTCACCAATTGATGCCTCCCACCAACACAAAATACCTACATCCATTGAATACCCTTGGCAAATTTATAAGAAAGCATTATCATTGTCTATTCCCTGCTCTCTTAAGCTTAGGATAGATCTTGATCATAAGATTATCTCTCTCGAGACAGAAAACAAACAATAAATATAATGTCATATGATCATTAGCTTTAGCATTCCAACATTATCATCCATTCATACTACTCCACAACTCCTACATATAGGTTAACACTACTCTCTCAAGGAATTAGAAATCAAACAACAAAAGATGGTATCTAATCATGTAAGTGAAGCATTTAGAACAAGACTCTGGGGACACATATTTCCAAGAGAATATACATCAATGGATATCAGTATTTACACATTGGGAGAGCTTTATTGGATACTCCCAACCCAAGAAAAAATACTACCCACTCACGGTGGTGGATGAAATTATGGAATTACAACAGTATGATGACATTATGACAAATGAAGGAAGATTGATAGATCAGAGAAGCAACATGAAAGATATAACAAACGACAACTCTATGACTGAAAGTCAGTGAAGACCTCCTTCTTCACTAGATCTGGTGATGGATCGGTGGTGATGAATTCTAGTTGTTCTTGTTCTCTCGAAGATGAACTTCAAGACTTGGGATAGTAGTGGAGATCAATGAACCTTGACTCTAGTCCTTGGTTTTGTAGATCGATGGCTCTAGTGTGTATTTAAATGCACTTCATGGAAGAAGAAGAAAGTGTCTATAGTGGACGTCTTAATCTTCTAATTATAGGTGTCGTTGCTTGTACCCAAGGAACCTGAGTGCATGGTACTTGCCACTTCATTGACATTGGGGAACATTCCTTGTGTCTATTTCTTTAACGAACTCTAGTGTCATGTTATTTCTTCAGAGGATCCATCAGTCGATAGTCGACGGCCTAAACTCCCATGGTCAATGATTTTGATGTCAGTAGGTCGTTGGGATGTTCCATGATTTGTACTGATTGGTAAAAGGGATAACTAAGAGCAATAAAAAAATTTGGAGCCCTCGGTCGAAGGTCCCAATGACCGTAAGTCATCATGGGTTGACGGATTGCCAAGACGTCGAGGCAGTTTAATTGGGGTTGCATCCTTTTCGGGCTACCGAATTGTTAGGGAAATGAGTTCTTTTGTTGTCGGTTAGGGACCAATGGGTAAGATGAATTTTAGGCATGTTGATCAAAGCTAAATGGCTCATCTACAAGATCCCCATCAACTATTTTCTTACTTTTCATGGTCCATTGTCCTTTAACCGATGGTGAGGTCGAGTTCAAGAGTTTCTTATAAGAAGGATACAAAATGTAAGATGAGAAATAATTATCCAGGAATGCCAAAAAAATAGATTTTTTTAATATAAAGCATTAAAAGCTAAGAGGGAGAAAGGTAAAAGAGGCATGGAACATCCACAAAATTAGGACTTATCAACTCCCACAAACATAGAGTATAGATTGTCCTCAAGCTAATAATTAGAATCAAAGCATAAAATGACTTCATAAGGCCATATTAGTTTAGTATTTTTGAGCATCAATTACGTCCTTGTGCTAGCTTTAGGTCAAAATATCTATGTCACTACTTGGCCTACTCATCTTATCCCCAATTTCATTCTTGTGTATCTAGAGTTGTGCGACTCTTTTTAACTATTACAATTTTCAATGAGGAAGGGTTTATCCTTAACGATACCCACAAATGCTCATTTCCAAGATGTACTTGAGAAAGGTTCTCACAAGAGGTAGCTTTCACACCCAACTTTACTTTTTTGGGTATCCTGGCTAGATGTGAAAGGGAGGGCCAAGGTTGTGGTGTATTTTGTCTTTTTATGGATCACTTAACCATGACAATTGTTGTAGTGATAGTGTTACCTAACTGTAAGTCCTGATGTAGTCTCAGGTGGGTATGTGAGATCGGCCTCGAAAGATAGGTGTGTAGTATATTATCTTCCAGTCCTACTATCATGCACGATATATTTACATTCTTGAGTGCAACTATAAACTGGCCGAGCATAACACTTCAACATTTTGTCAGGCACAACTCTCATGATTTTATTCTCTTGCAACTTTTATTCTACTCAAAAGTCTTAGGATAATGGGATTTTTAGAATGAGTGGGCCGTCATACCTCTTTTTTCCCCTAAGGGTAATTTAAGAACTAGAAGGGGTAGTAGTTTCCTTTTGGGAGTGGTATCCACTTTCTAACCTGTATTAGGAGGCTCTATCTAGAGCATTCAGTCAGGAGTGTATCAGACCAGTCCTCCTTATTTTGGACAATTTCTACTAGGGTAAGAGCATCCTTTTTTCATCGTGCAGAGTCTTGAAATACGAATGGCACAATGGCATAGTTGTAAATGATTTTTAATTGAATTTATAGCCCAAATCAGTCAGTCTTGAAATGATTATGCTAAATAGCATCTTGAAGATAATAATTTCTAAAAAATGGGAGTGAGGAGAATATCCAAGAAAATTGGATTCAAAATTTTCATGTAACAAAGTTTTTTTCTCTTCAATTTAGAAAACTTTCCTAATTATAGTTCAAAATCTTTCTAGGGTTTCTACAGAGAAACTATATTTACAAAAGTGAAGTTACTATGAAAAAGATAAGGTGTCAATGCAAACTATAGAATTACAAAACTGATGTGAAGTAGAGGAATTAGGGTAGTACCTCCTTCTTCTACTTACACCCCCAACTTATCATGTGCTCTATCCTAGAGTATCAAAAATTGAGGGTCAATGTAAACGAGAGAGGTTTAGATGTTTTTGTTGTAACCCTCATTAGCATAGTGCAAATGTGATATCACAACAACATAATTTCCAAGTAGAGGATGACAAAATTCATGTTGTAGACTCTCAACTTTAACTCCCCTCTGGGATAAAGCTTGCATAATGTTTAAGTAGTGGAAGCCACAATTGTTTTATTGATGAATCTACTGAGGATTGTGGTGATAGAATTGTGGTGTGACAACCTAAATTCCAACATATTTTCCATCGTGACATTCCATTGATATGTGTGCGCTCATATCAACAAGACATCAAGAGGGAAAATATGAGGACTTGTGATTATCATTTGTAATAAGAGGAATCTAGATCGTGTTAAAAAAACATCATATGAATTGCTACACAATAATCATTCATAACTGAAAGTAAGCTAGTGTTTATATTAATTGACATGAAGGAAAATCTAACTACAAATGGAAAAAAAGTACATTGTATAAAATACATCCTATACATAAACTAAGAATGCAAAAGAAAGTAAACAATCCAAGAGAAATTAGAAAGAGATATATGTCTACTATAAATTCTCCAATAATCTTTGTACTTTTTCTTCAATCATGGATTCTTTGTACTTAGAGAATACATGAAACAAAAGATGGGGAAACAATGGGATAGTGGGGGAAAAGGCATCAACAACAATCATGGTGGAGACCCTATTGATGGAACTAATCACGATCGAGGACCAGATGAAAATATCAAATCTGATGCATAGAAAGAATCCAACGAGGTCGCTGAAAATCCCAATTCACGAAGTAATCAGGGCTTTGTTGTGGAATTACCAATAATAGGGCTCTCTCTAAACTACACGAGCATGTGAGGAAGTGCAGAAGGAATGAAAAATGTGAACTCGTCAGAGATTAATACTATCTTCATGCAAGAAGGATCTCTAGCTAACAACAACGACGCTTGGAACGGAAGAGAAACTGGAGACGAGGGGAACAACAGACAACCATCATACAATAGTGTGGTGATGGGTAACAATAGATAAAATGATCCCGAGTTATTCCTCTATATATTGTTCAAAGATAAACTATCAATTGTAGATGTAACCCTAGAAGAAATGGAGAGTAGAATGACTTTGAGAATTATACCAGAGGCGGAGGACACACTCATCAAAACTTGGAGATACAATATTTTTGTGAGAATGGTCGGAGCCGACATACGATACATGACACTGAAGGATAGATTGAAACTCCTATGTGGATTTATGGTAGGTTTAATATGTATGAATTGAACCCTGGGCTCTTTGTTGTTGAACTTTCTTATTCTAGAGACTAAGAAACGATGCTAACTGGGGGGGCATGGAAGCTATTTGGTCAGAGCCTTGCAGTATGGGAATGGTCTCCGACCTTTAAACCAAAGGAGGGTTATTTGGAAGAACTGGTCTTATGGGTGTGAATTCTCAATTTATCGTTCCATCTGTATGTGGTTACAATGTTTGAGTACATTGGTCTTGCATTGGGCATACTAATCAAGGTGGATGCCCACACGAAAAGACACACTAGGAGCAAGTATTCTAGACTTGCCTTGGAGCTTTACATGACTAAACCTTTGGCTTCTTCCATCTGGATTAATGACATTGAATATGAGGCTGAATATGAAGTGCTTCCATGTCCCTTCCTCTCCCAACCTAGAAAACCTCATGGTCCCCTTTCCACCAATCACGATCAAGTGACTCTAATCCTTGGGGGTCACATAGTCACATTTGGTTATCCCCCAATTGGGGCTTGTTCCTCTAATCGCTAGACCCCAGAACCTACAAAGAACTACTTTCATATGAATAATACTCCTGATCTGTCTGGGCCAAGTACAAGCAAGCACAAGTCAGGGCTATTTGGTTGTTTGGGGGAAAATTTTGATAAGTACCCTGGATATGAAAACTAGATGAAGAGGGGGAAAAAGACATGGAATGAACCCAATTCCTTGATCTCTCCTATATTCGACTCGAGACCTTATTTGGGATTCAGATATTTATTTGTCTCTCCTATATTACACTTGAGAATTTTTATTAGTTTATAGTTACATTGACCACATATTTTCATTTGGGATCATTGGCCTCTTTTATTCATGCATGGCTGTGGACGAAAATTGAAAAGAGAGAGTGTTTATGAAGGGGATGCCACCCCACACTTAGGGTCTAGCATATGGTGATAATTTCATTTTTTGTGTGGATGTCGAAGAGGTAAGAGGTGATGGAAGAAGAATGAGATAAAGAGGTTGACTTGTGCTTCTCCTTTTTATTGCTACATTGGAGTCAAATCATCATATTATATCAATTAATATAGGGTAAAGGAGTATTCATGCATATTGTTGCAAGTCATGTTGGATGCACACGAGGCTTGACCTTTTAGATTCCATATGCTTACCATCACCTTCAAGGGGGAGGGATGCATATTTGTTGTCATTGGGACACATAACTGTTTGAAACATGTTTGTTCCTTAAAACTTCCTTTTACACGGGTTTGCTTAGGAAAAAGAGAAAAAGGGACATTTCATTCATATATTTTCCATCTTTAACATACATCAAAGTGAACAACTAGGTAATGGTCACCACTCACACAAGAAATAAAAAAAATGAAAAACAAGATAAATGCAAAGAAAGGATGGAAAAGAAAATGCAAAAAGTGTGAGGATGAGAAAGGGAAAGGGTAGAGTTGAGGTGGTGGAGAAGGATGATGTACCACCCACCCTCCACCCCTAACTTTAGAATTTGACCTGCCCATAGGGATAAAGAAGTTAGAGATGGAGGGGAATTGATATTGAGAGTGGAGGAGATGTAGATGAGGGGTGTTGCTCATCCAAAAGAACATAGTAGAACCCTAGGAGAGTTTTCAACTTCCATTGGTGGCACCCTCATGTCAGCATGGTCGTGGCCACCAGTTGCCATGATCTTCATTGGGTGGAGGCAATGGTGCCTTGGGCCATGTGCCCCGTTCTCCGTAGTCTGTGTTTAGCCACCGCTCATCTTCTAGGCCAATGGCTAGATGATCATACATCCAATTGATCAGCGGGTTTAGGTCTGTTGGTCGCATCCCCCGAAGATGTGTCAGATGCACGAGTCTGAGATCCCAGGGGGCATATGTGTCCTCAGAATAATAACTCTATAGATGTTTAGTAGAGGGGATCTCGTCAGCCGGTGGAGGGCTATCACCTCCTTGTTGAAGTTCGTCATTCCTGTTTATGTTTGATACCTCCATGGGTGGTATTGATGTGGGAGAGAGATAGAAGCGTGGGCTTTCCTTGATCATCGGAAAGTTCTAGTAAGACAATGGAGGCATTATCCCTAGCGCATAGGGTATTTACATCAATCGTCCCTTTGAAAGTCTTAATCAAAAGATGGTAGTGAATACTGATAATTGGAGTGAGATAAAAACTGCTATTATTTCCAATGAATAATATTTCTCAAAAAAGATCAGAACAATTTATTTGTGAGAAAGAGGTAAAATCAGTTATGGAAAATATAAAAATCAATCCCATCGAGCCATATATCCCACACGCCTCATCACTTATCAATTCACAAGATCGTGAAATTTCCGTTCATCAGTCGAGCAACTGGGTAGATGAAATCATATCATCATGAGGCTAGCTCACCACACTAGTTGTCCATTCACTTGGCTTGTCAAGGATGTGGTACTTATCCTTCTCTCCTAACTGCCCCTTCTTGTTTTTTAAAAAAAGATAAGAAATGAAACAAAAAATAGGAAAAGAAAAAGAAAAAACAGGAAAAAGAAAAAAAAGGGCTGGGTTTCCTCCCAGCAAGCATCTCGATTTATCATCTTGGACCCAACTGATAATAATGTTTTTCAAGTGGCATCAAAGGACAAGGTATCCAAACCCTTATCCTTCAAACCTATGGGACCTAGATCATGGCTAGGCAATGTGCATGGGTCTCCCATGGGCATGAATATGTTGTCTTGATCGACATCTTGCAGACATGTTTGTTGCAATTTTAGGTTACCTTCAGCCTTAAAATCTTCGATCAAATTGTACACCGTCTTCAGGTCTTCAATAACTTGGTATTTAATAGTCTTCTTCCTTGGTCGTAGAACAAGTTTGCTAGCCTTGACATCCACTAGAGCTTGTGTGGTGTCTAGGAATGGTCATGCCAAGATGAGAGGGAACAAATTTCTTCATTTATATGCAAGACCAGAAGTTATATCCTCAATTTTCATATGTATGGATTGAAATGTAATTTCTCCAATAAAGTGTGTGATTATGAAAATTGTACAATTTAAGTACATTGAATGGATTTCTTTGATAATAATCCTTCTTGCATAAATGTTTTTGTGGGAATTATAGAAGTAATAAGTTCAATATTATTAAAAGAGAATAAATATGGAACAAAATCTAATAATAAGAGAAATTGAGATAATGCTGAGAATAATGTGGAATTCTATATAAGGTTAAGTATTTATTCTTGATGGATTGGAACTCAGATCCACATGGTTTCTTTTGATAAAAGGAATCCAAATAAAGAAATAAAAGTGAAAGAGAGAGAAAATATGAATAATCTATGCCATAATATGTGTTAAATTTCATATGAAGAAAAGTCCTTTATCCTATAGAGTTTTTGACTCAAACTTGACACACGTGTAGATAAAGTTAATAAAACGTTTCACCTAAATATTGGAAGTAAAAGGATTAACGAATAAGGAGATATGGATTTATAAGAATCCTAAAGTGATACGATAATCAATCGAATATATTAAATGTCATGATAGATTATATTTCCAAATCAATAAAAGAAAGACGTGGGATATAGGAGCCATTGAATCTGGAATCCAACAATGCACGTGCATCGTCCCACTTGAGTTAGGACTCAGAGAGGAATAGGAATGGAGATCTTGGATCATCAAGTTTGTGAGTTTGAGAGTTTAAGCAGGCTTGAAGATTACCCAGATGAGTTCAGGGAGAGTTTCCAGTCTTGATAAATATAGGATTTGATACCTTTTTAGGACACCCTCAGAGTTTCCCCAATTGGGATCCTCTCGCCAACCATGCCCTATATAAAGGGGGCGATACATCATACTAGCAATCACACAAACCACTCTTGTGAGACCAGAAAAAGTTGATGAACACAACCATGCTCTCAATTCGAGATTTGGTCTCGACCTTCACCTCTGTCCTTAAGCAGTTCTCATCAGATATAACATTGAGTCGTCCTAGCAGTGGAGAGTAGCAAGTGAGAAATTGAAGGGCTCATTGAGTTCGGGGAGGTGAGACAAAGGGACCGGTGGTCCTAGCTTGCATGTGGGTGGAGCAGGGAGCAAAGTCAACCAGCTAGTTGACCGCTGGTTTGTGTGAGGAGACTGAAGGTAGACAACGACCTCTGGTGAAAAGTTGGGTCTACCCTCAAGCGATCAATTGTAATGTGAGTCCTTTTTCATCCTTTCACGTGGTTTGTTTTCAGCGCGATGCATGTTGCCTCATGGGCCCAGGTGTCGATGTTGCACGAGCCAATTGGATCATGCCTGGCCACACTGGCGTGAGACAAGGGAGTCAGGTTATACACATGTCAATCCCTGATTGGCCAAGAAAGGTTTTATTGCTAAAATTTATAAGTAATTATAGAAATATCATATAAGGACAAATTATATATGAAAGTTGATCAGAAAAATACATAGATTGTAGTAAAAATATTGTTGAAGCATGAATCTATTTGCAATTCAAAAAGTATATAAAGTTGTCACCTTTAATGCATTTATGAATAGAAAACCCTAATTGTGATATTAATGATATATAGTAACTTGGATGATTTAAGTTGATATTAACATGTTGATATTAAAAAGGAAGATTTAGATATAAAAAGATGATCTTTATAATTAGTTGGTTCAATTTAGGGTTTCATGTGTATAAAGTGCATTAATGGGCTAGAAACCCTAATTTAGGTGATTATGACTTTTAATGAGTTATATTTTGTAAACCTATGTATAAGATAGAGATAGGATAATCCTAAGCCTAATTGGGAATAAAGGGGTTTTAATGTGGATAATTGAGTAGTTAGGGGTTTTTGCATAGAAAAGCTATTTTAGGGTTTGTTAACCTAAAAAGGTAAAGTTGGAGAAATAAATCTTAGAAACCCTAGTTCAACCTAGAAGGAATTCCCAAGTCAATAAAAGTGTTTATGATGAGTATGTAGTAATTAGGTCATACATGCTTTTAAGGATTTAGTTGTGCTTGTATGACTGGCTGGACTGGTTAATTGACTATCTGATTGCATTGGACTTTACTGGTTTCTTTGAGATCTACAAATCAGGTATGTGGTTATTTTATGATTTTTGGCGATTTCTGAGGTTTCATCGATTGCCTAAAAATAACTGCTTGGATTACTTTATTTTCTACAATCTATAAAGTGACTATGATTATCACCATGTAAATATATATATATTTATATATATATATATATATATATATATATATATATATATATATATATATATATATATATATATATATATGACTTTCCTGGACCTACATACCATCTTTGGATGTAAGATCTAAGAGGACCAAGCCTTGGAAAAAAGGTCAAAGGTGCTCAAGCCCCAAAGGGAAGACCACAGGGAATCCAGAGAGGTGACCCATAAGGTGCCAAGCTAAGGTTGGAGAAGGTAACCTAAAGCCCCTTGCAAGGACTAAACCCTAAGAGAGGGTATCCCAGAGGATGAGTAAAAGAGGTTGGGAAATTATATTGAAAATGTAATCTTGAATTGTTAACAACTATTTTTTGTGATTATGTTGTTAGAATATATGTGCAAAAGTTTGGTTACCACCACATACCAGTATATTCTTTATACTGACCGACATTTTTTTTTGTCGGCATTTTATGAAATCTTTGAAAGTGGATATACATTAAAGTGACAATTGAAGAATAAAGCTATATAAAGATTGGAGGATTTAGTTAGATAGAAATCTACTTTGGGTAAAGTTCCAAACTCCTATTTTTTTTTAAAGGTATGTGAAAAGTAAAATTTTATCCTACTTAAAGCTTGGTCTTTGGTAGAATTTATTAATTATTTTCTATTATTTGCAAAACCATATTGATCCTATTTTGGGATAGAGACTCTTGCTTCTTGGTCTTCCTTAATTGGGGGTTACTGAGGGGTGGGGTCATTAAAATTGGTATTAGAGCATGGTTTTCCATTTAATTTCTAATAATGATTAAATTTTACAAACTCTTTAGAACCCAAGGGAGTTATGAGAGGATTTTCCAATAATGGAGGTGTCTAGAAAAGGATCACAATCTAAGGGCAGGTAAGATTTTCCTCCACCCCACTATTCGGTCTATGAGGACTCCCAGATTCCGTGTGACTGCCTAGTCGAAATCGAATGATTTGACTCAAAATTAAATACCTCTAGGCCTTCTCATCTGATTTCATCCCTTCTTTATCTCTTTTCTCTAGAGAAATTTTAAGTTCTTAGGGTTTTCTCTCTCTCCACTCCCCCCTACTATATTGGAAATTTAGGGTGTTAAGGATTAGGGAATCCTCCACCAAACAAAAAAATGCATGTAATTAAGATGACAAGAATGTAAGTTTAAAGCGTATATATCTTTCCAAGTTATAAATATGTGGTTAAATGATTTTAACTTGTGTGAATCAGCATGGCCTGTATCAAGACTGTAGTTTTTCCCTTTGAGTCTATCGAGAACCCTTCTGGGGGTAAGGCCTCCCCACAAGAGGAGGGGATCTTTCGAGAAGAAGAGGAGAAATCGTGTTGACGAGTCCTCAAGGAAGAGGAAGAGACCTGAGGAAGCCTCAGAGGAAGGCTCGGACCCGAAGCCCATTCCTTTCGACCACATGGACAAGGACGATGATCGAAAAGGGGGACCACCGGGAGAACACGAGACCAAAACAGACACCGCCGCAAACCTTGGGCCAACTGTGGTGGTCCATACACCCGACACCCTCTGGATGGAGCAATAAGAGAAGTTGACTAAGGCCATCAGTGCTTTGGCCCTCAAGGACGCCACCAAAGGTGAAGGTAGAGAGCATCTACCAGTTTGTCTCCGACTCAAAGCCACCATCCTAGACTTCGTGAAGATGGACATAGAGAAGTTCTGGGGAGAGGACAAGATGGAAGTTGTCGACGGGGCTGATACTTGGTTGCTTGTGGTCGAGAATGGGTTCCACATACTGGAGGTTCAACTAAACAAGAAGGTCTTGTTTGCTACCCATCTTCTGGAAGGAGCAACTAAGATATGGTGGGAGAACCACATCACAAGTAGAGACCTAAATAAAGATCCGATGGCTTGGACGGATTTTGAAACCATCTTCTCTGCCAGGTTCGTGCCCATATCAGCCAAGAAGGAGAAAGAGAAGGAGTTCACCTACTCGTGTAAGGCAACCTCTCCATTGCAGACTATACCAACAAATTTCACCTGTTGGAAGCATTTTAGGTACATGATGACAGAGGAGAGGTGGGTGGCTTACTTTGTGGAGCATCTACACCCCGCCATCAAGCCTCACGTGATGGAGAGTATGCCGACATCCTTCGCCAAGGCCTACAACACTTCCCTGAGCATAGAGAGGACAGTGATGTCTGCAACCAACTCATCTAAGGGGTACCTGGGCTACGCTGAAGGAACTACTGGACCGAAGACTAATCATAAGAAAGGACAAGGGCATAACAATGCCAAGGGCAAGCATGGAGGTAACGGAAAGCTGCACGGTGAGAGCCATTTTTAGAAGTGCCATACATGCAAATGAACACATCCTGGTAAGTGCCTCTTTGAGAAGAAGGTGTGATTTCATTGCTAGCAGGAGGGACACTTCATCGCCAACTATCCTCTTCCTGATCTGAGAGGACCATGTCCTATGGAAGAACAACCGGTGGTAGAAGCACCCCCAGCAGGAGCCGGTGCACCAGCTAGAGGTCCACCTGTTGGAGAGCGGAGGCAAGCTCGAGTTTTCACCATCGATGACAAAGAGGATAATGCCAATGCTAATCATTTTATAGAGGGCAATAACCCGTAAGTGTTCTTTATGCTTTAGTTTAATCATGTAGTAGTCTAATACATTATGGAAAACTATGTGGGCATGCTTGAAGTCATGGGACAACAAGTAAAAGCTATTTTTTATTCCAGTTCTACTAATACATTCATTTCAAGAGATCTGGAAACTATGCTTTGTTTGGACATCAAGGATTTAGGTTATGCTTTGGATGTCACAACCCCGAGTGGTCGAATATATACATCTCTTTTAAAAAACCCCATCTTGCAAGTTAAGTACCTGAGTAATGAGCTTCATACTAACTTCATCCTCCTAGATATGAATGATTTTGATGTGATTATTGGAAAGGATTGGCTTTACACCTATAGAACACAAATTGACTGTAGGGAAAAGAAGATCCTTATTAGGAATCCTGGTTACCCACACTTTACCATTCGAGGACAGAGAGATGCAACTACCAGCCTATATGTGTCGGCTCTGAAGGTCGAGCAGATGATAGCCAGAGGTTGCCAAGCTTTCCTAGAAGTAGTCACTAAGCCATAGCCTATGGTGCGACCCCTTGAGGATATAGAGGTAGTTAGGGACTATGATAATGTTTTTCTAGATGATCTGCTTGGGATTCTAATGCATGGGTTTTGAGTCACTTTTACAGGCTTATTTTATATCTGTTTTATGCACGTATTTGTCATTTTCTTGATTATATTTGCATAATTCACTATAGTTGGCCTTTAAACTCTATTTGCATCAAATTATACTTATTTTATCATATTTATATGATTTTATATAATCCCCGGACTTATGCACATGTTTCGGCACTTTTTCAGGTACTTTCACACTGTCCAAAGTCGATACCATCGACCCTGGTGTCAACAGTATCGACATTTCATCAGGAAGCAACCCTGAAACTCAATTTTGGAAGGAAATATCAACATCATGGTCAATACCATCGACCTGGGTGTCGATGGTATCGACAGCGTCGGGATCTGCCGAATTTCTACACTAAAACAGAGCATTCTAATCTGACGGTTGAGCTTTTTCAGTGCCGTAAAGTGGTCCTATGACCTAAGAAGAGCACAACCATCCCTAGGGGAGATCTCATATCATGCCACATGACATCCAAGAAGGAGAGAGAGAGGAGACGAGAGCCGAAGGCTGGCAACTGGGTGATTTTGCTACCGGAAGATTGCAAAATGCACGTTTCTCGAGGAGGATCTCCAGGAACACCTTCGTATCAGGGATTACACGAGTTTTCTCCATGTTTCCCATGTTTTTCTTCTCTACTCCTATGTATTCTCCATTTTCAACCATGCGGGGCTAATCCCCTTTATCTTTAGGACTGGGATTAGCCCGGGTAATCGTTGTATGATACTTTTTACATAGTTTATCATAGTTTGTCTCTTAAATCTGTGGCATGATGTTTTTTTCTCAATTATATCATTACGATTGATCATCCTAATGATAATCTAATACCTTTAATTACTTTGAAAGAAGAATTAACAGTTGAAAAGAGGCAGATATCACATTAACTAATAAATCATTTGAACAAGGCAATGTACAGTTAATGGTGGAAACCCAGAGTGTAATCTTCATGCACCTAATTTAGGGTATATGTTACTACTACCGTGGAACTGACCTAGATTTAGGTAGTAAATTGTATCACGACAGCGAACAACTCTGACTACAGGCCACTACCTGAAATAGGAGACAAATTAGGATAATTGTGTAGGAACTAGTACAACGAGAACCTGCGGTGAAACCACAATCATGAAGATTCCACCTTTAATACCATTTAATCGATTGTTTTGCTTTATTTTATTTTTCTTTTCTTTTTCAAACAACTCTCAAACCATTTTACTCGGTCTAGTTGATCGCGAACAGTTAGTAGTAGTCTACCAAAAAAATATGTTCCCTGAGTTTGACTTAGGTCTCATAAAGGCCTATATTACTTTGGCGCGTGCACTTGTGTTTTACGCACGGTAAATTCGTGTCAAGTTTTTGGCACTGTTGCCGGGGAACAGTGATTTTCGGCACTACGAGGGCTACAAGCGGCCACTCTAGGCTACATTTGTTTTTCAATTTAAATTCTAGAAATTAATAGTCTATCTTTCATAATCTGAAATCATCTAGCACTGTGCCTAATTAAATTTATTTCTGTGTAGGTATTAGTGCATGGCGAGTACGCGTAGCACAGACTACGCACAGTCATCACGGAGGTCCCATTTTTGGGATCAGACTACGATAATTTAGATTCTGACACCAAAGCAATGGCTGAGGAACAAACAATCTGGGAGAAAATCAAGGCATCGTCCTCTTCTACATCTAAGGGGCCAATTAAGAAGTAGGCCATCAACATTCCTAACTACAAAATTGATCTAGGGCTAATTCATTTGGTCAAATCTAATGAATTCCATGGTTTGAAGAATGAAGACCTGGTAAACCACATCAACACGTTCATGGAAAACTACGATATGATAAAGATTGGCAGGTTCCCGCAAGAGACACTCTACCTAAAACTTTTTTCCAGTTCTTTAGCGGGAAATGCTTGGGAATGGCTGCATAATCTGGATGATGAGTATGTTGAATCTTGGGATCACATGGTTGAGGTGTTCTTTGAGAGGTTCTTTTCTCCTAAAAAGACAAATGATCTAGTGAGGAAGATACACAACTTCAGCCAGCGAGCCGGTGAAACTTATTCTGAAACTTGGGAGCGCTTCCAGATAATGCTGAGGAAGTGTCCACATCATGACTTAGACAAGGAGAAGCAAGCTAAAATTTTCTACTTCGCCCTAAATGAACATAATAGGAGCAATTTGGACTCAGCAGGTTCTGGTTTCTTTTTGAACAACACAGGTACAAGGTGCTGGGAGATTCTAAGGAACATGTCCAAAAATTAGTCTTGGGGTGAAAGAGATTCACCCGAGCAGGTCAGTGTGACACATGAAGCAAAGGCCATCAAAGCGCTTAATGACAAGATGGATCTTATAGCCAAGAAGCTCCTAGAGAAAGAGGATAATGGGTTTGATGATGAAGCACATGCAAAGTATATGCATCAACAGGGATATAGAAATAACAATTACAATTGGAGGAAGGAACAAAATTTTCAAAAGTCGTAGCCTAGCCTAGAGGAAAAGAATAATGAATTGCTTAGTCAGGTGGTGAAGAAAAATCAGGAATTGATGGGCTCACTCGCCAAGACAGTATAGTCACACGGTGAGTACTTGAACCAGTTTGGGCAACAGATACAGAGCCACGGTGCACAACTGAGGATGCTAGAGGCGTCCATAACCCAAATTGCAACTGAGGTGGATGCCATGAAGCAAATCATTCAACAAAAACCAGCTGGGAATGAAGAGGCTGCTCAAGTACATCATCAAGTGAAGTATATATCTGTGATTAAGGAGACAGAGCCCCTGGTGGGGGAGGTCCATGAAAAGGGAAAATTGCATTTCGAAACGGAGGCTAAACCCAGTGTGCCATACCCCCGTAGCTTATATGGACTACCAGGAGGATGTCGCCCATTCAGTAAATCCCACCAAGAACCCATCACAGCCGTGCCCACACCTAGGCAAGAGGAGCAGGTGAAGGCCATACTTCATAGTAGAGCTACTACCACTGAGAAGGATGAGCAGCCACGAGCCACACCAACTGTGAATGATGTTCCAAAGTCTACTTCAGAGGGTGACATTGAAGCAAGCTTAAGGAG
This sequence comes from Alisma plantago-aquatica, assembly GCA_963693085.1. NCBI lineage: Eukaryota > Viridiplantae > Streptophyta > Magnoliopsida > Alismatales > Alismataceae > Alisma > Alisma plantago-aquatica. Next base: position 992,409,400 of record OY856410.1, on the reverse strand, counting down.
ACCCCAAATAGCCCATATGTGCCACCGCACAAGCACATAAAGGAGCGAAACGTGCCATTCCCGGATAGTCTAAATCTGAGGAAAGAGCAAAGGCACTTCAAGAAATTTCTTGAGATCTTCTGGAAGCTCCACATTAACATTCCATTGGTGGAGGCTATAGAGAAAATTCCTTCATATGGAAGATTCATGAAAGACATCATCAACAAGAAACGGTGGATCAAAGATACAAATGTTGTGTGTTGATGAAACAGTGAGCTCTATAATCCAAGGAAGGCTTCCAAAGAAGAGGAAAGATCCAGGATGTCTCTACATCCCATGTTCTATAGGTGGCCAAAATTTTCCACAAGCACAATGTGACTCAGTGGCAAGCATTAATCTTATGCCACTTGCCACTTTTCAAAAGTTGGGATTGAAGAAGCCAACACAAACTTCCATGACAATTGAGATGGCGGATGGATCCATTGTAAAGCCACAAGGTAGATGCGAGGATGTGCTAGTCAAGGTCGAAAAATTCATCTTCCTTTTTGACTTTGTGGTCATGGACATGGATGAGCTAGAAGGAGGTGAGATGTTATTGGGAAGGTCATTCCAAGCTATGACTGATGTAATCACTGCCATTGGGTGAGGTTACTTGACACGTGGGATTGGTGATGATAGCGTTGAATTCAAATTGCCAAATGAATCATTAGAGACATCCCTTGGCAACCCAGGTTAAAGGTATCTTTATGTCAAGCCTAGGACATTAAACAAGGGCGCTTGTTGGGAGGCAACCCAACTTTCGGTTTATTTTATGTTTGGTTATGATCTTTTATGTTGATGTACTTAGTTTTTGCTTAGGTTTTGATAATTTTTGTAAAAATGGTACCCTAACTCGTGTTTTGAAGTGTGCAGAATTTTAAGGTCGATACTATCGACACCCCTATCGATAGTATCGAGTTTGGATCAGTAAACTATGAGAAAGAGATGATACCATCGACCTTAGTGTCGATAGTATCGAGATTCCTAAAGATTTTCAGAAAAATTGGTGATAGAGATGTCGATACCATCGACACCCATGTCGATAGTATCGACACTTTTGATTTCCCAGGCTTTTAGATACTTCGGTACACCAATATTGCTGAGCTTGAGTCGATACCATCGACCTTGGTGTTGATGGTATCGACACCTGCAAGACAACTACATAAAATAGGTCGTAAAAGGTGTCGAAACGAGATTTTTTTCGCACTATTGTTTGCAGAGCAAAGAAGGATGAAGCAACTCACATCTTAGAACCACTAAGACACAAACATGGGACACCAAAAAGAGGGAGATAGCAAGCATCACTTGGTCCACTTGATCATCCAACCATTCATCTTCACCACACTTCAAAGCGAATGGTACCGCTGTTCCACCTCTTAAGTGGGAATGTTAACTATGAGGCCATAGTCATATCCAAGCTTGGGGGGGGTGTTGGAACAACCCTCTATCTTAGTTTTTACTTACTTATTCATGTTGTTTTTATTTTTGAAATATTAGCTGTTTTTATTTCTAGGTTTACCGCTTTTTTAGGATCCACATCTATCTAGTGTAATCTGTGGAGCAATAAATGCATGGTTTCAATTGAGAGTTTTACTCTTGGGTTGTGTGCACATGAAAAAAATGAGCATATTGAAAACTTTTTGAGCTTATTCTTTTGAGTAATTGAGTTGCATAACTGAGGAAGTGCTTGGGTAAGTTAGCTTCAGGAAATGGGGACATGAATGACTATCTTTATTGTCCAAGGAAAAGTGCTTGACAAGGATGTTTGAGCCCAAACTGACCAAATGTTAACGTGACTTTAATTTGAAGTGAGAGAGAGAAACCCCTTGATTAATTTGTACACAAGTCAGTAAGGAGGGACATATAATTCTTTCCAAAGGTTCTGTCAATTAGTCTTGTGATCTGATCCACCGCAATTTCATTCACACTCCACCATAAGAAATGGGAGCACATTACTGTCTTTCACTTTTTGATTGCACTCATGTAGATAGGTCTTGCATTATAGCTATTTTCACACATTTTTGCATAAAAATGAAAAAAAGGGATAGAGTAATCATACATGCACATTATCCTTTGGTGCGTGTCATTTAATTACATAACTGTCATTTTGTAGTGCATTCACATCTTTTGAGCATATAGTTGTACATCACGTGTTGTATGTTCTTGTGAAAACATGAAAGGTGTTAAACTTGTTCCATACCTTCTGAATGCTTCAAATGTACAAGTTCTGTAACAAGAAGTGAGCCCGACGAATAATTCATTGTCACCTATGAAAATAAGGGCTTGAAAAAAAAATGAAAAAAAATTGAAAAAAAGAGAGAAGAAAAGAAAAAAAGAAGAATTGAGAAGTAAGTAGGAATGAGAGGAAGAAAGGAACCTGTTCTAACCTGAGAACTAAGAAGAATAAGCACATGGTGTAGTTTTCTTAGATATTCCATCTCACCTTGAGACGGAATGACAGTGCATGCATCATTCCACCAAAAATGTAGCATTAGGATATTTTCACTTGCATTTTGCATCATGATAGGTCATTAATTTTTGTATTGCATGATTGAATATTATGTGCTTCCATCTCTTCCACAACCACATATCCCATCCACCCGTTGCTCTAATTAGTAGGCCACCCATGATATTCTCCTCATTCATGATTACCAGGAGATATGCTTCCATTTAGATGGTAGTTAGGAAATGAGCAACGTTGATTGGAGATCACAAGATGCACCAAGCCTGAACTAGAGGATTGTCTTATATTAACTACTTTGCTTGATAGTGTTCTATAATTTTGGGGTGGACATCTTTCATGAATGATTATTGTCGCCTAAAGGGCAGTTAATGTTCAGTGGTCAATAAGGGCAGGTTTGTGGAAAGAAAGTGGGGATGATGCAGATGAATTTCATGTATTTATGTCCTTATGCTGACTTATCTCAACCAGATCTAAAGTTTTGTTGCTCGAGGATGAGCAAGGTTTAAGCTTAGGGGGGTTTGATGCATGTGTTTTGAGTCACTTTTACATGCTTATTTTATATCTGTTTTATGCACGTATTTGTCATTTTCTTGATTATATTTGCATAATTCACTATAGTTGTCCTTTAAACTCTATTTGCATCAAAGTATACTTATTTTATCATATTTATATGATTTTATATAATCCCCAGACTTATGCACATGTTTCGGCACTTTTTCAACTACTTTCACACTGTCCAGAGTTGATACCATCGACCCTGGTGTCGATAGTATCGACATTTCATCAGGACACAACCCCGAAACTCGATTTTGGAAGGAAATATCAACATCATGGTTAATACCTTCGACCTGGGTGTCGATGGTATCGACAGCGTCGGGATCTTCCGAATTTCTGCACTAAAACGGAGCGTTTTAATCTGACGGTTGAGCTTTTTCGGTGTCGTAAAGTGGTCCTATGACCTAAGGAGAGCACGGCCATCCCTAGGGGAGATCTCATATTGTGACACATGACATCCAAGAAGGAGAGAGAGAGGAGAAGAGAGCCAAAGGCCGGCAACCGGGTGATCCAGGCACCTCCGACGGGCGATTTTGCTACTGGAAGACTACACAATTCATGTTTCTCGAGGAGGATCTCCAGGAACACCTTCGTATCAGGGATTACACAAGTTTTCTCCATGTTTCCCACGTTGTTCTTCTCTACTCCTATGTATTCTCCATTTTCAACCATGCGGGGCTAATCCCCTTTATCTTTAGGACCGAGAGTAGCTCGGGTAATCATTGTATGATACTTTTTACATAGTTTATCATAGTTTGTCTCTTAAATCCGTGGCATATGTCGTTTTCTCAATTACATCATTACGATTGATCATCCTAATGATAATCTAATACCTTTAATTACTTTGAAAGAAGAAATAACGGTTGAAAAGAGGCGAATATCACATTATCTAATAAATCCTTTGAACAAGGCGATGTACACTTAATGGTGGAAACCTAGAGTGTGATCTTCATGCACCTAATTTAGGGTATAGGTTACTACTACTGTGGAAATGACCTAGATTTAGGTAGTGAATTGTATCACGACATCGAACAATTTTGACTACATGCCACTACCCGGAATAGGAGACAAATTAGGATAATTGTGTAGGAACTAGTACAACGAGAACCTACGGTGAAACCGCAATCCTGAAGATTTCACCTTTAATTGATTAAACCAACCATTTAATCGATTGTTTTGCTTTATTTTATTTTTCTTTTCTTTTTCAAACAACTCTCAAACCATTTTACTCGGTCTAGCTGATCGCGAATAGTTAGTAGTAGTCTACCAAAAAAAATCCTTTCCATGAGTTCGACTCGAGTCTCACAATGGCCTATATTACTTTGGCGCGTGCACTTGCGTTTTACGCACGGTAAATTCGTGTCAGATTCCCCCTAAGGGAGAGGTGGACTTTTTGATAGAGCTAGCTTTTGATACAAACCCTATATCTAAGGCACCCTATCGAATGGCCCTTGTTGAGTTTCTCAAGTTGAAGAAAAAACTACAGGTACTGCTAGATAAAGATTTCATTCAACCTAGTACATCGCCATGGGGAGCACCCATCCTTTTTGTAAAGATAAGGATGGGTCCCTCAAGATGTGTATCGACTACCGAATGATCAATCAGGCTACCAATAAGAACAAGTATCCTTTACCCCATATAGATGACCTCTTTGACCAGCTCAAATCTTCTCGAGTCAAGAGTGAGGGCATCTCTAAGACATATTTCCAAACCCGTTATGGGCACTATGAATTTGTAGTTATGCGTTTTGGGTTGTCCAAGGAACCTAGTGTGTTTATAAATCTCATGAATAGTGTGTTCCAGCCTTTACTTGACTTGTTTGTCATAGTGTTTATAGATGATATCCATGTTTATTCCGATGACCTAGAGAAACACCATGACCACTTGGGAAGAGTCCTTCATTTCTTGAGAAAGTAAGTTCTATGGAAAATTCTCGAAGTGCGAGTTTTGGATAGACCGTGTCATGTTCCTTAGATACATCATCTCCATAGGTACAATCACCTTAGATCCAACCAAAGTGTCGAATGTCTTAGAGTGGCCTACATCAAAGAATCCCTCTAAGATTTGTAGTTTCTTGGGATTGTCCAGATACTATCAACACTTCATAAAGATTTCTCAAAGACTTCTTTGCAACTCAACAAGCTTACTCAAAAGGATGATAATTTCATGTGGTCCGACGTATGTGAAGCTCACTTCCAAGAACTGAAGGAGAAGTTGACCACAACTCTGGTTTTGACCCTACTGTCCGACAATGAAGGTTTCATGATCTTCACCGGTGCATTAAAAATGGGACTCAGATGTGTTTTCGAACAGAATAGGCAAGTTGTTGCATATGCCTCCTGACAACTCAAGCCCAACAAGGTGAACTACATGACGCGTGATTTAGAGTTGGATGTTATCATTCATGCTCTGAAGATCTAGCGACACTATCTGTATGGAGCTAACTTTGAGATCCTCACAAACCATAAGATTTTGAAATATCTTCTGACATAGAGAGATCTGAATCTATGACAAATATGGTGGATGGAATATATGAAAGATTATGACTTCACCATCGCCTATCACCCCGGGAAAGATAATGTTGTAGCTGATGCTCTTAGTCAGAAACAACTTAGGTGTGCAGTTGTCTTATCTAGCCAATGGAGTATACTGGAAGAACTTGTGGAGTGAGCTCCACAACCGTTAGAAGACCAAGTTTGTTTGGCAAACATTCAGATAAAATCAGACTTGTTAAGTGAGTTAGTGGTTTCTCAGTTGGCTAGTTTAGGACTGGGTAAGATGAAGGGCTTGTTAGAGAAGTTGCAGACCCATCTCTTAGTGGGAGTAGTAGATGGTGGAATCTGCTACAAGAATTGTATCTGGGTTCCTAAGGATTCACCTTTGGAGGATCATATCTTGCAAGAAGCTCATGGTTCCAAGTACATGGTACACCCAGGAACTACTACGATGTTTAAGGATCTGTAGCGGTACTTTTGATGGCCATGAATGAAGAAAGACATAGAGGTATATGTGTCCAGTTGTCTCACATGCCAGATGGTGAAGGTTGAACACCAACGACCCCGTAGACTGTTACAGTCAATTGAGATTCCATAGTGGGAATGGGAATATATTACCATGGATTTTGTGGTGGGTCTCCCCGGGAGCCAGAGAGGTCATGTTGCGATATGGGTTGTGGTAGATCGCCTTGCCAAGTCAGCACACTTCCTTTCCTTAAATACCACTGCCAAGGTGTCATACATAGTCAAGCTGTACATCTGGGATATAGTACAGTTGCATGGTATACCAAGTTTGATTATTTTTGATCGAGACCCAAAGTTTACATCCAAGTTGTGGAAGTAGATACTAAGGAAGAGCTCAATACAAGGTTAATGTTTAGTACAACTTATTATCCCCAGACTGATGGACAGTCATAGAGGACGATTCATACATTATAAGATTTGTTGAGAGCATGTGTGCTCAATTGGGGTGGATCATGGGAGCAGTACTTGCCCTTAGCTGAGTTTACGTACAACAACTACCAAGCCAGTATCAGGATACCTCTGTATGAAGCTCTATATGGGAGACCATGTCGTTCACCACTTTCCTGGGATGATGTCAGTGAGAGGACCTTATTGAGGTCAGATGTGCTCCAATTGTATGCAGATAAAGTCTCTTTGATCAAGAAGAGGCTGAAGAGAGCCCAATATTGATAAAAGTCGTATGTTGATGCGAAGGAGACTTACTTGTTGTTCACTATGGGAGAGCATGTGTTTTTGAAAATCCGACCGCTCTGAGCTATAGCTAAGAATAGAGGAAAGTTGTGTCCCTGATACGTGGGTCCATTTGAGGTTTTAGAATGGATTGGTGAAGATGCATATCGTTTGGCATTACCCCCTCAGTATAGTACGATGCATGATGTTTTCCATGTTTCCAATCTGAAGCTCTATGTGAAGGACACGAGCCATGTGTTGAGCGTTCAACCTATTGAACTCCTTGGCAGGCTGACATACTCTGAGTCACCTGTGAGGGTACTAGATACCAAGGTAAAAGAGCTCAGGAGTAAGAATATAGATATGGTAAAGGTTCTTTGGAGACACCATGGAGAGGATGAAGCCACATGGGATCTGAATACAGACATGGAAAAAGCCTATCCTGATTTGTTTGCTTGATTGCTTGAATTTTGTGGGAAAAATTCTTATAAGGATGGGAGGATGTTATACCCTCAATTTTCATATGTATGGGTTGAAATGTAATTTCTCCAATAAAGTGTGTTCTTATGAAAATTGTATGATTTAAGTAAATTGAATGGATTTCTTTGATAATAATCCTTCTTGCGTAAATGTTTTCATGGGCCTTATTGAAGTAATAAGTCCAATATGATTAAAAGAGAATAAATATGGAAAGAAATCTAATAATAAGAGAAATTGAGATAATGCTGAGAATAATGTGGAATTCTCTAGAAGGTTAAGTGTTTGTTCATGATGGATTGGATCTGGGATCTACATGGTTTATTTTGATAAAAGGAATCCAAATAAAGAAATAAAAGGAAAAGAGAAAGAAAATATGAATAAACTATGCCTTAATAAGTGTTAACTTTCCTATGAAGAAAAGTCCTTTAACCTTTTGAGTTTTGGACTCAAACTTGACACACGTGCATATATATTTTATACAAAGTTTCCCCTAAAATTTTGAAGTAAAAGGATTAACAAATAAGGAGTTATGGATTTTATAAGAATCCTAAAGTGAAAGGGTAATCAATCGAATATGTTAAATGTCATGATTGATTATATTTCCAAATCAGTTTAAGAAAGGTGTGAGATATAGGAGTCATTGGATCTAGAATCTAACGGTGTGCGTGCATCATCCCACTCGAGTCAAGACTCAGAGAGGAATAGGAACGGAGATCTTGGATCTTCAATTTTGTGAGTTTGAGAGTCTGAATAGGCTTGGAGATTTCCCCCATGGGTTCGAGGAGAGTTTCTGGTCCTGGTAGATATACAATTTGATACCTTTTGGGTCACCCTTAGAGTTTCCTGAATTGGGATCCGCGCCAACCCTGCCCTATATAAAGGGGGTGATACAACATACCAACAATCACACAGACCACTCTTGTAAGACCAGATAAAGCCGTCGTAAATAGTTGTGTTCTCAATTTGAGATTTGGTCTCAAACTTCACCTCTATCCTAGAGCAGTTCTCACTGGAGGTACCATCGAGTCATCCCGGCAGTATAGAGCAGCGAGTGAGCAATGGAAGGGTCGTTGAGTTTGGGGAAGTGAGAAGAAGGGACCGGTGCTCCTAGCTTGTGCGTAGGTGGAGAAGAGAGTGAAGTCAACTGGCCATTTGACTGCTGGGTTGCACAACGAGGAGACTGAAGGTAGACAATGACCTCTGGTGAAAAGTCAGGTCTACCCTTAAGTGATCAATTATAAGGTGAGTCCTTTTTAGTCCTTTCTTGTGGTTTGTTTTGAGTGTGAGGTGTGCTGCCTCGCGGGCCTGGGTGTTGATGTGGCACAAGCCAATTTTCTCCCGCCTAGCCCCACTGGCGCGACTCAAGGGAGTCAGGTTATATATGTGTCTATCCCTGATTGGCCAAGAAAGGTTTTATTTCTAAAAATCATAAGTAATTATTGGAATATCATATGAGGACAAATTATATGTGAAAGTTGATCAAAAAAATATTTAGATTGCAAGAAAAATATATTTGAAGACTGAATCTATTTGCAATTCAAACAATATATAAAGTTGTTGCCTTTAATGAATTTATGAATAGAAAAACCTAATTGTGATATTAATGTGATTTAGTAACTTGGACGATTTAAGTTGATAATAACATGTTGATAATAAAAAGGAAGATTTAGACCTACAAAGATGATCTTTATGATTAATTGGTTCAATTTAGGGTTTCACATGTATAAAGTGCATTAATGGACTAGAAACCCTAATTTAGGTGATTATGACTTTTAATGAGTTATATTTCATAAACGTATGTATACGATAGAGATAGGATAATCCTAAGCCTAATTGGGAATAAAGGGGCTTTAATGTGGATAATTGAGTAGTTATGGTTTTGTGCATAGAAAAGCTATTTTAGGGTTTGTTGGCCTAAAAAGGTAAAGTTGCAGAAATAAATCTAAGAAACCCTAAGGAAACCCTAATTCAACTTAGAAACCCTAGATGAGATTCCCAAGTCAATAGAAGTGTTTATGATAAGTATGTAGTAATTAGGTCATACATGCTTTTTATAATTCAGTTGTGCTTGTGTGACTAGCTTGATTGGTTAGTTGGACTACCTGATTGGATTTGACTTTATTGGTTTCTTTGAGATCTCCAAATCTAGTTGTGGTTATTTTATAATTATTCACTTTAGTTTCATGGTGATTTCTGAGGTTTAATCGATTGCCTAAAAATAATTGCTAGGATGACTTTATTTTCTACAATCTATAAATTGGCTATGATTATCACCATGTAAATATATATATGACTTTCCCGAACCTACATACCATCTGTGGATGTAAGATCTAAGAGGACCAAGCCCTAGAGGGAAGGTCAAAGATGGTCAAGCCCCGGAGGGAAAACCACAACGCATCCAGAGAGGTGACCCATTACGTACCAAGCTCAGGATGGAGAAGGCAGCCTTAAGTCCCTTGTAAGGACTAAAACCTAAGAGAGCGTATCCCAGAAGATGAGTAAAATCAGTTGGGAAGTTATATTGAAAACATATTATTGAATTGTTAACAACTATTTGATGTGATTAGGTTGTTAGAATATATGTGAAAAAGTTTGGGTGCCACCGTATACCAGGATATTCTTTATACAGACCGACATTTTGTTTGTCGGTGTTTTCCGAAATCTTTGAAAGTGGAAATACATTAAACTAACATTTGAATAATAAATCTATATAAAGATTGGAGGATTTAGTTAGATAGAACTCTACTTCAGGTAAAGTTTCAAACTCCTATTATTTGAAAGGTATGTGAAAAGTAATTTTTATCATGCTTTAAGCTTGGTCTTTGGTAGAATTTATTAATTATTTTTTATTATTTGCAAAATCATTGATCCCATTTTGGGATAGTGGCTCTATCTTCTTGGTCTTCATTAATTGGGGGTTACCAAGGGTTGGGGTCATTACAATTTGTATTAGAGCATGGTTTTCTATTTAACATCTAATAAATATTAAATTTGACAAACTCTTTTTAACCCAACGGAGTTATGAGAGGATTTTCCAATGACGAAGGTGTCTAGAAAATGATCATAATCCAGAGGCTGACAAGATTTTCTTCTGCCCCACTATTCGGTCTATGAGGACTCTGGGATTCTGTGTGACTACCTGGCCAAAATCAGAGGATTTGACTCGAAATAAGATACCTATAGGCCTTCTCATTTGATTTCAACCCTTATTTATCTCTTTTCTCTGGAGAAATATTAAGTGATTAGGGTTTTCTCTCTCTCCATTCCCCCCTCTTGTGTTGGGAATTTAGGGTGTAAAGGATTAGGGAATCCTTCACCAAATAGAAAAATACATGTAATTAAGATGACACAAATGTAAGTTTAAAGCGTATATATCTTTCTAGGTTATAAATATGTAGTTAAATGATTTTAGCTTGTGTGAATCAGCATGGCCCATAGCAAGACTGTAGCTATTCCCTTCAAGGCTACTAAGAACCCTTATGGGGGTAGGCCTCCCTACAAGAGGAGGGGATCTTCTGAGAAGAAGAGGAGAGAACATGGTGATGAGTCCTCAAGGAAGAGGAAGAGACTTGAGGAAGCCTCAGAGGAAGGCGCAAACCCTAAGATTGTTCCTTTCGACCACATGGATGCGGATGATGATCAGAAAATTGGACCAACGAGAGAAGACGAGACCAAAATCGACACCACTGCAAACCCTGGGCCAGCTGTGGTGGTCCATACACCTGACGTCCTCTGGATGGAGTAGAAAAAGATGTTGATCGAGGCCATCAGTGCTTTGGTCCTCAAGGACACCGCCAGAGGTGAAGATGGAGAGCCTCTACCAATTCATCCTTGACTCAGAGCCACCATCATGAATTTCATGAAGTTGAACATAGAGAAGTTCTAGGGAGAGGACAAGACGAAAGTCATCGACTGGGCTGATGCTTGGATGCTTGCGGTCGAGAATGGGTTCCACATGCTGGAGGTTCAATTGAAGAAGAAGGTCTTATTTTCTACCCATCTTCTAGAAGGAGCAACTAAGATATGGTGGGAGAACCACATCATAGGCAGAGACCTAAATGAAGATCCAATGGCCTAGACAAATTTCAGAACCACCTTCTCTGCTAGGTTCATGCCCATCTCATCTAAGAAGGAGAAAGAGAAGGAGTTCACCTTCTTCGTGCAAGGCAACCTCTCCGTTGTAGACTATGCACATAAGTTTCACCTGCTGGAGCATTTCGAGTACATGATGAAGGAGGTGAGGCAGGTGGATCACTTTGTGGAATGTTTACACCCTGCCATCAAGCCTCATGTGACGGCGAGTAAGACGACGACCATAGTTGAGGCCTACAACACCACACTGAGCATGGAGAAGACAGTGATGCCTACAACCAACCCATCTAAGGGGTACCTAGGCTACACTGAAGGAACTGCTGGACCAAAGACTGATCACAAGAAAGGACAAGGGTGTAACAATGCCAAGGGCAAGCATGGAGGCAAAGGAAAGCCATGCGGTGAGAGACATTTTTAGAAGTGCCATACCTATGGATGAACACACCCTAAGAAGTGTCACTTCAAGAAGAAAGTGTGCATTCATTTCCAGTAGGAGGGACACTTCATCGTCGTTTGTCCTCTGCCTGATCTGAGAGGTGCAGGTCCTATGGCAGCACAACTGGTGGCACCAGCACCCTCAACAGGAGCTGAAGCACTAGCTGGAGGTCCACCAGTTGGAGAGTAGAGGAAAGCCTGAGTTTGGCCATCGACAATGAAGAGGCTCATGCCAATGCTAATCATTTGATAGTGGGTAATAACCCATAGAGTGTTCCTTTCTACTTTAGTTTAATCATGTGATAGTCTGATACATCAGGGAAAACTATGTAGTCATGCTTGAAGTCATGGGACAAGATGTAAAAGCTCTTTTTGATTTTGGTTCTACTAATACTTTCATTTCTAGAAATCTAGCAACTATGCTTTGTTTGGACATCAAGGATTTAGGTTATTTTTTGGATGTCACAACCCCGATTTGTCGCATATATACTTATCTTTAAAAAAAACCCATCTTGATAGTTAAGTACCTAAATCACAAGCTTCCTATCGAATTCATCCTCCTTGATATGAATGATTTTGATGTGATCATTGAAATGGATTGGCTTTACACCTATACATCACAGATTCACTATAGAGAAAAGAAGATCGGTCACCCACACTTTACCGTTCAAGAATGAAGAGATGTGACTACCACCTTGTATGTGTCAGATCTAAAGGCTGAGAAGATGATAGCCAAAGTTTTCTAAGCTTTCCTAGCAGTAGTCACTGAGCCAGAGCCTAAGGTTTGACCCCTTGAGGAAATTGAGGTAGTCAAGGACTATGCTAATGTTTTTCCTGATGATCTACTTGGGATTCCCCCTGCGAGAGAGGTGGGATTTTGATAGATCTAGCTCTTGGGACAAACCCTATATCTAAGGCACCCTACCTAATGGCCCCTGCTGAGTTGCTCGAGTTGAAGAAACAACTGCATGAACTACTAGATAAAGGTTTCATTAGACCGAGTACATCACCATGGGGAGCACTAGTCCTTTTTGGGAAGAAGAAGGATGGGTTGCTCAAGATGTGTATCGACTACTAGATGATCAATTGGGCTACCATTAAGAAAAAGAATTATTTACCCTGTATAGATGACCTCTTTGACCAACTCAAATCTGCTTGTGTCTTTTCCAAGATAATTTGAGGTCTGGGTACCACCAGCTATGAGTCAAGAGTGAGGACATCCCTAAGATAGCTTTACAAACCCATTATGGACACTATGAGTTTGTGGTTATGCCTTTCAATTTGTCCAATGTGCCTAGTGTGTTTATGAATCTCATGAATAGTGTGTTCCAACCTTTCCTTGACTCATTTGTCATAGTGTTTATAGATAACATCCTAGTTTATGCCGATGACCTAGATAAACACCATGATCACCTGTGTAGAGTCCTTAATATCTTGAGAAAGTAGTAGTTCTATGGGAAATTCTCGAAGTGTGAGTTTTGGATAGACCATGTCATGTTCCTTGGATACATCATCCTTGGAGGTACAATCACTGTGATCCAGCCAAAGTGTCAGCTGTCTGATAATGGCCTATACCGAAAAACCCCTCTGTGATCCTTAGTTTCTTGGGATTGGCCAGATACTATCGATGCTTCATAAAAGTTTTCTCAAAGACTGCTTTGTTGCTCACCAAGCTTACCCGAAAGAATGAGTAGTTTTTGTGGTCCGACGTATGTGAAGCTTGCTTCCAAGAACTGAGGGAGAAGTTGACCACAGCTCTGGTGTTGACCCTACAGTCCAAAAATGAAGGTTTCATGATCTTCACCAAAAATGGGACTTGAATGTGTGTTGGAAGTGAATAGGCATGTTGTTGCATATGCCTCCTGACAACTCAATCCCAATGAGGTGAACTACTTGACGCATGATTTAGAGTTGGCTTCTATCGTTCATGCTATGAAGATATGGAAGCACTATCTGTAGGGAGCTACCTTTGAGATCCTCACCAACCATAAGATTTTAAAGTATCTTCTAACGTAGAGAGATCTGAATCTTCGACAAAGATGGTGGATGGAGTATATGAAAGATTAGGACTTAAGCATCACCTATCACCCTGGGAAAGCTAATGTTGTAGCTGATGCTCATAGTTGAAAATAGCTTAGGTGTACAACTGTCTTTTCTAGCCAGTGGAGTAAACTAGAAGAACTTACGGAGTGGGCTCCACAACTGTTAGAAGACTGAGTTTGTTTGGCAAACATTCAGATAAAATTAGACTTGTTGAGAGAGTTAGTGGTTGCTCAGTTGGCCAGTTTAGAATTGGGTAAGATGAAGGGCTTGTTAGAGAAGTTGCATGCCCATTTCTCAGTGGGATTAGATGGTGGAATCCACTACAAGATTTGTATCTAGGTTCCTGAGGATTCCCCTTTGAAGGAATGTATCTTGCAAGAAAGTCGTGGTTCCAAGTACATGGTACACCCAGTCACTACTAAGATGTTTAAGGATCGATAGTGGTACTTCTGGTAGCCAGGAATGAAGAAAGACATAGTGGCGTATGTGGCAAGTTATCTCACATTCCATCTAGTGAAGGCTGAACACCAACGACCCAGTAGACTTTTATAATCAATTGAGATTCCAGAGTGGAAATGGGTCTCCCCAGGACCCAGAGAGGTCATGATGCAATATGGGTTGTGTTGGATCGCCTTACCAAGTCAGCCAATTTCCTTGTCTTAAAAACCACTTCCAAGGCGTCAGACCTAGCCAAGTTGTACATTAGGGAGATAGTAAGGTTGCATGGTATACTGGGTTCGATTATTTTCGATTGAGACCCAAAGTTTACTTTCAAGTTGTAGAAGCAAGTACAAGGTGAAAGTTCAGTACAACTTACCATCCCCATACTGATGGACAGTCAGAGAGGGCAATTAAGACATTAGAAGATCTGTTGAGAGCATGTGTGCTCGATTGGGGTGCATCTTGGGAGCTCGATTGGGGTGGATCGTGGGAGCAGTACTTGCCCATAGTTGAGTTTGTATGCAACAACAACTACTAAGCCAATATCGGGATGCCTCTGTATGAAGCTCTATATGGGAGACAGTGTCGGTCAATTGTTCACTGGGATGATGTTAGTGAGAGGACCCTATTGAGGTAAGACGAGCTCCATGTGTATGCAGATAAAGTAGCTTTGATCAAGTAGAGGCTGAAGAGAGCCCAGGATCGATAGAAGTCGTATGTTGATGCGAAGCAGACTAACTTATAGTTCATTGTGGGAGAGCATGTGCTTTTGAAAATCCGACTACTTTGAGCTATAGATAAGCACAGAGGAAAGCTGAGTCACCGATACATGGGTCTGTTTGAGGTTTTAGAATGGATTGGTGAAGCTGGATATCATTTGGCATTACCCGATGCATGATTTTTTCCATGTGTCCAATCTGAAGCGCTATGTGAAGGACCTGAGCCATGTGCTAAGCATTGGACTTATTGAACTACAAGGGAGGTTGACATACTCTGATTCACTTGTAAGGGTACTAGATACCAAGGTGAAAGAGCTCAGGAGTAAGAATATAGAGATGGTAATGGTTCTTTGGAAGCACCATGGAAAGGATGAAACCACATGGGAGCTGAAGATGGAGATGGAAAAAGCCTATCATGATTTGTTTGCTTGATTGCTTGAATTTTGTGGGCAAAATTCTTATAAGGAGGTGAGGATGTTATATCCTCAATTTTCATATGTATGGGTTGAAATGTAATTTCTTTAATAAAGTGTGTGATTATGAAAATTTTATGATTTAAGTACATTGAATGGATTTCTTTGAATAATCCTTCTTGCATAAATGTTTTTGTGGGCCTTATTGAAGTAATAAGTCCAATATGATTAAAAGAGAATAAATATGGAAATAAATCAAATAATAAGAGAAATTGAGATAATGCTGAGAATAATGTGGAATTCTCTATAAGGTTAAGTGTTTGTTCATGATGGATTGGAACTTGGATCCACATGGTTTTTTTGGATAAAAGGAATCCAAATAAAGAAATAAAAGTAAAAGAGAGAGAAATTATGAATAAGCTATGCCTTAATAAGTGTTAACTTGCACATGAAGAAAATTCCTTTATCCTTTCAAGTTTGGGTCTCAAACTTGACATGTGTAGATAAAGTTAATACAAAGTTTCCCCTAAAATTTTGAAGTTAAAGGATTAACAAATAAGGAGATATGGATTTTATAAAAATCTTAAAGAGATAGGATAATCAATAGAATATATTAAATGTCACGATTGATTATAGTTCCAAACCAGTAAAAGAAAGTTGCACAATATAGGTGTCGTTGGATCTAGAATCCAATGGTGTGATTGCATCGTCCCACTCGAGTCAGGACTTAGAGACGAATATGAACGGAGATCTTGGATCCATAAGTTCACAAGTTTGAGAATTTGAGCATGATTGGAGATTGCCTAGATGAGTTTGGGGAGAGTTTCTGGTCCTGATAGATATATGATTTGATACCTTTTGGGTCACCCTCAGAGTTTCCCCAATTGGGATCCTCTTGCCAACCTTAACCTATATAAAGGGGGCAATAGATCGTACCAGCAATCGCTCAAACCACTCTCATGAGACTGGATGAAGCTGACGAACACAGCTATGCTCTCAATTTGAGATTTGTCTTGACCTTTGCCTCTGTCCTCAAGCAGTTCTTGCCAGAGATAGCATCGAGTTGTCCCGGCGGTGGAGAGCAGCGAGTGAGAAATTGAAGGGCTCGTTGAGTTCGGGGAAGCGAGACATTTTGGGCATTATAGTCTCAGAGTAGGTAGTAGAAACAAAAATTTTACTAGCCATAACCCATAACAGGAGATTGCATCAATGACTATGTAATGGGAAGGATGGTTTTAGTGAGATATACCTGGTCCTGGGGCTTGCCCAGTGACAATACCTCACAGCCATGTGTGGTCTTTGACACCATGTCTTGGACGGTGTTTGTACAACTCCTGGTCTTGACCATGGACTCTGGCCTCCACCACAGACTGCGACTGATGTGTCCTCCTGAGCGACAGACATCTCCCACCTCTATAGAAAATCCACACGGACCATCTAGAACTCGATCCATTCTAGAAGAATAGGAAGGAAGGAGATGACCCTCCTATTTTTGTACTAGCACCAACCTACTCTCCCAAACTCAGACTACTTTTCTACAGTTGTCTTTCCCTCATAGTGCCTCCCTAGTCGGGTAGCACTTGCTCAGGCTCTCTCGGTTACCAAAACTAGAGAGGACAACAACTTTGCAGAGCAACTGATGTTTTGAGTTGTGTGTTCTGGGAAGCCCCCAGTACCCCTCTATTTATATTAGAGGGTAGGGTCATGGTTCCCAGTCTATTCGAGAGTAGAAGGATCTGGTAATTCCATGAATAACTTGTACTGTGGCAGGCGAACCGGTCATTTCACAACTGAAATGGTCATTTGGCGAGGTGAGCCGATCAGTTTACTAGTAAACTGGTCGGTTGGGAGTGTGATCCGATCGGTTCACCCAGTGAACCAGTCATTTCACTTCCCAGACTTTCCTGCAATTGACTTTCCTCAATCATTTTCATTTAATGCAAAGATTAATCCTTATTCCAATCGAATTGAACAAGTGAAACATGAAAGTTTTTTTCCAACTGGGAAAATCCTTATTTCCTCAGTTGGCAGGACTGTGAGCCACTCGGTTCACCAAGTGAACCGATCGGTTGGCTCACACCAGCCGATTGGCTTATAAGGGTGAACTAGTCAGTTGGAAGTCCTGACATTGCGAATGCAGTCTCCAATCAACCTGACACTCTAACTAGCTAGTTTAACACTTGAACTTGATAGTTATGAGTCCAGTTGGTCAATTGTATGTTTAATTGAGTGCCTAAACACCTTTAGTCTCAATCTTAACATCATTCGTGGACAATCTCCTATGTGTGTGACCATGCATGTTTCAATTTACGTTGGTAGTGAATGTTCATAATAGCTTATGACATCACAATCAATGAGCAGAATCTAGTAACTCATCATTGCTACCCATTTAACTCAGAAAGTTGGAGAACAACTTGAACCTACAATCAGTGATTAGTGTTACCGTGATTGTATAGTTCCTCTTTCACTAACATCCAGATTGAACTTGAGGCATGGGATGTCATCCTCTTCAACATTCAATACATGGTCCTTGACCTAGAGTAGACTATCTGAGATGCATGTGAATTCACATATCATATATTGAATCACATGAGTATGGCCATACAATTCACAGTCTTTCTTATCAAGAAGCCCTGGATATCATACTCCTTGTAGGACGGAAAAATCCCATATCTATCACTCACAGTCAAGTCCCCATGTATCAAAGTGACCCAATCATTACCATTATAATAACCCATGTTTTAGTACTACGTTTGATGATGTCAAAGTGTACCCAATCACATGTGATGAGTGCAATGATTTCAGGTTTGAGAACCACAATCACCACCTTCACTATGAGAGATGATTGTGACTACCATTCCATGGTATCCATGTATCACTGTCATGGTGGGTCTGTCTGATATACTATTTTCTAAAATATATCTATGTGCTTGACTTGATATCATATATCATGACTAATGAGACTCTGTCATCACTCAACACACACTCTAGTCTTTATGTATTACTATTGTCTATTTTGCTTCCATAGTAATATTGGACTAGGGAAATAACAAGAATGTATGTACTCTTATCATACATATGGTCTCATTGTTCAAGTCCTTAACCTGAAGACATATGTCATCAAGTCACATCATTCTTTAGACATCTATCATGTATGTGTCATCATCTCATGAGTGAGACAACCATAATAGATGGAATTACCTTTATCATTATCAAATAAAGTATCATATGCCTCATTGCAATCATCATATGATTGGATCTCTGGGCATACTATACTAACAGACTCCCACTTGCACTTAGAGCCAATCACCCACAAATCATATTCCAAGTGATCTTAACATGCCCATCATGTTTCTACTGTACAAGTGATGTTATAGCAGGTAAGAAACATTTGCTTCAAGTTGGTATATTGCATGTTTCACATCCCCTCACTGTACAACAACTCATATGAGAAGGAAGTGTCGTAGTATGCTATCTGAAATTCGTTTGCCTAACCAGTAGCTCCAGTGTTATCAAAATATTACTACTAAGTCACCAATGTTCAGAACCTCCCATAAGTTCATCCATATGAACTTCTAGATCCATATAGTATCCTTTACGGTGTTCGCAACACTAAGGTACTCGACTTCTTATTGTAGAAGTAATCAATTGTTTTATATTGGAACATTTCCAACTAACAATTCTTATTCCAAGGTCAAACACAATTTTTTCATTTTGGAAGCTTGCACCGGTGTAACTCTTTACACCCAACTCTTCCTTATTACCATAACTAAAGAACTAATCCTTTTAATACTTCACAAGTACACAAAGATGTCCTTCATGGTATTCCAATAACTCTTACTAGAGTTTGACAGATATCCATTCGTCATGTCCAATACATACGAGATAACTGGATATTTATATCATCTTGTCATACAAGATGATGATTTCATATCTTCTTGTCATGTCCAATACATACAAGATGATGAGTTCATATATTCTTGTCATGTCCAATACATAAAAGATAATTAGTTCATATTTTCTTGTCATGTCCAATACATATAAGATAACGGGATGAGTTCATACGTGATGGATCCAATTACGAATGCATATGGCATCTATCCATGTGTTCCTTATTTTTCATAAGAATTGGGACACTTGGCTCTTGAGAGACTAACTCCATGGAACATGGACAAGTTCTTTCTCACCATGCTGAACTCATTCAACATCTAGCCAAAGTATGTTCTCTTTCCTAGGATAAGAAGCCCTCTTGATCTATCTCTATAGATCTTGATTCCTATCACATAGGATTCTTCTCTAAAAACCTTTTAGAATGCACTTCGTTGCCAGACTTTATAGTATAAGGATGATACTCCCCATCAATATGTGGAACATATATATATATATATATATATATATATATATATATATATATATATATATATATTCTCTGAGTAAATTCTTGTAGTCACACATTACGTCTTCATTCTGACTCAAGTCAAACTCTTTTACTATCTTGTCAAATTGAAGATCTAGTTCTGAGGTGCTTGCTTCAATCCAAAGATTGATCTATACAGCTTTATAGATTTAATTTGCATTATTGGATTTATAAAACCTTTTAGGCTATGTTACATACACATCCTGCACAATATTACATTTAATGAATGTGATTTTAACATCCATATGCCAAATATCATAGTCACATTAAGCTACAATAGCAAACCTTATCCTGAGGGATTTATCCTTGGTAACTGTTTAAAAGATTTCATCATTTTCAACACCTTGAACTTGTTGGAAACTTTGTGCAACCAAATTACCCTCCATGTTAGTCTTCTTCTAGAAGACCCAAAAGTATCCTATAGGTTTTACCCCTTCAGGTGGATCAACCAAAGTCATACTTTGTTGATGTACATGGAGTCCATCTTGGATTTCATTGCTTCAAGCCATATCTTAGTTTTTGGCTCTCATTAGCTTCTAGGTAGACTGTTGACTCATCATATGATCAACTCACTGCCTTCTTGTCCATAAGATATCATATATCATTCATGCTCTAGGTGTGTTCTACCAAAACCATGAGTTTTATGTGTAACTTAAGGAACTTTGGGATTCCACAACATTTTGCGATTCTATTTATTCCCAGTGTAAAGCATGTTCCCAAAAGGAAATTTGAAGATTTAGCAAGTAATCACACTCTGACTCAACAAGGTGTGATTTCTTATTTTTGATACACTTCTCATGATACACTATCATTGTGTTTCAGGTGGAGTCCATCATGATACGTTATCATGATCTTCCAAAAGGTTCTCAAACTCTTGGTTCAAAGTATCTCCAAATCAATCATATCAAAATTTCATACTAATACCAAGATAATTATGTACTTCATTCTGATCTTCATGAACACTTCAAGAGATTCATGTTTGCATTTCACTAAATACAAACTATCATATGTACTAAGGTCATCAGTAAATACATTGAAGTACTAGTGATTGTCTTTAGCATTTATTCTAAAAGGTCTATATACATCAATATGTATAATCCTTAGTAGAATAATCATCCTCCCACTACACCTAGTGAAGAACTATTGTCATATTGAACAATGAATGAGATTAACATGTCTCTATTGGTTCAACAACCAAAAGAGTCTAGATATCCATCATATGGATTCTAGAAATTCAATCCCATTTATGCGCTCTAGATGACATCACTATTGGCATTCAAGTTTGAGTTATCATGTCATTCATTACATGCATAGGCATTGCCATCAAAGATCATATCTTTAAAATGAAACATCAGTCCACAACACTCTTGCCCATACAAGATGTATGATGTTTTTCATTGATGGTAGGTATATAATAGCAATTCATTAATTCTATTACATTCCCATGAATGTCTTTTTGTAACTGTAATGGTAGAAACTCTTGCTCTGCAGTGTTTCTAGCTTACTTCTTCTTAGGTCCTAAAGTAGAGATCTATATCTCTTTCATCTTCCTGAGATCCTCTATAAAGAGATTATTTCCCTTTCCAAAGTCAAACAAATGGCAATGGTGGCACTTTCTTTCCTTATCTTTATAAGTGAAAAAGGACATATTCCCTTTTACACTTACCCCTTCTCCATATCTTGAGTGATGAAGATTTGGACCATAGATTGGCTTCAGAACACTTCTTGACCTTACTTTAGTCTATGGACTTCACTCTGTTGATCATTATCATAGGTTTCATCCTTTCTTCATTCATGCTTTCGCATCAACATTCCAAGCACTTCAGACAATGATTTGCCCAAGTTTCTCAACATTTGATAAACTAGATATATGATTCACACAAAAATTTGTAGAATCAAATTTTTGGTCAACTCTTGACCTATAAGAAATCATAGTTAATCTATATGCACAATCATATTGAGCATATGAGATTATACTTGATCTCCATCTGTTTGATTATACTCAAACATCGCTTTGAAGACAATATACCTTTCATGCTTTACATGATTTTTAAGATGTATAACCATCTCAAGAATGTCCATGCTTCAAGGTGTTTATGCAACTCATAGTTCATATATCTTAGCATAAGGTTCTTGATGTCTTAGGCATCATTGGCATACTTCAAGTAAGCATCCAATTTTAGCCTTAGGCACATTTGGAGTGGTTCCACTGGCTCTGGTCTTTCAAGGACGTTAGAGTTTACACTCACTATTGAGAACACTTCTCAAAGTTCTAAACTAGTTTTGAAGTTTATCCCAATTATGAACTAGTCACAACGATAACGTTTTTATGTTTTTCATATGGATTTTACAAAAGAATTTTGCAACTTTTCAAAATATTTTTGATTTGTTTGATTTGATAATTTTGATGATATTAATTAGGCCTTTAATTAATTATCACTCCCACTATTTTGTTCAAATTGATAACCCTCGTGTATCAATTTGGAAGATTGCAGAGTACAATCTTCTAGTGGCCAAGATCCATATTTCATCAAATTATGACTCATCTTTTGTTGATCGCCCACAACTTGAGTATTTAGGTAGGACATCATGCCAATTGCATCGTATCAAAATCTTGGATAGATAATATGCACAACTTATTACCATAATCATCTTCATGTCTCTGGGCTTGGGCTCTCCAAGTCACCAAGTAAGTTTGACCCAAAAGCTGACATGATAGATATGAACCATGCTTTGTGCAAATCTACATATCTACCATCACACTTCCACGAGATCGATGGCGTACTATGCTTTGTGTAAATCTATGCTTGTTCGATCAAGCTTTTCATGTGTGCCACTTTTGGAAGGCATATAAGACTTTAATATTGTATTTGAGGGATGTTATATAAGTACATATACATATGCAATCACCACATCATTATAGTATGTATCATATACATTCTATAACCACAACGAGAAAACATGAAATAACGATAAAATCAATGAGTATAACCATCCTATTGTAATTCCTTGGAGCCATAAGGAATTACAGTCATCTAAGGTCTACATCATATGCAAATTTTTGTTTGATGAAGATCTTTGTGCTTGAACCATTTTGGGTTGATCGGCTCATCCTATGACACGATCAGCTCGCCTAATCGTTTGGTTGGTCGATCTGGCCTCTGTTATCTGGAAACCTCCAACAAGCGGTTGGGCCATCAATCGGTCAGTCCGACTCCTTCCCAATCCTCCTCATCCTCCAGGCGGTTGAACGTCTGGTGCTAAGCGTCTTCTTCTTCGATGTAATAGAAAATAAACTATCCTACTTTTACATAATCTTTGGGAAACCTCGAGTTACATACGAGGGGAGCAAAGGTAGAAGAGAAAGGATCTTGAGTTATCTCGAGTTACATGTAGAATAGAAGGTAGAGGCTCAGTATTAAAATCGAGATGCAAACAACCATAATGAACCAAGCACAAACATAGGGTTTATAGGCCATAACCATGCTACAAATCCACCATCAAAACTATTTTAGGGTGACATGTATCAATTGCATATATACCATATCATATATGTATATTAGTTTGTGGTCACTTGTGGTATTTAGTCGAATATGCACATTAGTCAGTTTAAATATTCACAACGTATGCAATAAATAAATGATGATAAAACCAAAATCCGATCATAACAATTTATCCCAAAACCCAGTACAGTGATGTGGCTCTGATACCACTGTTGGGTTTTATGGCCTCGGAGTAGGCAGCGGAAACAAAAATTTTACTGGCCATTAACCCATAACAGAAGATCACATCAATGACTACGTAATGGTAAGGATGGTTTTACTGAGATATACCTGGTCATGGGGCTTGCCTAGTGACAATACCTCGCAGCCATGTGTGGTCTTCAATGCCATGTCTTGGATGGTGTATGTGTAGCTTCTGGTCTTCACCATGGACTCTGGCCTCCACCACAGACTGCGAATGATGTGTCCTCTTGAGCGGAATCCATCTCCCGCCTCTGTAGATAGTCCACATGGACCACCTGGAACGCTTGCCATTCTAGAAGAACTGGTAGGAAGGAGACAACCCTCCTGTTGGTGTACTAGCATCAACCTGCTCTCCCAAACTCAGACTACTTTTCTACAGTTGTCTTTCCCTTGTTGTGCCTCCCTAGTTGGGTTGCACTTGCTTGGGCTCTCTCAATTACCAGGATCAGAGAGGGCAACAACTTTGTAGAGAAACAAATGTTTTGAGTTGTGTGTTCTGAGAAGCCCCCAGTACCCCTCTATTTATAGTAGAGGGAAGGGCCAGGGTTCCCAGTCTATTCGGGAGTAGAAGAATCTAGAAATTCCATGAATAGTTTGTACTGCGACAGGAAAATCGTTCATTTCACAACTAAAATGGTCATTTGACAAGGTGAAACTATTGGTTTACTAGTGAATCGGTCGGTTGGGAGTGTGAGCTAATCGGTTCATCCAATGAATCAGTTGTTTCACTTTCTAGACTCGCTTGCAATTAACTTTCCTCAATCGTTTCCAATTAATGCAAAGATTAATCCTTATTCCAATCAAATTGAACAAGTGAAATGTGAAAGTTTTCTTCCATCTGAGAAAATCCTTATTTTCTCAGTTGGCAAGACTGTGAGCCACCCAGTTCACCAAGTCAACCGGTTGGTTAGCTCACACCAAACGATCGACTCATAAGGGTGAACCAGTCGGTCGATAGTCCTGACATTGCCAATGCAGTCTCCAATCAACCTAACACTCTAACCAACTAGTTCAACACTTGAACTTGATAATTCTAAGTCCAGTTAGTCAATTGTATGTTTAATTGAGTACCTAAACACCTTTAGTCTCAATCTAAACATCATTCTTGGATAATCTCCTCTTCCAGGGATATCCTATGTGTGTGACCATGCAAGTTCCAATTTATATTGGTGGTGAATGTTCGTAACAACTTATGACATCACAAGCAATGAGTGGAATGTAGTAACTCATCATTGCTACCCAAGTAACTCAGATGGTTGGAGAATAACTTCAACATATAATCTATGATTAGTGTTATCGTGGTCGTATAGTTCCTTTGTCACTAACATCTCAATTGAGCTTGAGGCATGGAATGCCATCCTCCTCAACATTCAATCCATGTTCCTTGACCTAGAGCAGAGTGTTTGAGATTCATGTGAATTCACATATCATATATTGAATCACATGAGTATGGCCATATAATTCTCAGTCTCGCTTATCAAGGGGCCCTGTATATCATACTCCTTGTAGGAGGGACAAATCCCATATCTATCACTCACAATCAAGTCCCCATGCATCAAAGTCACCCAATCATCACCATTATAACAACCCATGTTTTAGGACTACATTTGATGATGTAAAAGTGTACCCAATCACATGTGATGAGTGCGGTGATTTTAAGTCTAAGAACCACAATCACCACCATCACTATGAGAGATTACTGTGACTACCATTTCATGGTATCCATGTATCACTCTCATGGTGGGTCAGTCTGATATATTGTTCTCTAACATATATTTGTCTGCTTGACTTGATATCATATATCATGACTAATGAGACTCTATCATCAGTCCACAGTAATATCCAACTAGGGACATAATAAGAATGTGCGTAATCTTATCATACATATGGTCTCATTGTTTAGGTCCTTAACCTGAAGACATATGTCATCGAGTCACATCATTCTTTAGACATCTATCATGTATGTGTCATCATCTCATGAGTGAGACAAACATAATAGATGGAATTACCTTTATCATTATCAAATCAAGTATCATATGCTTCATTGAAATCATCATATGATTGGCTCTTTGGGCATAATATACCAACAAGACGAAGGGACCAGTGGTCCTAGCTTGTGTGTTAGTAGAGCAGGGAGCAAAGTCAACTAGTCAGTTGACCGCTGGTTCACGTGAGGAGGAGACTAAAGGTAGACAACAAGCTCTGGTGAAAAGTCGGGTCTACCCTCGAGTGATCAATTGTAAGGTGAGTCCTTTTTAGTCCTTTTGTGTGGTTTGTTTTGTGGGCGAGGAACACTACCCCGTAGGCCCGGGTGCCGACACAGTGCAAGCTGATTGGCTCATGATTGGCCCCGCTGGTGCGACTCAAGGGAGTCAGGTTATATGTGTGTCAATCATTGATTGGCCAAGAAAGGTTTTATTACTAAAAATCATAAGTAATTATAGGAATATTGTATGAGGACAAATGATATATGAAAGTTGATCAAAAAAATATGTAGATTGCATTGCAATTAAAGAAGTATATAAAGTTGTCACCTTTAATGCATTTATGAATAGAAAACACTAATTGTGATATTAATGAGATTTAGTAAAGTTCTTTGGATGGTTTAAGTTGATATTAAAATGTTGATAATAAAAAGAAGATTTATATCTAAAAAGATGATCTTTATGATTAATTGGTTCAATTTAGGGTTTAATGTGTATAAAGTGCATTAATGGGCTAGAAGCCCTAATTTAGGTGATTATGACTTTTAATGAGTTATATTTCATAAACCTATGTATAAGATAGAGATAGGATAATCCTAAGCCTAATTGGAAATAAATGTGCTTAATGTGGATAATTGAATAGTTAGGGTTTTGTGCATAGAAAAGCTATTTTAGGGTTTGTTGACCTAAAAAGGTAAAGTTGGAGAAATAAATCTAAGAAACCCCAACGAAACCCTAATTCAACTTAGAAACCATAGAAGGGATTCCCAAGTCAATAAAAGTGTTTATGATGAGTATGTAGTAATTAGGTCATGCACGCTTTTCAGGATTCAATTGTGCTTGTGTGACTGCCTTGATTTGTTGATTGGACTACCCGATTGATTGGACTTTATTGATTTCTTTGAGATCTCCAAATTAGGTATGTTGTTATTTTATGATTACTCACTTTAGTTTCATAGTGATTTCTAAGGTTCCATCGATTGAGTGAAAATAACTGTTTGGATGACTTTATTTTCTACAATCTATAAAGTGACTATGAGTATCACCATGTAAATATATATGACTTGACCGAACCTACATACCATCTTTGGATGTAAGATCTAAGAGGAACAAGCCCTGGAGGGAAGGTAAATGGTGGTCAAGCCCCAGAGGGAAGACCACATGCCATCTAGAGAGGTGACCCATAAGGCACCAAGCTCAGGATGGAGAAGGTAGCCGAAAGTCCCTTGCAAGGACTAAACCCTAAGAGAGGGTATCCCAGAGGAAGAGTAAAAGCAGTTGGGAAGTTATATTGAAAATGTAATCTTGAATTGTTAATAACTATTTGATGTGATTAGGTTGTTAGAATATATGTGCAAAAGTTTGGTTGCCACCACAAACCAATATATTATTTATATTGACCGACGTTTTGTTTGTCACCATTTTAGGAAATATTTGAAAGTGGATATAAATTAAAATGACATTTGAAGAATAAAGCTATATAAAGATTGTAGGATTTAGTTAGATAGAACACTACTTTGGGTAAAGTTCCAAACTCCTATTTTTTTAAAGGTATGTGAAAAGTAAATTTTTATCCTGGTTTAATCTTAGTTTTTGGTAGAATTTAGTAATTATTTTGGTTATTTGCAAAACCATTGATCCTATTATGGGATAATGGCTCTAGCTTCTTGGTCTTCCTTAATTGGGGGTTACCAAGGGGTGGGTTCATCACACCAAAAAATTACGTGGGACATAGGTGTCATGCCTTGCTTCATGGGGAAGTCTTCGATAATTCCTAGGAGTTTAGTGATGGATGCATCGACTAAATGAATGGTCATTTCTGTGGGTAGGAGTTCTGTAAACCATATGTGCAGGTAAATGGTATAAGGCATAATGGATATGTTAGTGCCTAAGTCAGTAAGTCCCTTACATCATGTATCATCTACAAGGAAACAATCTATCCATAAGGACCCGAGATCATTTTTCTTTTGAGTTTGGAGATTTTTTATGGCACCAGAAGTTTTTGGCAATAAATTCATTGTCTTGGTTTCGTAGTTCAAATGTTTTCCTAACATAATCATTTTATGGTACTTACACCAGATTGGTGTTTCAATCAACAGATCCATGAAGAGAATTTGACCATCTATTCTCTTCATGGTATCTTTGAATTTCTCAAGTAGGTTGCTAAGCTTGAGACATCCTATGTGCGGCATGCTTATGGGAGTCACAAAGGTTCTAGAGTTGATTGTTGAAGTGGTTTCCGTCATATCCTTGCTAAGGTTGGACTGTGTTGGTGTCATGGGGTGTTCGACTGTCTGTTCCTCTAGATGATTGATCAGGCAAGTGAAGATTCACATGAGATTCTTTTAATGTTGTCGACAGTCGTAGAGGTCGGAGGTGTGGGATACATGTTCCCTTTCCTGGTCATCACAACATTTAGTTTTTCTGGATGCTCCGAATGCTTGGGGTTGCTTTCTGGCTGGCCAGCAATTATGCCCGCTGGGGGTTGTTGGCTAGCAGCCAATCATGCAATTTGGGATTCCAACACCTTTTGGTTTGTTGTGGCATTAACTAGATGAGTCTGATATGATGCCATCATTTCTTGAAGTGTCTTCATCTGATCTTGTGCTAGTGCCACTTCAGTCTGCAATAGTGGAGCTTGATTTGGATTCTAGAGTTGCTGTTGTTGCTAGTAGTTCTAGTTGGGAAATTGAATATGAAATTCCCCTGGTTGCACCCATTATAATTCATTGACATTTTAATTTGAGAATTTTTCATCGAGGAATGATTTGATCTCTCGATTCATGTGGGGTTCTCGTATTGAAAACCTAGATAAGCGCGTGCTTGGTTTGAGTTATATTTCTATTGCCCTCAAATGTTATGGATTGACTTCAAATCTTCGGTTGAGTAACTATATATTTTTGACCTGTCTGATGCTCATGGAATGTAGCGTATAGATGTTGGAAATGAACGGTGATGTGGTCTACCACATGGAAGAATTCACACCAGGGTGCAACGATTTGTACTTGGGGAATCTAGCTCTTTCTCTCATATGCACTGAAGGGCTTCTCAAGATTATCTTATTGGAGAGAGAGAGCTTTTAATGCTTCAAAGATAGATTTGAGTTTTGATCGATCTTCTACCATTGACACCCCTTAAGGATGCCCTTGCCCCAGGGTCTGGTCCAATGGGTCCCATTCTTTGCTGCAAGGTTGATTGTCTTTAGTGCACTTTTGAAACTCTGTTGCATGAAATTTCCCTTGGAGGAGGAATCAAGGAACTTCTTCATGTCATCGTGCACTCCTCGATAAAAGAATTCAATGATCTGATTCTCAGGGATGTCGTGGTGTGGACACTTGTGTAGTAGTTCATTGAATCTCTCCTATGCTTTATATAGAGACTCCTTAAGTACTTGATTGAATCTTGTAATCTGCCCTGAGATCAAATATATCATAAAGGGGGGGGGGCGTAGAATTTTTTTAGGAACTTGTTCTCTAGGGCCGTCTAGGTATTGATTATATCTCCTTGGAGAGCATTGTACCATGCCCTTTCTTTGTCTGTTAGTAAATACTCAAAGAGTTGGAGTTGCATGGTGTCATAAACAACTCATGTTGGCTTCATCATTGAGAAAAGGTCGATGAATTTGAGGATTTGCCCCCGACAATCATCTTCTATCCTTCTTGTAAAGGCAATTTGTAGAAGGTTGACCCATTGGGCTCTGATCTCGATCCGGTCTCCTTAAGGTTGAACTGGATGAGTCAGGTTAGTGCCTTTTGGGATGGAGAAATCTCATAACTCCTTTGTGTGTTCTGCTTTTTGGGTGGCTTCTAGGTTGGTCTTGAATTAAACCTACTCCTGTTCTCTGGATTTTGTGGTGAGTAGTTCTCATTGGGCCATGATGGCTGCATCAATGCGTGCTTGGATAGTTGCTTCTGCAACTGCCATGTCAGCCATGACTCTTTCCTTGGGAAGTTTCCTGAGGGTTCTCTCAATTTCTGAATCGAACAATAATCTAGAGTCAAGACTTTTGGATCTTCTCATAGGCTAGAAGTGCCTGAAAAGAAAGAAAGAAATGATTTTGAGTGATGCACTTAGTTCTAGAGGATTTTCAATGTTATAAAAAAAACTAATTACACTTATACTTCTGAAAATATTAAACTACCATTATCCTCAGCAATGGCGTCAATTTTTTTATGGGGCTAAAAATGTTTCACCAAGAAAAACTCTAAAATAATAATATCCTAGGTTTACAAAAAGTAGAGCACTAATCCCCCTCTACATGAGTAGAAGCCTTATTGCAGTATATTTCTAGATCAAACCCAAAGGACAACCTTTTTAAGTAGTTAAATATGATTCAGAAGTAATAAGAGCAATATTTATCACCAAGTAGTTTAAGGATTGATTAAACTAAATTTTTTCCATAAGCAACATTGATTAAGAGGTAAATAATAGGTAATAAAGAGATTCAAGGCATGGGGTTTTACTAATCGGGCCTGCATAATTACCCTAACAAGATGTAACCCTGCAATAGTCATTTCTAAATCGAGGCTAAGCTTTTGCACCTTCACGGTATATAGGTTGTCACCTAGTTTAAACTCCCTTGGAAACCATCATCCTCGGCACCCAAGTTCCTTGTTTATACTACTGAACTCCTTTACTTACGACTGACCATCCACGACACATAGCAGATCAAAGTACAATCACCTCACTATCGCTTGTTGACATCTCAGGGGGATAGTAAGATCATTCTGGTGTTCTACTCATGATCACAACATGCATATCCATGATTATAGCATATATGCAAAACAAGTCATCAATTTGCAAAGCAAGGCATCGTGAAGAATGATACTTAACGTAGCAACTTATTGTTGAGTTTATATACAAACTAAGATAAAATATGGGCGATAAGGGATAGCCCCCATGCCCCAGAACAAGGCATTTACTCACTCATGGAGAGAGACAACAATAAAGAGATAATAGGAATAATGGAGAATGTCATGATGCCTGTTGCATGAGGAAGAATCTATCCTCTACGGCGACTGCCTCCTTGCTCCTTGCTAGGCTTTGTGATGCACAATGTGGCTTCTAATAACCAATCAGAGACCCTTTTGATGGACAATAAAGGTTCCCTTTTATAGATTCCTTCCTTGCCTCCAAAACCCTAAAGCTAAATGATTGTGGTTGAATGCATCTTATTGCATGGCCCGTACTCGGTCCAAAAGGTGACTCACGTGGGTTACTCTATTTGGACATCACATCCAGCTCTATGGATGACCAGTATGAAGTGAAATGGAATGGACTGGATGCTGGGAGCGCGCCACAAGTCATTGAAATTGAGAGGATTCTGGGTGAAGAGCGACTCGAGTCAGGCGAATGGCCGAACAACTCGCTTGACCAGGTGGTTGGAAGGTGATCAAAAGGAAAGCTTTTGGGCCTTCCTCCCCTTGAGGCATATCACTGTGAGGGATTAATCGTCCATCTAGGCTTTGTTACGTGACCTTGGCTAATTCTACACAAAATATATATAGAATGCATTAAAACTGAGAAAATGGAGACTGATTGCATTTGAATGAATATAAATCTAAAATGAGGAAATAGAAACACAACAACCCCTAAAAAATGAATAAAACAACATGTAAAAATGGGTACAAATATACTCATCAATATGCACAACAAGTTAGAGAATAATGGAAGCAATTTAAGACACAAGCAAGAGATCCAAAGCGATCATCATTAAAACTTGCATAACAACTCAAGACAGGTATTTGCAAGATATGAAGATATCTATTAAGAGAAATTAAAGATATAGAGTTGTAAGAAAAATGGGAAATTTAAAGCATGGAAATATGCACATATAATCTAAAGGTACCAAGGGGAGTGCCATAGAATAAGGGTATTGATTGAGAAAATCTAGTTGATAGGGAAATTCTCATTCAAAAAGTCACTTGTGCATTCTGTGCTGAGTTTATGGGTTGAACTTCTTGAGAGACAATAACTATTGGCAATACCAATTGGTGCTTGCTGGCCAAGTTTCTATTATGACAAACTCGGCCGACAAAAGCTGCAATAAAAAAGCACATATATTTCAAAAAAACATATCTATAGGCATGATAAAAATATAATATATATCCAAACATGTGTAAGCAAGTTAGTAATGCACTATCAAGTCATCAGGGGCATTTTTTGATCAAGAAAGTGATGAGAATCACAATATACCAACTTTGACTCAAAAACCATATGTATAGTACATACTACCTTGGCAACAACACACTATGATTGGATATGAGCAATAATAACATTACCTTTGTTCTTACCATTTCTTTTCCACTTGTTGCCACCCCAACACATCTCACCTTTCTTCTTTCATGTGGATTGAGAAGTCAATTCACAAATCAATAGCTCATGTCAATCGAATAGCATTAGACCTACAAGAAGAAAGATGGAATGATCCCCAATCATAGTTTTGGGTCCCGAGGGTTTAGCATCGTAGCCCAAGTCCTATTTCTCTTGGGTTCTTTCCTAAAAGGACAATTTGTAGAACAATGACCAATTTTTGGTACAATGATTACGTGATCTCATAGCCTTGGAACTAGAGGATTCTTCAATGAAAATTGAAGGTCCTTTGTCTTTATTGTTCCTTTTTCTACTATTAAGTCCAATATCATCTCTACCCATTTGTTTGGTAGTGTGATCTAGGATTTGATTAAGATTCTTCTTATCATGTAAGAATTATTGCATAGAAGATCTCAAACTATGATTATCATGCATAAGACAAGTAATAGTAGAAGACCATTGAATGATATTATCTCTAGCATGCAAAAGATAGGTTTCTAAGTAAAGAGCATTGGTCATATAAGAATCTCTATCAATATGAAGAGCAGAAATATTAGGCTCTCTACTAGTAAAACTAGAACAAGATTCAAGGACATTGATTTTAGCAAGCAAGGAAGCATTTTCTTTTTTAGGCAAAGAAATCTTAGAAAGATAGACTCTATTTTTAGATTCTAATGCTTGCAAAACAAAATCTTTATCCTAATTTTCAATTTTAAGAATATCATTATCAAGCATGAGAGAATTCACAATATTACTATGCTCTTCATTACAACTAGGTATAAGAGATTGATCTTCTAGAATTCTAATCTTAACAAGCAAATTAGCATTTTCAAGTTTAAGAGAATCTACTTGACTAAGATAGGCATTGTTTTCATCTAACAAGAAATTATTAGCATGTTCAAGATCATCTATTTCCACATGCAAATTATCAAAAATTTTAGCAAGATTTTTTTATCCTTTTAGAAGACTTAAGATGGCACGAGTAGCATGAATAATAACAACTAAAGATTCTTCATCTAAAGAGATTAGATGTACATCATTTGAGTTTTTACTTGTTGAGACCATAAGAGCAAAATGGCATTCTCTTTCATCACTAGAGCTTGAGCTAGATCCTCCACTTGATTCTTCACTTGCTTAAGTTGGAGGAGTCACTAGAACTTGAGTTGAAGGAGTCACTTGAGCTTTAGTGCCATTTCTCGTTCTTCTTGTACTTTTCTTCTCTTCTCTTGTGATGATGGGTTTTTTTTCCTTGTGGACAATCTTCCTTGAAGTGACCTTTCTTTCCAAATTTGAAGCATTGGGTGAAGGAGGAGGACTTTTCTTTGTAGAGTCTACCCTTGGAGTACATGGCATCTTCTTCAACTTGAGAGGATGAGGATGCTTGACTAACAATGGCTTCAACTTGGGCTTGGATTTCAGCCTTCTTCGTTCTCTTTAGCTCATTCTTCTTCATCTTTCTTGTCAAGTTTAACTTCATGAGCATGTAGATTTCCTATGAGCTCTTCAATAGGAATATCACAAAGAGAATTTTATTCTTCAATGGAAGTCACCTTGGGTTCCCACCTCTTGGGGTGAGTTCTAAGGATCTTTGAGTTGATCTCTCCTCTATCCATAGGATTTCCTAGGATGACACAACCATTTACAATGGTGTTGATCCTTAGGTACATATCAGTCACTCTCTCCTTCTTTCCCATCTTGAAGTTTTCAAGGCGGCCTTTGAGCATATAGACTTGCTTTCCTTCACTTTCTTTGTTCCTTCACAAGTGATGCATAGCTTTCTCCATACCTCATAGACCATCTCACAAGAGGAAATCCAGTTGAACTCGGTGGGGGACATGGAGGCATAGAGAATGTTGATGGATTTTGCATTTAAGGTTGCTTTCTTAAAAGTTACCTCATCCCAATCTTCTATCTTTGTCTCCGATAGCTTGTATGGAAGATCCACCATTCTCCATAGCTCAAGACTTGATCCTTGGATGTAGAGTTGTAACCTTATCTTCCAATAGAATAAATTTCTCCCATCAAAGATTGGAATGTTGATAAGGTACCTTCCATCTTGATAATCACTCACCTTCTCCTACTTGTGGAAGTATGCTTGGGGAAGACTCACTCTGATAACACTTGTTGGTTCTTGGATGGGCTCTAGAGGGGGGTGAATAGAGATAAATAAACTTAAGCAAAATTTATTAGACCTTTGAGATATTTCTAAGATAATATGGCAAGTATGAACTTTGAGTGAAACTAAAAAATACATAGCAAGGGATAGAGAGATTGAAAAAGTGCAAGAACAGAAGATGTGTAGAGTGATTCCCTACTCCAAACTAGGAGTAAGCCTGTCCACTACCTAGAGAGGTCAATCCCTAAGATTTTGCAACCATTGCATACATATATTCCATTATAAGACATATTTCTGGGCCAAGAATACCCAACCTTCCCTTTAAGGAGAAGGGAGCCAAGAACCTACCAAGGGACTTACCTATCCAACCAAGAGTCTTCTATCTCATCAGGGACTTACCCACTTTGCAATTAGTCTTCTGCCTTCACCAATGAATTACCCACTCTTGTACAAGTTTTCCACCTTGCAAGAATTACCCACTCTTCTTGAATCTTCTGTCTTTGACTTCACCTTTGCCAAGGAGAATCTTTCATCAAGGGACTCCTTCCCTTCTTCACCTCTCTTAGTCAAGAGAGAGAATCTTTATGTTCATCTTCATGGTAGAAATGAGACGATTGGGAGGGTGTGAAAGTGGGAGCCTCACAAGTTATACATGTAGGACTAGCTCTCTTACAAATATCTTACTCACTCTAGTGGATGCAACACATGATTAATCTTGAGAGTAGAAGGTGGATGTAGGAAGCATTCAACTATAATATAGAACCATCATAATGCTTGGCTAACCATGAGATGAAGCCCAAGGGGTCATATTTATAGTTGGGAATGCCTCCTAGCCAGTAGAAACACTTAAGGACAAATACTAGTCATTTAGAGTGTTGTAAGGGACATTTTTTGAGGTTTTCAACACCCACTTTTTGTATAATGCGATCTGTCGAGTTTACTTTTGGGAAACTCAATTGGTTGCACTATGTGACAAAGAAAATTTGAAGCATCAAGCGAGTTTATCCTGGATGAAACTTGGTCAATTGCTTAAATTTAGTTTTTCCCACTGCATAGATCTGTCGAGTTCTGTCTATAGGAAACTCGACTAAACCATGACATCCTCAAAATGCATCAAGGGGATCGGTCTAGTTTGTCACAGGAGAAACTCGACCAAAAATCACCCTGTAATGGATTGTTGAAAATGTCATTCGAGTGTTCAAATATTTGATTCGGGTGCTCTTGATTTTTTAAGCTTAATTACAAGTCATACAATCATTACAAGTGATTTACAACATGATTCTAATGGATTTACATCATATTCCACAAAAATGCACTTACATTGATTTTGTCTTGTCTTTTCTCCATGTTAGGATGTGCAAGTTAGGGCATTTGGAGTGTGTCTATACCTAATATGAAATCACTCAAGTAGAAGCATTAGACACAAATAAATGGAATGGTTAGTCGTAATCAAAACAAGGGTTTAGTCAATTTAGACACCGAGTCAACACATTTTCCCTTCTTCACCTTCTCAAGAACTCTACGTGCATCTATTTCATTCTTCCTGCCAGGGGAAGTGTTCTATAGTGGAGAAGCATTAGAAATGATGTGGAAAATGGGAGTTTGATTTCCCTTGTATCTCATCCACTAACCTTGTGTAAGAGATAATCAAGTCATTCTTTAGGTGAGAAAAGTAATTTCCTACTCATTTTATCACCTCGACGGACGTCCAGAGTGGTTGTGGAATTGCGAGTGAGGTCTCAACCATCCCATGTGTAAGCCTAAACTATTGAAGGCTGACGATAAGATTCCAACCCTCATATCCATGATGGACTATTTGGATCGATGTCAGCTACATGCCAATCTATGAGACTAGCCCACTACAAGGATGTGTGACATATCATAGAAGATCAAGGCTTAAGTTCCAAATATAAAACCTTCCTCCATAATATAACAAAATTCACATTACTTGATAATATACAAACCTAAATATCTTTCACTAGGAAAATTATTTGATTATTAAATTTGGGACATTGCTTCATCACAATCACAACTACATTCTATTAAAGTTTGATGCCAAAAACTAACTATTTGACTTATCAATCAAATACCTCAAAAGGCATAAAGTTGGGGATCTTAATCATGATGTCAATATCAAGTAATGTTTGTACATTAGCAGAACATGTGAAGCTCTTAAAATAACTCAAAGACATGAATTTACTTATTTCATTAGGAATTTGATGGATCTAAAAGTTCACTACATCACAATTGCTCTCAAGATCTTGAAAATAAATGCACCCATGTCCTTCATTGCTCTCCAGAGTTTGATTTATAAAAATTCTCTCAAGAGTTTGAATCTATGCCAAAAGGAACATAACTTGGAAGAAATAACATAAATCAACTATCTTGTACTTGACATTAATCTAGAACATAATAACTTGGAACATTGAATCTTACTTAAAAAGGTATGCCTTTAAACATCATACTTGTAGATGAAAAACTATATTAAAACCATTTCTTAATTAATAATTAATTTCCTACAAGCATTAATTAAATATATAATTGATATCATCGCAACTAATTCTAATCTAAGTGAAATAACCCTTTTTCCCGTACTTAATACTCAGCATGCAAGACCCACTTATTGGTAAGAGAAGAAGTTCCATCAAGTCTCCTGAGGCTGATGGAAAACCTTAATATTCTTTAAAGTCTTTTCAAGCCATGACATTCTTGAAAATAAAAGTGATATTCATATATAAAATCATTTTGTGAAATCTTATGTTACCTTAATATACTCTATACTCATGATCATGTTAGAGTTTCCTAATGTGTGATACACGTCATCGAATTGTATAATAAGACTTGATATGATCATAATTCCTAATAATATATTCTTTACAAAAATTAATACCGCTATCATTATCGTAAATTTATAAATATCTCTTTTAACATCACAATCTAACTTCTCCAACATAAATGTTTCAAATACATCAAAATATTCTAAAATGAAACCAACCTTAGTTACTGACTAATTCCTAAAAATGGAATTTTACATAATTTTGTTATTTTTTGTCATCCTTTGATATCTCACATTACCAAAACAACCTAATAAGTAAAACCAAAATAGAAAATATATTAATAAAATCACTAAAATTGAACCTTGATTTACGATCCAGACCTTATATTACAACCATGTAAAGTTATCTCATCAAATTTTGAGATTCCTATCAGAATTTATAGCACAAATATCACTAGCATGTGTACTTATTTCCAACAGATATTTCCCAAATAAGAATCATTAGAATAGCAATCTTATATTAACAAATCTTCAATATATTTCCAATGATATCTTATATGATTAATAGGATATAGGAACCTCAACACATAAATTTGACAAGAAAACACCTTGTCAAAGGTTCTGGGTTTCATTAGACTGAAATGACGGTTGATATGTCCATTATCTTTTCTTTTTGGTCTTCTTGTTCTTTCCTCACATATCTGGCTATGAGGCCCATATAATCTAG
Source organism: Alisma plantago-aquatica (assembly GCA_963693085.1). NCBI lineage: Eukaryota > Viridiplantae > Streptophyta > Magnoliopsida > Alismatales > Alismataceae > Alisma > Alisma plantago-aquatica. The sequence continues at coordinate 992,371,753 of OY856410.1, read as the reverse complement.
GATCTAGGACCCATTCAACATCTCCTCATCACCCTATCTCCTCCTCACAGATTTTGTATTGCATGTGAGGGAGCGAGCACAAAGAACCACCACACCATTAAAACTCAACCCCTTCTATAACTTCTCATCTCCCTCTTCTCTTCTTCCATGTTTGTGCATGCATTGTGCCACACTACACCTTAGGCTACACCCTAGGTTGCACCCCAGGCTTAACAAGCTAATGAGTCTGACCAAGACCAAGAAATTTGCTCTGCCAACACAACCCTAAGACACCTCCTTCCATGTCAAATCTTACTCGATGGTTGCCTCCATCCCTGCACTTCCTCTATCTTGCCTTCATCCATGCTCACGTTTTCTTATTTTTCCTAGGATTAACAAATCTTTGGAGGCCTCGTCCATCTGTTCTAGTTGTGTTGGAAATCCTAGTCCATAGTCCTTATTGTTGTAGTGTAGGGGTCCCTATCTGTGCAAACCTCCAGGCTCAGCCCCCAACTGGCAGTGATTCCATGGCCTCAATGAGTGCGGTAGACTGCTGCATAATTTTCCATGATACCTTCCACCCACATATGAGCCTCTAAAATAGGCTGGTGTTGGGGAAGAAAGGAAGCCTCAATTGTGGTCATTTTTCTTGGCCCCTGTCTTCATTATTATTCAAGGAGGAATCTTTCCTCCTCCCCTTTGATTGATCATCTTAACCTTAAGAAGAATATGGTGGACATAACTAAAAAATATGAAATCGGATGCCCCATATCTATTTTATAATGCATCATTGCTCTAGACCCTTACCTTTCAAAGTACATGTTCCTATCAGACATGGATGTCTTAATTAGGGTTTGGAACTTATCACAACCATCCCTTCCCCACAAGGAAGGAGGATGCTATCCCTTTTATTTTATTATTTGTTAAATTTATTAAATTGTTCGTAATAACAATCCAATAATAACAATGGATTAGACTTGCCCACCATTGACCATGTTATCTTTTACTTCGTCACTATTCATCTGGATTCGATGTAATAAAATGAGAAAAATGGTAGTCAAAATTACTTTTCCTTTCCAATTGTGTCCAAGCTACATATCATATTGCATTGACCCTAGAATTATACATAGGTTGTATTCATCCTCAAATATCACTAGACAAGCTTATTAAGGTCTACTTATCATTTTCAATATTTTAAGCAAGGTTCAAAATTTTGGGTACACTCTTATTATCATCAATAAAATCAACCAAAATTTGTTAAATTCAAACTAGCTTGATAACCCTATCAAATTTTATATTCATCCTTATATACAAAACACCAGATGGGCTGAAATTCATGTGAGATGTATTATCTTTGGTCCATCAATTTAGATTTAACCTAAGAAAGTTGTGTCAATATCATGATATACATACCTAGGTTCTAAAGCTTAGGTTGTGAAAATACTACCTTAATGGGATCACCCTTGAAATTCACCTAAACAAAAAGTAATACCCACCTTAGGTTTCTAGCTCTATGTCATATGAAACTCATTAATCTATTATGTGGGATATGACCTTCTAATGAATTCTATGGTTGTAACTAATATGTAGTTTGCTTTATGTGACTACCTACCTTAGACCTTTCATTTTTGTCACTTCCCTGTATGTACCAACCAGTCATATATTTGAAGGTGACGTTTCTTATGATACTTATCTTAAAACCTCATTGGTGCACATGTCCCATATAATATGCACTTGAAAGGGTGAAACAAGCATCACAAGTATATTTCTATGTGCATATGATTCATGCTAAAATACCCCATAAAATTGTGTCACATACCACAAACAAGTGTGAAAAAGAGAGGGCATGCTACATGAAAAATTAGAATTGTCGCATAGGTCTATGGAGGACATGTAGAGAACCCTAATGTATAGCTCAACTTCTATCATTTGACTAGATTTCTATCTTGGTCCTTAGAACCTTTCACAAGTTATATATGTAGAACACACTATTAAATATGTCTCTAAACTATTATTCTGGTGTAGTTAGGATCTTTGTGGGTAATGTAGGCTAAAAATATGACATTTTTCCTAGATGAAATCTACATTAGCGTTAGGAAATTATTATTCTAACACGTCAATTTCTATATCAAATGAGCAAAAGAAAAACTTTTTTGTATCAACTCGGGAGTGTCCGATTCATGATATGTATTACAATACAATGAACAAGAGCCAATACAAATATTCTACTACATCATTGTACACAATAGGAACTTAATACCATGGCACATATGTGTAAAATACTAAAATTAATTCTTGGATCGTGTAGATGGCGCTGCACCAATATACAACCTCTTCATAAATCTCTATTTTTTCTCTAATATGTCTATTTCTCCTTACCTATGAAAATAGTGGTCCCAGCCATGCAAAGTAAAACATAAAACTCATTAAAGTAAGTGGAACTGATTAGCATTACATGAACATAAAACAAATTACATTTTTACCAAAGATGAAGTTAACATTGTACTTTTCATATATATTTTCCTTATCTTTGTGTCTCTTTGTCATCATCGTGATTATCTTGTTTTAACTATGTTGTCCTTAATCCATAGGTCCCCTCCAAGAGCTCATTTCTCTCATATATCTTGATGAATAACATTTCTCTTAAGATCTTGATAATTATTACACCCAAGGTCTCATTTCTCTCTAAAGCTTGATAAGTAACATTGCCCTTAAGAGCTTGAATAAGTTCCAAAAAGGTAAAAACTTGGAAGTAACAACATAAATCAACTAACTTTTTCTTTACATTAACCTGAAGCATAATAACTTGAAACATTAAATCTTACCTAAGAAAGGTGTGCATGTAACGATCATAATCATAGATGAGAAAGTATATTAAAGCCCATAATTTTATTCATAATGAAATTTCTTATAGTCATTCATTAGAACTATATACTTGATATCATTATAACTGATTCTCAAGAATACAAGCAAATAACAATCTTTTTCCCCAATTTGATACTCAACATGCATGGCCCACATACTGATGAAAGAAGAAGTTCTATCAAGTCTCCTAAGGCTGACAAAAGACATTAATATTATTTAAACTTTTGTTAGGCCATAGCCTTCCTAAAACTAGATTTCATATACATGTATCAAAATCATATTCAAAAATCTTGTTTTACCTTCATTGACTCTATATGTGTCCCTATGTATGTTAGGGTTTCCTTATGTGTGATGTACAACATGCCATCCTCTAATGAAAATTGATATGATCTTGAATCCTCAAAACATGTCATCTTTGCAAATACTCATACCCCTATCATTACCCTCAACACATCAATCTCCTTAATTAACATCACAACATAACTTATCCAATACAAATCCTTAAAAAACAAACATTGTATAAAACAAATTCAACCATAATTTACTGATTCATACCTTGAAATGGAATTTCACATAATTTTTCTTTATTTTATTTCATCCTTTGATATCTCAAATTTCCAAAACACCCTAATGAGTAAACCAAAAATGGAATTCTATATTTATAAAACCACTAAGATCAGGTCTTTTATTTGTAATCTAGAACTCAAAACCCAATCATATAAATTTATCTTGTCAAATATTGAAATTCCTAACAAAATATACAACATAAACATCACCATAATATGAATATACTTCCATAATATGTTATCCTAATAATAATCTGAATACTGTAAAGGTTATATACTTATATAAATGAACTCTTTAGTATCTTTCCAAAGACATCTTATATACATAAATTGGACATAAGAACCTCTACATATCAATCTGACAACAAAAGTACCTTTCCAAAGGTTTTGACCATTCATTCGATTGATCTGATGACCGATATGTCCATCCACTTTTCTTTATGCTTATCTTTTCCAAACAAATCCACCAACGGGATCCAAATAATCAAGGATCCATGCTCACACAACATCCCCTCATCACCATGTCTCCTCCTCGCATCATCAGAGTTGCACATGAGGAAGTGAGTCATAAAGAACCACACACCATGCAAACATGAAAAATTCTATATTTTCTCCTATCCCTCTTCTTCTCTTTCGTGTCCATTCATGCACCATGCCTCACTAAATTGCAGGCCCTGACTAGGCTCAAAAAGTCACTGAATCCAACTAGGATTGTTATTCTACCAACACAGATGGAAGACTAATCCACCCATGTTCCAACATTCTCGGGGGCTTCCTCCATGCTTGCACCACTACTATCTCACCTTCATCCATGTTCCCCACATCTAATATTGTAAAGGCTTCATGAACCTTGGAGGCTTCATCCATCTTTTCTAGATGTGTTAGAAATCTGAGGCAAATGCATCATCACTGTAGTATTGGATCCCGATCAATGCAACCCTCTGGCTTGGCCCCTAACTAATAGTGCCTCCATGACCTCAATGGATTCTACAAACTCCCCTACTATGATACCTTCTGGCTGCATTTTATCCTCTAAACGAGGCTGACATTGGGAAGAAAGGGATCTTTCAATTTGGTCATTGTTCTTGGCACCTCTTTGCATCATTCCTCAAGATAGCTTCTTTCCTCCATGGAATTGCTGAATGTTGCAGACCCCCCTAGATTGACCCCCAACCAACACTGCCTCCACGGCTTCAATGATTTCTGTAGACTCCTCCATGATCTTCCATGATATATGTCACCAACATATGAGCCTTTTAAAGAGGTTGGTGTCAGGGAAGAAAGGGAGTCACCAATGTCTTCGTCGTTCTTGGCACCCCACCACATCATTCGTCAAGCAACCTTCTTTCTTTTTCCATTTTGACTCATCTTCTTAACCTTAAGAAGAATACAATCATAGATTATTCAACAAACAATCAAAACCTAATGCCCCATGTTTATATTATAATGTATCATTTTGCTAGACCCTTCTTCTCTAAAGTCCATGTTCTGATCACATATGGAGTCATAACTTGGGATGGAAATTCCCACAACCATCCCTTCTCTGCAAGGAAGGAGGGTGTCATCCTTTTCTTAATATTCATATAATTAAATTAATTGGTTCTAATTATATGTCCCACTATTGATCATAACATCTTTTACTTGGGGACTATTCATTAAGACTCAAAGTATTAAACTAAAACAAATGGTACTCAATATTATTGTTCCTTTATAATTATGTCCAAGGCATGATCACATTGGATTGACCCCAAGAATTATGCTTAGGTTGTTGTCTCCCTCATATATCACTAGTCCATTTTTGAAGGTCTATTTTTCTTTCAAATTATGTTCAAGGTCTGTAAAAATTAGATATAATTTTATTCTCATAATATAAATTAACCTAAACTTATCAAGTTTAAACTAACATCATAGCCTGTCAAATTATGTATTCATCCTTGTACTGATCAAAACACCAGATGCGCTTAACTTCATGTGAGATATAATATACTTGGTCCATATGTCTCAATCTCAACCTTTTAAATTTTTTTCAATATATTGATACACTTATCTAGGTTCTAAAAATTAGGGTGTGACAATGCAATGGTTGATATTGACAATTCCCTAATGGTCTATCACATATATAAGACAATATTGTAACCATATCAATCTTCAAGGAAACTTGACAACTATTATTGAATGGGATCCCTTGTCATTTCAGTATCAATGGAAAATACTTTATTCTCCACATGTATCTACATAAATTTTATCCCATTTACTTAATATTTTGACCACTAATGAAAAAGTCGATTTTCCATATTGTATGGACTTTACATCACTAAATTGAATGGATTACAAGTTCATACATTATATTATTTAAGTTCTTATAGTCAATGAAGAAGAAAAGAAACCAAAGATATGAATGGAGGTTTAATGAAGAGAAAACAAACACAATATCACATTATTCTAAACTCATAAGTAAATTACCATCAAATCCAAAATAATTCCAAAATATAGCATCTTTTCTAGAAAACAATTTGCCAAACATGTGGGGTGCAAATTTATTTTTGGCTAAATGTATAAACATGTTGGGGCATTCAATTACATTTTAGTGAATGCACCCAAACATTTTGCTTATTCATTGGATAGAAGGAACGTAAATCAATTCATCAAATAGAACATGTCCAACATTTAGGCACATTCATTGACGAATATTTATATCTATCGAATCTTCTTTTCTATAAGACTTATTCATAATGTATTTTTCAAATATTTTTTCAATAAGTATTTGAAAATTATTCTCACAAATCGATTATGATACATGTACATATCATAATTATTTGCATCAAACTTCATACTATATTATGATAATTAATAATGATATAATGTGGTTTTAATAATCTTTCCCATGTTTGTGGATAGTTAAAAGTAAAGTTATATTACGATACCAAAAACACACCAAATCCAAGTCATAATTAAAGTTACAATATGCAATACACTAAGAAAGACAATACAATCACCTAATACTTAGGAAAAAATAATACAACTATGGGTTGAATATGATTCTATATCTAATCCAATGCATCATAAAAATTACATGTGTGGAGGCAGATTCGGTATAACTCTGGACTCAGTTTCACTAGCTCACTTCTATCTTACAAGTTGACTGGATTGCTTTACTTTTAGTATTATTACTATACCAACATGGTAGACCAGGAAGATCCACATATATGTAGAACATTTTTTTTATCAACGATGGCTACTAAAATTTGTTTTTTGTTCATCACCATAAAGCCTATCTTTCTATATAAGAATACATGTATGTCATTCAATTCATTGTGAAAATATAATGATGGGTCATTTTCCTCTTCCATTTATCCCATTGATTGTAAAAATTAAGTCCTTTATCATGTGGAATGTTCATGCTTTTTGTGAGACGTCTGACTTGAGGTTAACAACATGAAACTCAATAAAATATCTATAGAAAATAGAAATGTACATGAAAAACTTTTATGTTTTTCACATGTAATATGTTTAAAAAGATAAATGTAATATGATATGGGTTTAGAAATTTTTCAAAATATGAAAAACTTATGGGGCCACTATATCAATCACCCTTCATTTGTAAGAAAAATAAAGTTATTTTTTAGTTTCCTATTACATGAAATAGAAATTTAATATACTACTACAGGTTCTTATTTCATGAGAAATAAAATAATTATACTATCACAATTCCTGTTAGATGAATCAAAGTCTGATCTAGTATTACAAAGGTTCATATGTGTGGCTTGCTACAAATTCTTCTTTTGTCACATATGACTATACAATTATGATAATTATATACTACATTACTTGGATTAATACCCATTCATATGCAAAACGATTGAGTGGTAGGTGTCCCAAAATGTCTCCTTATAATGGGAAGTAAAAAATTATATATTTCATTTCTTTACTCAAATGGTGGCTGATACCTTTTGTCTAGAACTCACCTAAATTGGCAGGGGCAAAGAGCATCAAAATTCTCAATTGAATAATACTTGCTGACAAGAATATGGTGATTTAAGTTAATACTCAAAGTGGTTGTATAAGCACATCTTCAAAAGGATTTTTTTAGTATATGGTACTCCAATACTATAGTAGTTGATACCATTGTGGTATATCCCTACACAATTCGTAGTCATACATGTTGAGAATAAACTTCTTCACATGTAGAAACAACTATAAGATCTTGTATCAACTTTTCTATTTTTAATTTCTCCAAGACTATGATGTGGGGAGGGTCTATTCTTCAAGTTCACTATTATATCTTGCAAAAAACATATACATAGATTATATCGACCTGAATAACTTTAGAACTATGGGCTTTATGCTAAAATTTCTTTTCTATTAACTATGTGAGGAAATTCTACATCAAATCTAGTTTTCACTAAGATATAAAAGATCACAAAAAAATTTCACCCAAATAAGAGGATTGCTTAATATAATCATAGTGTTAAAAATTTAAAAATATGTCCTCATATTGCAATGAAATATGTTTATTTTAATCCATCTAATATTTGCAATAATCTAATTGCATGCAAATCACCTAAGATTATCACTAGCAAAGAATTATTTGTAGAATAAAATCATTCATTGGTAATCACATAATTTTGAATCTATATCATCACTAGTATCACTTTCTTCATATCTAATTAATTCATCATAGATCGGTTTATCCATATAGTCGACGCCAACATGGTTGGGACTGAGGGTTATATGATGAAGATTCTCTAATTTTGCACATTCATATATAGTATAATTTTTTTTATACTTGAATTACTCAACCTAATTCATGGTGTTCATGTATTCCTCACTATTAGCAAATAGCTAATACAAGACCCTTCCCTCTAACTCATATCATTAACTGAAATTTGTGTAAACAGATGTCCATGAACTCAAGCAAATATATATACAACACCTATATGTGTCATAACTAGTGACTTGGATCGACACAAATTGATTACTTGGATGGATATTAGATATGGTGACTGAGTACTTAGTCAAGTATATCTTAAGTATGACATGAATATATGATACTAGGTGTGAAAAATCTTCCTAAAAGAATGAATATAGTTGTCATGAAATAATTTTAATTTTTATGATAGATGAGAGTGAAGAACTTGACATCTCGTTTGTTTAAAAACTAAAGATACTGTGTAAAAAAGTTTCAATGTTACAAATTAGAATAAACTTTTGATTGATGAAACTAATGAATGATGAATAATAAGTTGAACTATGCTGAAATGTTTTGGAATTTAACAGATTTGAGATCAGCATAAGTAAAATTATGTATACAAATTGCAATCTTAGCCAACCTAGTATTGTCAAAGATGAGAGCAAATTGGATGGAGTAGATGTACAAAAATGGGACAAGTTTTATTGCTTGGGTTCTAATATTAAAATAAATATGGTGGTGTTTAAGATGAGTTTGTCATAGCATATCAACATGTGGCTGAAATGGAGGGGTGCAACTAAAGTAGTATGTGATAATAAGATCCTTCTTAGATTAATAAGTAAGCTTTGTAGAACAACCATATGATCCACCTTGCTATATGTGAGTGAATGTTGGGCTGTGAAGAAAGAAGGTCTTACCAAAATAAATGTGGCCAAAATGTGTGTGCTAAGATGGATGTGTGGAAAATGCACCAAAAGATCATTGGGAAAGGACTAAATAATTGTGTGAGGGTCTTCTAATGGTATGGACATGTGCCACACATGATGACAAATGTGCTAATTTGAAGAAACATAATAGAGTGAAGCACAATCAAGAGAATAAGAGGAAGGCATAAACGAACTTTGGAAGAGCTTAATTAAGATTTTTTTGGGAATCTTTGCATCTTGATCAAAGTACGACCCATAACAAAGTAGACTGGAAAGAAGGATCTATATATATATGTATAGATAGCCCAACATGCTGGGGATTGAATCTTTTATGATGAAGAAGATGATGTTTATGATATGAAATATCAATATAAAATCTATGATGGTTATAGAGAATGATATTATTATTTACAAATAAAGAGTTAGAATGATCTAAAATAGAGGATCTCCTATTCAATATTCAACTGATGAGGAGCACCCAATATATGAATAATTCAATGAGAGAGGGTTAGGCCTCCAAGATAAGCAAATATGAATAACAATAGCTAATGAGAAAAACATGATCCATGCTCTAGCAAATATCCAAAATATATTGGAGATACTTCTTAATAGGCTTACAAGTAGGGAAAATGTATTCTAAGAATCCCTTACCTATATGTGGCCACATAGTGGACGCATTCAAAGCATTATAAGAAGACACCCTTCTGTGGGTGGATTAGTTGTTGTCACTTGTGGGCATAGATATGCCCAACATTTTGAATACATTGACTGTAAAAGTGAATACACCTAAACGAGCATTCTTACATGCATAAAAGGTGTTATTTTGACATTAAGTTGGTCTGATGCTATTTTGGTTGTTAATTTTCCAAAAAATATGTTATTTTGAAATTATTTTTCTTATAAATAGTATAAACATACAATGTGATGGTAAATCTCAACATTTGATGAGGCTATGTAGTCAAACATTGTAGAGTTAGTTGGGGGTAGGAGTAAGGAGTACAATTAGAAAAGAAAAGAAAAAAGGAAAAAAAACCAAAATGGCTGGTTTGGCCATTTTAATTCCCAGAATAGCACGTTCTTGAACTTAATTCCCAAAATGGCACATTTAGAAGCAATATGACCCCGACAGAGATGTATAGCTTTGTCCCATAGAAATGTGTCCCGACTGGAGATGCACTGGTCCCACAGTAGGGCAATGCATCCCAAGTCAAGACGCATTGCTCTACGATAGAGAAATGCGTCTCGAGACGGGACACATTGGTCCCACCGCAGAGCAATACATCCTGAAGTGGGATACATTGTCCCAATGTGTCTCTCCCCGAGATGGCCCAATGACTCTTTGGTGCCACGCAGGCAATGCGTCTCCTCTGAGGATGCATTGCTTCCATGCAGCACCAGACCGTTGCCACCCAACGACTATGTTGCCGTTGGGGGGTTGTAGCGTGGTGCCACGTGGGGACAATGCATCCCCAACGGGGATGTATTTCTTTCCTATATAAAGGAGGTGAGATCAACCCCCCAAACCCACACCATTCCTCAACTTCTTCATCTTCTTCTCTACTCCCATTGCTCTAGAGTTCCCTGCTTGGATTTCTATTGGTTGGAGGTGATTTTGGGTAATCTTGGAGCTGATTTCGGGCGATCTTGGAGCTATAATCTTCTTCTTTTCTTCTTTCACTGTCAAGCCAGGATTTTGCTTCTCTTCTTTCTCTTCTCGGGTATTCTGATTGTTAAGGGAGATCTCACCATTTGAGGCATTTTTTCTACTATATTTTTGGATTAAAAATTTAGACCTAAAATTACTATGCAATATTAAAAATAAAATAAGTGTATTGCTATTATTTAATTCTACATTATTAAAATAATGTTATAGGAAATTACACTTGAAGGTTAATTAATGTTCAAAAAAGTATTGTTCTAAATTCCAAAATTATTGTTCTAAATGTTAATGTTATAGAAAAAATATTGTTCCAAATTTATTTCCAAATTCAAAATTAATGTTCTAAAATCTTAACTACTCTTTTAAAAATGATGTCAATGTTCTAAAATATTAATTCATGCTCTAAAATATTAATTCATGTTCTATAATATTAATTATTGTTCCAAAGTTAATTTACTATTCTAAAATCTGAATTACTATTTTACAATGATAGAAACATGGCATCTAGTTCACATTCACAAATTGTCAAGCTTTGATATGATGGTCAATTTCTCTCTGATGGGTCTTATTCTAATCAATCTGTTAGACCCATAAATATTTCACTTATCAATACCCTATCCAAACTAAAATCATATGTCCATACAATACTTGACATCAATCCCAACCACTTCTCTATCAATATATCCTATCTTTTCCCTGGAGAAGATCATATGCTCATACAATTTGATGATGATGATGATGATGATGCATACAAAATCTTGTTCTGACTTTTATCTGATGCCTATATTGATGTGTTTCTTGAAAAAACATCTTTCCACCAACATTCTAGTTTCATGAGTCTATTGAATCAATTTCAATCCCAACCATGTAATAGTAATGTAACTACAGAATGGAATCAACTACCTGAATTCTCTCAAAATCCTACCATTGAGAATATTGGTCTTGAGGTTGAGGAGGGAGAACAAAATATTGAACAAGAAGGTGATGATAATAGTGATCATGAAGGTGATAATGATAGTGACCAGGAAGGTGATAATAATAGTGATCATGATAGTGAGTCATTGATTGAAACTGATGATGGGCATGAACATCCATTCCCTGACTCTATTACAGCATTGAGTTCCATTCTATCCATATTTGATAAACAATGACCCCGACATGAACACATTGATACCAACTATGAAGCTTTTCAAGATGAAGAATGGGTGAAAGATTTTCGTCAGGAATTCCATCTCAATTACAACCCTTCTAGCACTGAAATATATGAGGGTGCTTTATTTGCATCCAAAGTTGTAATGATTGAGACGATCCAAAAATGGTCGGTACAAAACAATGTCCAATATCGTACAAAACACCTAAATAATCGTCATCTTATATTTGTTTGTATCCATGACCAACGATGTCCTTAGAGTTTTATCACTTGCCAGTCCAAAAGAGCAGGTGGCATGTGGAAGGTAAAACATTATAGTACAAGCCACAATTGTCAACTAATTGTTCTGAATCAGGACCATCGCCAACTCACATCATCTTATATTGACCGTATGATAATGACAATCCTAGTATCATGATTGGATATGTCCACATGAGAAATTCGTGACAAGGTGAATGATGAACTAAACCTCCATATATCTTACAAGAAGGCATTTCTAGCAAGGAGGAAGGTTGTCTGTAAAATATTTGGAGACTGGGAATCATCATATCATAATTTGTTGCCATTCCTAATTTCTCTATCACAATATATTCGAAGAACTATATATTCCCACCTTGTGGACGATTATACCCTTCAAAATGAAGGCACTCGTAGATTCAAGTGGGTGTTCTGGGAATTTGGTCCAACTGTGAGGGGTTGGGCCTATTGCAATCTTATTCTTACTACTGATGGAACATTTCTAATAGGAAAATATTCTGGAACACTTCTCATTGCATGTGGCATAGATGCTGATGATGGTCTATTTCCACTTTCTTTTTCTATTGTCGAGGTAGAAAATAAGGACTCATGGGAGTGGTTCTTTGGTTCTATACAAACTTGTATTCCAATCATTCCACGTCGCACAGATCTGTATATTATTTTTGATCAAATGAGTGACATTTTTCCAGCACTTAAGTTAAAATTTGACTGGGATCAACATCATTATTATCTTCGACATCTTTGTGAGAACTTCCAGAAAAAGTTCAAGTCACAGGAGTTAAAGGAGCTTTTGTGGAAGGTGGGATCCACAACTGATAAACATGAATTTGATCATCTAATGGCTAATATAGAAACCATAGAACCAGCTGCTAAGGAGTATTTGATAGCCCAAAATCCAGTATAGTGGTCTCTCACATATGACAGAGGTTACATGTATGGGTCATTGTCTAGCAATCATGTTGAAGGGTTAAATGGAGTCTTAAAAGGTGTTAGGAGTTTACCAATACAGGCACTAATTGTTGGCACATATTATCGCTCTGTTACAATGTGGTTGGAGAGGCGTAATGAAGCATATGGTCGTGCTCGACATGGACATAAATGACCCTTTAGGTTTCATAATAAGCTTTTTAATGTATCATATGATGCAGAAAAACTAAGAGTAACACTCTGCATAAACAATGATGAATGGCTTGTTGATGACATGGAAGGACATAAATTTCAAGTCATAGTGCGTCCAAATGGTGCAAGTGAATGCAGTTGTGGTTTTCCATAACAATGGCATTTTCCATGTTCTCATGTTTGGGTAGCTGCAAGATCTATCAATTATGATATTGATGGACTTGTGAGCCCATATTTCACAAATGATGCTTATTTGAACACATACAGAACTGCATTTAGTGGTATTCCTGATAAGAGGTATTGGCCTCAATTTGATGAAAGCAGAGGTATTTATCCCTTATTACCCCCAAGGAAACAAAAGCACGTTGGAAGACCAAAGAAAAAAAGAAGGCCTTCAACTATGGATGTTGATCCAAATCGATATACATATCATTTTCATAAGTGTGGCAGAAGGGGCCATAATAGATGCACTTGTCCTAATGTAATATGATGTCTGGTCATGTAATGTTTCAATTTTAATTTGTTCAAGTCATGTCATGTTTGCAATTTCAATTTACTCAAGCCATGTAATGTTTACATGCAATTTCAATTTACTCAAGTCATGTAATATTTGCAATTTCAATTTTTTCAAGTCATCTATTGTTTGTAATTTCAATTTGTTCAAGTCATGTAATGTTTGTAATTTCAATTTACTCAAGTCATGTGATGTTTGCAATTTCAGTTTGTTCAAGTCATGTACTATTTGCAATTTCAAATTTTTCAAGTCATGTATTGTTTGCAATTTCAATTTAATGTAATATTTCCACTTTTCATTTAATGTAATATTTGCACTTTTCATAGATATGGCTCCTAGACAAGCATCCTTTTGACTCTCCCAACACCACTTTATATTGTCACAGTGGCCTATTACTGACCTGGGTGTTTTAGAAAATATTTCTTTTACTGGTTTTGGCCTTATTCATAAGGTACAACCGATACACCTTGATCCCAATTTAATCACTGCCTTAGTTAACTGGTGGGACAACTCTAGCAATAATTTTAGGTTTTCCCCTTTTGAGATGACTGTAACCCTTCAGGATGTTGCAGTTCTTTTAGGTCTTAGGATCGATGGCCCACCGGTTATAGCTTCATATCCTTTAGGCATAGATGAGGGAAAATTTTCTTCATGGTCTCACCTTTGTGAGAGTTTCTTAGGAGATGCACCAGATGGGATGTCTAAGGGGCATATCTCCTTGATATGGTTGTGTGAGAGCTTTGGTGGGATGAATCTCATCTTGGGAGATGAAGAAGAACAACTGGGGACAGAGTTCATGTATGATACCCCGCTTGTGTCTGACATTGCAAGTTGTAGCACTCTATCTTGGGGTGCTACAAATCTAGCATACTTGTATAGGGAGTTACATAAAGCTACCACCAGTTCTAGGAAAATTTCCCACCTGTCTGGTTGTGTATGTCTACTGCAGATGTGGTGTTGAGAGAGGTTAGGAATTGGATGCCCAGGTTCACTGGTTATGAATTGGGGGAGTGGCCAAAAGATGTTCCATTGGGTTACAGGTAAATATTTACACAATTTATTTATACATTTGTCCAAACATTTTGTAATGTTTATCTAAATTTAGTTTGTCAATTTAATAGGTGGCCTACATTTGTTCAAAGGAGTGATACTATGAGAGGATCAGTCCAGTTTTATGATTCAACATTTGACCATATTTTGCCCTCTCACGTATAACTTACTTACTTCTACTAACATGTTTTATGATATATGTTATATTTTTATGCAATTTATTCTATTTTATATGATACATGTTGTATCTGTTTGAATAACATATACAGTTAGCTCCTTACACTGCTGATATTCTAGAGAGACTTCCAGCCTTGTGTCGAGAGGGTCATGATATTTGGTGGGCACAAGTGTCTTTAGTGTTCTACACAATAGTAGAGTGACACTTTCCTGACAGAGTACTTGGACAATTCAGATTTGTTTAAGTACAACCTACTCTGGAGTTGCCACAGCTTAGTAGGATAGATCAGAGGGGTCATGCGGCTGAGGATTGGTTGCATCATTATAGGCGGGAGGTGCAACTGTGGAACAACAGACGTGAGAGCTTAGTTCCCCCTCCACCAGCAGAGACAGTCTTCAGTCCACGGGTGAACTACGCATGGTATCATCTCCCATACGTTATGTCCCCTCCAGCTCAGCCTCCGACCACATACTACCCACAAAGTTATCGTCAACAACAATTTGTGAGTATCATTATTATTTGTTTTACAAACTGTTATTATTTATTTTTATTATTTGTAATATATGTAATTGCTATTTATTATTTATACATACTTTGTTTGAACAGGTGGAATCACATGTGCGGATCCGAGTGGCTTTACAGCATGCCCCTGCACAGATCAGAGATGACATCTATGGCATCCAGGGGACTTACTTTGACAGTCTTCCCGACTATGCTCGCCCGTATGATCCCATACCCACTCATACCACAACCCCTGAGCCCACTCCTACTCCTACTCCTACTCCTACTCCTGTACTTACTGCTCCTGAGCCCACTCCCACTTCTCAGTTCATGGGATGGGGACCGACATGCCCATACTATATATGAGTTGGTTCATTTTCTTCATTCATCACCCCACCTCCACCGTTATCCTATTATAGAGCATGTTCTTCTTCTGTTCCATACACTCCAGTCCCACCACCTGTTATTCATGAGAATCGACCACCATCTTATGTCACATACTCACTGACTCCATTAGATTTCTCTAGATACACCCCCTGATGCCTCACATCCTAGTTTTCAAATACCTCTCACCCCACCTTTAGTTTATCCTTACTTTCCAGGTGTTCGTCAGGCTGCTACTACACAGCTACCCCTAGTTGAGGCGTCTCCAGATGACTTCAGTACTCAGGAGCTAGATGCACAGGGAGGTGGGCGAGGACGTCGTGGCGTGGAGGACGTGCTTAGTTTTTTATAAATTGTATTGTGTTGTATGTATGCCTTTATGAAGGTATTTATTTGGCTTGTATGTGGATCTATAATATTATGATATCATATTGGTTTTTTTTGGATCTATCATATTGTTCTATTGTGTATTATTTTCTCGTCAAGTTAGTTCATATTTTAACCTTATTTTTAATCAATATCTCATCTTTTTGGATAAATTTCTTCTTATATAATCAATTAGGAACCAACTAGTGTTGGTTGCAATACCACTTTTACAATCCATATGCATGTTCAAAGCTATTGAAATTAACTAATTTATAATAATTAGCTACATTATATACATTCAAATACAAGTGAACGAATTGTAAATGTACAAATATAATCAATATTGTTAATATACAAATCAATAAGTATTAAAGAATAATAATGAATGTAAAAAAATTGAAAAAATTGCAGTAATCCTGCATGGGGACGTTTTACTCTGATGTGGCAGTAATGCGTCTCCATGCAGGATGCATTGCTTTCCTGTGGGACCTATACGTCCCAGTCGGAGACGTATTGCTCTGTCGAAGAGCAATGCATCCCGACTGGCGACACATTGGTCCCTCAGTAGGGCAATGCGTCCCAGGTCAGGTTGTATTACTCTGCGAGAGAGCAATGCATCTAATGACGGGACGCATTGGTCCCACCACAGAGCAATGTGTCCTGAAGCGAGACGCATTACCCTGCTGTGGGACCAATTCATCTTCAGTCGGGACGCATTGCTCTGTGACAGAGCAATACGTCTCCGACCGGGACATATTGCTCCCCAAATGTGCCATTTTGAGAATTAAGTTCAAGAACGTGCTATTCTGGGAATTAAAATGGCCAAATGTGCCATTTTGATTTTTTTTCCAAAAAAAAGAGTATTTTTGATGGAAAAAGTGAGGAATAGTTGGTATAAGGTCACAGTGCATGTAAAAGAAAAATCTCACGTCTCGCGTCTGGAGACAGAAGGGGCGACTAGGGCCGGTGCTCCTGTGCACGGCGGCTGGCTTGGGGGAGGGGTTCTGGCTGCCGTTGTGCGCCGACCTGCTCCCCCCGGGCTCTCTCTTTGCTTGGGTAGGGCGGATCCAGATCCTGGTGGTCAGCTGTGGCGGGATCGACTTCCTCCTCTTCTGCTCCGAGCGGCGTCGACTTCTGGACCCTAGGGTCTGGTTCTCGATGGTACTCACGGTGGGGGTGGTGGTTGCGACGCAAGGGGCGCTGAGGCACACCTCGACTCCCCTCTTTGCTGCTGTGATCACTTTCTGCCACAGCTTGCCAGCTTTATGGGACCGCGAACCCAAGTTTCCCGCTTCCTTCCTTTGTGCGTTTATCAGTCTACATTGTTTCCCTTTTTTCGTTCTGTGTTGGCTTGTTTAGCCAGTGGTTTTTTGCAGTTTATCTGCCTATTTTGTCGCCGCTAGTAAGCGTTTATCTGTCGCGCTTCACTGTGACCTCTTTTCGAGAGAGCGATGAGATATCTTGCTACAGCTAGATCTCATCTTTGCTTTGGATTGATCTTATTACTTAGTTGTATGGCTTCGTTATGAAAAATTGCTTAAGACAGCCTTAAGGAAGAAGAATCAATGCAGAAGTGTCTTTCTCTTGTTCCAATATGAGTTGTAGTGCCCTTGGGTTACCGAACGTGTATGTTTCTTCCTAATTGTAGATGTCGTATGCCTAACAAGTAATGAATTGATCCATTTGCTCTAAAAAAAAAAAAGATAAGATCTGGACAGAAACGAGCAAGCCTTGCGGTTATCGCAGATTCACAGTCATGCGTTGCATTTGGCCAATTGATGTTTCTTTGAACCTTCTCATCGGCGTTTGTGTACCTCAAATCAGCAGAGCGTTTCCAACTTTCCAACTCTTCAACGTTGAAGTGTGACGAAATCCACACACGGGGTATGGACTTTGAAAAATTATTTGTCAAATTAGTCTCGTTCGCCGATGCTTATGGTCTGACCAGAGACCACGTGCACATCTCTTTGCCTTATATATATTCTGGAAAGGTCACATGAACAGCAGATTCCTGTTCAATTGCCATTTACCCAATACAATATACCCACACATGGCGACTACATCTTCTTCAACCTCCTCCAGTATTTCCTTCCCTTCCGCCTCTGATGGTGCGGATTCCAGCCGCAACCCCAGCAGCCTTGCTATCGTGGCGTTCCAGCACCGGCTTTTGCCGCAGAGGCCAGTGTTACGCGTTACCAGGCCTATCTATCTACAGACTGCAGTCCGGTGAGCTCCTTTCGTACATGCTGTCTTGTTTGCTGGTCATCTCTTCTTCGCTGAATTTATAGTCTCTTATCTTCTCCATGGTGGTTATGCTGTTGCAGGAAAGCTAGCACTGACACAAACAACACGACCAAATCTGTTGGGTTCTCCCTCCCCAACATTCCGGACTGGTACGTGAACCAGCTAACTTTATATAAATGATATGCACTGTAGTATGCAGTACATGCATCCTAAAATCTTTCTTACACCCAATATATGTGTTGTTCAGGGCCAAGCTACTCTTTGGAGCCTTGGTATGGCTATCAGCTCCCGGGTTGAAGAAATTACGCGATTTGGGAAGTAAGTAGTACTGGAACATTATTCCTTGAAACGATCAGAGTTCCTAAGACAGAGCCACATTTAAACTTACAATTGCCTGCAGATATGCTAGAGCGGGTGGACAAGGTGGTGGAGACTATTGAGGAGATGGCCGAGAAGGCGGATCACATCGCCGAAGGGATCGCCGATGACCTGCCTGACGGGGGATTGAAGAATGCTGTTCGAAAGGTGGAGAAGGCGTCAGAGGTGGTTGCCAGCCGGGCCAAGTTAATCGACGATATCCTTGATAAGGTCCTCATCCCGTAAATTTCTAGCGAATATTTCAACGTGCATTTAATTGCGTTTACTTCTATATTTTTACTGTCAACTAATAGCAACTGTCAACTAGTAGCAAATAAATTGGAAATTTGGCCAACCACCTTCGTTTGCCCATCTTTTAATTAATCTGCTAAACCGAGAACTGCGGATCGCTTGTCTGCTTAAATGAACATGTCAGTTTTCAAATGGCGTCTAGATATGTGCCAACCAGATGAGTGGTCCAGCTTGCGTCGACAGAATACCTGATCAGATAATGATTTTATCTCAAACAAGATATTGCAACTTGCTACTTGCCTGGCTAGCTAGTTTCCCTACTACTCACTAATTTGCCATTCATTTCATCTGGTGCCATGTTACTCACGCTCCTAATTGACACACTGGGTCAATTAAGAAAATGCATGCCTGCCAGCTAGCTAGTTCTTAACCTTACGTGTCCTAGATAATGTCAAAACCACTACTACATTCATAACTTTTCCGTTATGCATGTTACGGTATGGTCATCCTACTGCCAATTTACGTTACGGGTACCATCCGTTTACTGCAGGCCACCGAATTTCTGCGGAACCTTTTCACCTCGAAAGCGAAGAAGGGTGCGACAGCAGATATAGCCGAGAATGAGGAGAAGCAGGGTGCGACAGCGGATATAGCCGAGAGTGAGGAGGAGGGTGGGACAGCGGATATAGCCGAGAGTGCCGACGGATTAGGGCAGGAAAATACCGCAGTTGAACAAGAATCATGACAGGGCCAACAATTAACAAGTCAATATGGCTAGCGAAGTAACCTGTACTATGCCATTTTTTGTATTTCTTCCGAATTCAGAACAAATTATTGTATTTCTACTTTGTCCTTTATTTCTTTATTCTCCTATCCATGCATGCATTTAATTAGTAAAAAAAGAAGGCCAAAAAACATAAATGACACATTTTCCATTTTTTATTCCCTAAATGACATGTTCTTGAACTTATTGCCCAAAATGACACATTTGCCGACCAATGTGTCCTCTGCTGGGACACATTGCTCTCTCGGGAGGCAATGCGTCCCAACCGGGGACGCATTGCACCCACAGAAGGACAATGCGTCCCGAAGCCGGACGTATTACTTTTTTCTTAATTATGATACCACGTATACCATGTATATTATATATACATATATATGTTAAATTGCTAAATTAATATAATCTAAATTAACTTATATAAAATTAGCCATATATTTAAAATAATATCTGAAGATAATAAAATATTAACAGAATATTATATTTTTCAAAACATAATATTTATAAATATAGATAAAAATATTCAAAATTAATAGATATAATACTAAAATTATATAATAAAGTGTAAAATTATAAAAATAAAGAAAATATATACATGTATTTATTTGTAAACTTAGAAGAAAAAAACTAATATAGCAATAAAAATAAGAAAATACTAATATAGCAAAATAATATATATATATATATGTATATATATATATATATATTAAAGGTATGATACATAATATCAAAAATATACATATATATACATCATATATATACATATATATACATACATAATATATATACATAATATATATACATAATATATATATATACATAATATATATATATATATATATATATATATATATATATATGTACATATACATATATATATATACATAATATATATACATAATATATAAATATATATATTATACATATACATATATATGTACAAATATATATATATATATATACTTATCAAAACATAATATTTATAAATGTAGATAAAAATATTCAAAATTAATAGATATAATACTAAAATTATATAATAAAGTTTAAAATTATAAAAATAAAGGAAATATAAACATGTATTTATTTGTAAACTTAGAAGAAAAAAACTAATATAGCAATAAAATAAGAAAATACTAATATCAAAAATAAAAAAATACTAATATAGCAAAATAATATATATATATATATATATATATATATATTAAAGGTATGATACATAATATCAAAAATATACATATATATACATATATACATAATATATATATATATATATATACATACATAATATATATACATAATATATATATGTACATATACATACATATATATACATATATATACATAATATATATACATAATATATATATGTACATATACATACATATATATATACATATACATACATATATATACAGTTCCGATATACATACATATATATATACATATATATACATAATATAACCAAGCGGTCGATAGCCCAACTGGTCAAGTCTGGTGACGCCTCATGAAGCGTCCCAGGTTCGAATCCCAGCGGGGGACTAAGGCTGATGTTACCCATCTCGGGAGCATCTTGGCTCTGCTGCCCGCGTCGGAGAGAGGGAGAAGAAACCTTCTCTTAGATCCGATATATATACATAATATATATACATATATATACATAATATATATATACATAATATATATATATATATATATATATATATACATATATATATATATGTAAAAATATAATATATATATATATATATATATTATACATATACATATATATTTATCAAAACATAATATTTATAAATGTAGATAAAAATATTCAAAAAAATATTTATCAAAACATATATATCAAAACATAATATATATATATAAACATATATATATCAAAACATAATACTAAAATTATATAATAATGTGTAAAATTATAAAAATAAAGAAAATATATACAAGTATTTATTTGTAAACTTAGAAGAAAAAATCTAATATAGCAATAAAAATAAGAAAATACTAATATCAGAAATAAGACAATAATAAAATACTAATATAGCAAAATAATATATATATGTATATATACATATATATACATATATATATTATTTTGCTATATTAGTATTTTGTTATTTTCTTATTTTTGATATTAGTATTTTTATTTTTATTGCTATATTAGTTTTTTTCTTCTAAGTTTACAAATAAATACTTGTATATATTTTCTTTTTTTTATAATTTTACACTTTATTATATAATTTTAGTATTATATCTATTAATTTTGAATATTTTTATCTACATATTTAAAAATAATGTTTTGATAAATATAATATTATGTTATTATTTTATTATTTTTAGAAATTATTTTAAATATATGGCTAATTGTATATAAGTTAATTTAGATTATATTAATTTAGCAATTTAACATATATATATATATAATATAATATACATGGTATACATGGTATCATAATTAAAAAAAATAATAAAAATAAAAAAACAATACGTCCGGCTTCGGGACGCATTGCCCTCCTGTGGGGGCAATGCGTCCCCGGTTGGGACGCATTGCTCTCTCGGGAGAGCAATGCGTCTCAATCGGGGACGCATTGCCTCCCGAGAGAGCAATGTGTCCCAGCAGATGACGCATTGGCCTGCAAATGTGTCATTTTGGTCAATAAGTTCAAGAACGTGCCATTTAGGGAATAAAAAATCAGAAATGTGTCATTTAGGTTTTTTGGCCAAAAAAGAAATGCATCCATGGGTTTCACCAACGCCGGTTCCAAAAACTGACCTAAGGATAACACAATACATATCTCACATCGTTGAGAAAAACTGCTACTGATGTTTCCTTTATTTGAGGTGCTGTTGTTTCATTTTTCTTCGAGCCCAAAGAGTGGATAGCTCAATCTGCCTAGGACCCCAAAGACTCGTAGAGGCGTGTTACAAATTTATCAAGGGCTAGCACAATGCAATCTGGCACAAGGCTATCTCATTATATTCCAACCAATCAGGAATTGTGGTTGAGACCTCATAGTTAGTACCATAATTCAGTCATCAGTATAACACAACCTTACGTCCAAGGTACTTCAGATTAGATCTGTAACGAGAAGGTCTCAGACTGTTCACTTTGAATATAAATGGTAAACAAAAATATAATTTCAGATTTACCAGCATTGATGTGAGCTATCGTTGGTAGCACAAGATCGTCTAGGGTTACGTTTGGCTGAACCCATTCGAAGTACCGGCAGTTCATATGTTAAACGCTAATAAATTATTTATGATATGGTATTCTAACTACCATTTGCTAATTGGAGCAACATAAACTACGGTCTTCTCTAATCACCCCGATATCACGGGGATTGGCAATTGCCGCTTTTCTCCGTCATTTTCACCTTTTGTGCAGCAGCTAATACGGCTGGCAGCCAGCCGCTCGTGCTGCCACCGTAAATAAACTGGCTTCTATGGTTGTCCGTACACTGATCTAGCTCACAAAGTACCGGGATTGGAGAATCGGGGGCCGAATGGCCCCTAGAAGTTTACGGCAAACAATTATGAAGAACACACGGACACATATTATGAATCCACCCTAATTGAATGAAATTGATCAACAATGTCTAATGCTAAAAAACAAAATAAAGGACGAACTCAAGGGACCATGAACAACCCAAGTTTGCATTGTATGAACGCCACTAGTTGTCAATCATGTCTCTCTCTTCTCTCATGGGCTGGGTTGCGGGTGCATATATACAAGCACCATCCCCCAAATTTGTGTATGGTTTGGATTGTTCAACAAACAAACCTGTTGGAGTCACATCGACAATTCCTGATCAAGCATATATTAATCCTACAAAAACAAGTAGTTGGCAAGGCTTCTATCAATATATGTAGTAAGGCGATATTATTCTTTAAACATGGAACAAGACATCACAAAATAAGAGCCACCTAGTGCAAGATGGTGACAATTCATATTGGATTCTAAACTCATTACAACAAAACATGGTAAGGGTCAGGGTTGAATCCTTGACAACACCTAGTTGGTCAAGGCCTGACCCTAACTTTTGTTCCCTGAGTGGAGGCTTGGTGAACCAAGTATATTAAACTAATCTCAAGAGACAGATGTAATACACTTTAATATCTAAGGGAACTAGCAAAACCATATCTAAGCCTAGAAATCAAATTCCCTTTTTGAGGGATCAATAATGAACTTATGAATCCAATGAAGTACTATAGCTTCACGGAATGTGGAGTTTCTTTTTAGTTCATCTTTTACGATTAAGATGATGATTGGCTCAAATCATAGGTTTCTCAAATGTATCAATTATATGCCATGACGTTTCACACCATTATTGAATTCAAGAGTTGGACAACTTGTGACACTATGCCCAGTCATTATACATGGTAAAGAGAATTGGTGAATTTAATTAGCCATTTCATCATCAAAATTGATGTATTTTGCGTCTGCCCCAAGATACCACCCTTCACACAACGAAAACTAAAAATCCCTCAAACTTTCATAATATAATCAAAATCCTCTAGTTTTTTTTTTGAGAAGTCAGGAGGCTATCTATTCTTCCCGCCCTCCTCTTGTATGGAAATTCATTAAACAACAACTACACTGATTAATGCTAGAACTAAATCTGGTAGTACCACTACCATTACACATGTCCTTTTTCAATCATACTTTGATCTAACTAGTGGGGCCAACATATGTGAGATTGCCTTCTTTGTTTCTGAGATGGAATGTTGCTAGGTTGTCCGTAGTAGTATTATAAGTCCTTTGCATGTTCTTGATTTCTCTTCCTTCATTCTCCTCCAGATTTCTCTATATCTTATGAATCCAGTTTACATACTTAGGTTTATATCATGGAGGCTCATGTAACATTAGCACGTCTTGTCCATAGTCCATCTCCAACTCCAATCGGCCTACAAACATCTGTTGGGCCTTCTATATAGCATAGTTGATGGCTATCACCTCTTCTTGTCATGCGAAGTCGACTTTAATTTTCCAAACTTGTCCTTCAACCCAAGCATCGCTAGCGTCTCTAAGGATCATCATAGTATCTCAATTCCTGTTATTCAAGGTGACATCCGTATCAAGTTTGAGAGTGTCAGCGGCTAGAGGTTTCTAGTAAGCTTTGTTTGTCTGCCTTATAAGAAACGCATTGATCATTCTTTAGTTTTCCATGCCTATCGGGAGTAGTCCACCTCCTTCCTGGTGTAGCAGATCTGGTGCATGACCAGTTTTAGGCTTTTGTCAAAAATATGGTTGTTCCTACATGACTAGATTAACCAACATGCTATGATAACACAACATCGTTGGGTGTGCTTCCCCCTTAGACCCACTTTTAGCCATTTTCATAGGTCCATGTTGAAAAAATCCTTGGGCAAGCGATCCTTAAACAGTCTTGTCCATATCTCCTTCACATGTTTGTAGTCTCAAATTGCATGGAGGCTAGACTCCTCATGTGCCATGCACCTTTCATAGGTTGAATCAATAGTAATATGCCTTTGGGCGTGCCTTCTATTAGTAAGGATCACGTCATGCGCCAACAACCACATGAAGATTTTGACTCTGGCCACTTTCTTTGCCTTCCAAATTATATCCCAATTGCCCTCCACCTTTATGTCAATGTGTGCTCAAAGAAGGTGGTAGACTGAGCTAGTTGAGTACCGACCATTTTTAGATGTTTTCCATACTTTCATATCATTAACATCAGATTCTACTAGTGGTTCAATACTCATGATATGATTGGCATGTGTGTCTGGCAGCCAGAATCTCAGAAAGTCTTCATCCCATTTCCCTACATCAGTAATTGTACTAGATACTTGGAGGTTTGAGAGCTCTTCTAAGACATCTTTCAACAAGATTTGGGCAAGCTTAGTGTCCTTCTGAGTCCAATAGTCATTCCAAAAATCTGTTGACCTATTGTTGATTAGTTGGTGTAGGTATGTTCCTCAAGGAATGTTTCCCCTTCAACACCACCCTCGCCAACCTTGAGGTGTTTGTATGATCAACTTTTGAGTATCGATCATACATAGATCCCATTAATTTGCATCAGATAGTATTCCATTGGGTATCTACTTCCCAAGTGTTTTTTATTAAAAGAGTAGTGTTCCACTCTTGCATGGTGTGCATGCCTAACATCCATACACCTTGCTACTTGCCACCTTATCCTAGGCAACCATGGACATTGGGTTGGCCTTATGGTTTCCACCCAGAGGAACCTTCTAATGCTTTTGTCGACACAATCACATAAGCTCAAAGGAAGTTATGCTATTTTCATGTTATATCGAGAACTGGTTGAGAGTGTCAATTTCACTAGGAAACAATGACTAGTACGTGATAGACATTTTGCTTTAGAGCCACTTATTCTTTAATTGACTTTGTTCAGTATCTCAACATAGATTCTCTTTGTAACCTTTGAGTGAATGATTAGAACACCTAGCTATTTTCTTAGGTTATTTGTTTCTTTGAATTCAAACATCCTATTCACTTTTCTCTTCAATCTTCTTGCAACACTTGATGCATAAAGGATTTGATTTTTCTTGACTGAAATGAATTGGCCATATGCCTTTTCCAATCTCCAAAAGTAGTTTTCTGTAGTATGCATATATCTACTTGATGCTTTACTGAAGAGAATCAAGTCATCCATGAAACATAGTTGGGATAATTTGATGCCACTCCATTTAAGAATGATGGGCTTACATTTTCCCTGTTGTACTAGATTACCAGTCATCTGACTAGTTTTTCTATACAAATTAAGCACAAATATGTATGGGATAGTGGGTCTCCCTTCCGGATACCACAGATAGCTTTAAAGGTCTTGGCACTATCTTCGTTCCACAAAATAGAGAAGACGCCTATTGTAATGGAGTTCAGAATGTAGGTTGTAATGTTGGGAGACAAATCTAGTTTTTATAGGGTATTTTGAATGAATTACCATGACAACCTATTGTATGCCTTGGATAAATGGACCTTAATGGCCATGCATTTTGCTCCCTTTCTCCTTTTCATCATGTGTATTTCCTCCCAAGCTACTGCAATGTTGTATGTAATCTGCCTCCCCGACACAAAACTACTCCGTTCTCGGGAAATCCAAGCCGGTATATAGGCCTTTAGTCTTTCTACTACAAACTTCGAGATAAGCTTAAGGTAGATGTTGTTCAAGTAGATGGGACACAACTGCTCACACAACTCTAGCTTGGGTACCTTTGGTATAAGTACAATAGCTCAATCATAGAGACTACTACTCAGTGTGTGGTCGTAAGAGCATGCCACATTGTGTTCATAACTGAGCTTCCTACTTTATCCCATTTGCAGATTTGAAACTAACCCTAATTCCATGAATCATATCAAAATGGGTTAAATATGTAGTAATCAACCAAGAAAAATACTCAAATATACCCTAGTGTGCATTTAGGGATGGCAAAAATTACCAACACCCATAAACCAAACCGAACCACCCTGATCCACCCCACGTTTGTGGTTACCCGGGGTACAGAATGGTAAATGGTTTGGGTGGAGAAAGTACCAAATGGTATATGGAAACCCAAAGTTCACCCCTAGGATGACCAGAACATCAGCCACCACAACACACTGCTAGCCTCAGCTCATCGTCAGAACACTTCTAGCCTCGCAGTGCAGCATGCTACCTTCCATCCTCGTCGTTACAAAACCCTTCCATTCTCGCCGCCAGCATGATTCCTGCATCACCACCATGTCACTCTTCCATCCATGCTGGTGTAACATGCTTCTAGCCTTGCCAACATAGGCCACATCCTCCTCGTCACCATGCACTTCAAACTCGGCGATGTGTTCCACTTCAACCAAACCAACTCCATTGCCGACTAGGCATCAACCACACTGGCACTACTACATTTTTGGCCAGTAACGTAGCTGCCCATAGCGTCGTTTTTACTAGAATAACCGACCTAATAGACTACTGCATTGGTTTTAACATAAAAACTGACGTTATAGAGTTCCCGCGGCGAAAATTCGTTCGATTTTGGCTTCGCGCTTCGATCTATAGGGTCGGTTTTTTCAAATAACTGATGCTATAGGGTCAACAAAAACACGGGCACCACTTTGGAACTCTAGAGTCAGTTTTTATATATAACTGACTTTACAGATCCTGACCTATAGCGTCGGTTATACTGCAAAAATGACCCTATAAGTCTATTAAAAAAAGGTGCCCAGACTTAACCTATAGCGACGGTTTTTTAAGATAACCGTCGCTATAGGTCAGGTCTATAACGACGGTTATCTTAAAAAACCATCACTATAGGTTAAGTCCGGGCATCGTTTTTTTAATAGACTTTTAGGGTCGATTTTTTACAAAAAACCGACGCTATAGGTCTTCTACATTGCACATATAATCCCGATTGTAAGGCTTAGGTTTCCATTTGCTGCTGCTACTACCCCCCGTTACCGCTCCCGCATCCGAAGAAAGGCAACACCGCCTCTACAAAGGTGACCTCCCCCAACCATCTCCTCGTCCGAAAAGAGGCAATCTAGCGCCGCTTTCCTTAGACGAAGACACCCAAGCTTCTTGTCACCATCTCCGGCGATGACGACGCTCCTTACCACCATCTCCGGCATCATTTTCCTTGGACGACGATGATGTATTAGGTGTTTCATCTCTCTCCGGTGCTTTCTTCCTTGAAAGGGGACGACGCCTTAGGCGTTGCATGGGCCGTGCACATCTCTCTCTGGTTCTTTTCCCGCACAAGCTCCCTCACCGACCGGTTTATCTCAAGGTATTGTCCTTGCCGCCTCACTCCTCCATTTACATCTTACTTTCAAGCAAATGACTAGGTAGCACGGCCGTGATGGTGCTGGGCAGCACGGCCGTGTTGTTTGCACGGCCCTACTGTGCAGCACAGCCGTGTTTACTGAGTTGTAGAATTATCAAAATTTGTCAATTTTGAATTTGTTACTGCTCCTATAAAATTGATATATAATGACCCCTAATTAATACATTATAACATAATTGAATCGTGCATTTGTGTTGTTGCAGGTGCTATTAACTTGTTGTTGACTTGCATATATTTCTTCTTCAGCTTACAAGTGAGGTATAATATTCTCATTCTCCCAATATGCCATTTTATTTGACTAGTAAATCAACCAATAATAAAAATATGTATTCATTCATATCTACATTTTGTTATCAATCACATATGTAATCATTTGGATAGTCCCCAGTTTGGGACTATTTTTGGATATTTAATCACACTTAGGATGTAACTGTATAATGTATGTTTAGTTTTGAAGAAAATTTTAGTAGTATTTCCTCATTTGTTCTCTGGGTACATATGTGAGTGGTTATTTACTTGACTAACAACTCAACCAATACTAGAGACATGTATTCTTTGAATTATTTATTTTATTATCATTCAAGCAAGTAATCTTTTAAATATACATCATATATCATGTATACCTTATCACTTGTGTTTTTATTATCACTTATTTTTTTATCATGTATACTTGCAGGTTCTAAAATGGTGAGTGAAGATGAACATTATGAGCATGCGCATGAGCACCATGAGGATGGTAGTGGTGATGCTAAGAAAAGTAGAGGTCCCACACTAATGCGTAGGCTGTAGGAGCTCAGGGCTAAAAGGGGAAAATTTCCAGTCCATTTTGATATCACAGGAGCACCTGTTAGGGAACATGCTAGTGCTTTCAAGCATTACGTAGGGCGATCACGCGCAGTAAGGTGGCAATAGATATAGTAAATTGGCATGATGTTCCTAATTCCTTTTAACGTCAAGTAAGTATTATTATTCAGTATAATTTTAATAATGAATAAATTTCTTTATTTTAATGTTTGTTTTATTCTTACTCAGAGTTAGACATTGGGAATTATTGGTGGTTGTCCCAAAATTGATGAATCTTTATTATCTTGACCCAATGGGAATAACAAAAAGGGGCCACAAATTGAAATTGCCAACTATGGAGTAAGGATAAATTTAGTCAATGCTTCAACATGATATTTCTATTTAGAATTTTTATTTTACCAACTATCGTTTAATTGATAGGGGTATAAAGGCTTTTCATTAAGGTGGAGGAGAAATACCCACAAAATTAAAGACATTGACTTTGAAAAATGTCAAGGTAGCTACTTTGACAACTGCTTAGTCTTATATGTATTAATTTTCAACTCTTATATATCAACTGTTATATTCTTATCTCAACTCCTGTTTATAGTAGTCTACTAACATTACGTATAATTTGTTATTTGTAGTGTCCTATAAAAAATAATGATTGGGCTTGTGGCTATTATGTAATGAAATATATGCAAGCTATTGTTAAACAAGCATCATATGACGTTTAGACTATAGATCAGGTAATAAAGAATAACATCATAAATTTTCAAGTGGTTTTAGTCATTTTATAAAATATTAGCATGTGCATTTTCTGTTACAGATCTTTACAACTCAGCCTTACACACTTGAGGACTTAAATGAATTCCGAGAAGAGTGGTGAGATTCTTTTCTAAATGAATTCAATATAACATTAGATTAAATATGTCAGCTCCATTTATGTATGTGGTTACTCTTTCATATTTACTTTTGTATCCGACATTTAATATCATCTCAGACTTGCAATCTATCATTTTGTAAATTATGATGTGATTATGTGTAACACAACTAAATATATGAATCATTTTTGTTATGAATGTGTGGTTTGGAATGGTGATGGTTGAGCATCAATGCTCCCCTCTCTCATATCCTGGTTCTTTTGTTCTTCTGTTCTGTTACTATTTCTGCAAAAGTTTTTAAAAAAAATTTGCAACTTCTAGCGTCGATTTTTTTAAAAAACCGACTTTGTAGGTGACGTGTAGCACGGCCGTGTTGGGATATGGTTGCACGACCGTGCCACGTAGCACGGCCGTGTTGGATTCTGGTAGCATGCCAGTTCTGTGTAGCACGGCCGTGTTGGGTTATGGTAGCACGGTCGTACCACGTAGCACGGCCGTGTGTGGTTACAATTTGTAGACTTGTAGCATCAGTTTTCTTAAAAAACTGACCTTAAAGGTTACCTATAAGGTTAGTTTTCTTACAAAACCGATGTTACAGGTTTACAGATTGTCAAGCTCAATCTCTAGACCTGTAGCATCGGTTTTCTTAAAAAAACGATGCTACAGGTCTACAGATTGTCAAGCTCAATCTGCAGACCTTATAGCATCGGTTTTCTTAAAAAACCGACCTTAGAGTGAACCTCTAAGGTAGGTTTTTTTTTAAGAAAACCGATGCTACAGGTCTACAGATTGAGCTTGATAACCGACCTACAACCTTGGCCACAATTTTTTTCTCATTTTTTACAGCCTATTGGGTCGCTTTTCTTTAGTTAAAAAAACAGATGCTATAGGTCAAATTCTATAGCGACGACCACTTAGGAGTCGGTTAAAAAGTGGCGCTACAGACTTAAAAAAACCGACGCTACAGACCATTTCTGTACTAGTGTGCCATCCAGGCATGCTTCCACTCCAGCGCTCACTAGGTTCCTCCAACCCTCCCTATCCTTCCAATCAAGGATTACATCTCCACATTTCCACTGATGAGATCCTCTCATATGGAATGTTGCTCCTGCTGTATCTCACAACTATTTGGTCGGCGGTTTAGCAGGCAGCCGAGGTGGCTGCAGCTATAGAAGAGGTCATTGAGGGTGAGGTATGGTGAAGACCTTTAGCCACATATGTTTTTGCCTCAGCTCTACCAGACCCTTATGTGTTCTACCCTGAGGTGCCATAGTGTTGTACGAGGTGGAGGGAGCTCCTACAGCTGAAGAAGGCAACTGTTAAATCACTCTTGGTTCTAAAGTGGAGAGCAAACCAGATGCTTCTGTTTCGTACACCGCCTCCACCTCTCCTTCATTCTCATCCAATTTGAGAAATAGAGAAAGTCTTCATGGGAGCAAAGCATGGTGATAGTGTCATTGTGTGCATGGTAGCAACTATGAGCACATATCAGCAACGATGATGAATGGATGGTGGCAACGGTGAGTTTATGGCGGTGGTTGTGAGTGCATGGCAACGCTGGGACTAGTGCATGGCGGAAGCGAGAGTGCATATATGGTGGCTGCGGTGATGAGTGCATGGTGGCGGTGAGAGTGCATGTTGGCAGTGCTGACGACTGCATGGCCACAGTGAGAGGGCATGGTTGCGACGATGGTGAGTGCATGGTGGTGGTGAGTGTATGGTATGGTAGACATGAGTCCATCGTGGCAGCCGAATCAGACCATAGATAGTGGTGGCAACGCTGTGTATCCTGGTGGGTGCATGGATTCCCATGGCTACCCTTCCACCGAGGGAAGCAAATTGTGGTTTACTGGAGTGGGTACCCGCAGATTCATATTTTTTGTGGTATGGTAGGGTATGGGGTGGTTACTAGAAAAACCACCCCATTTCCATCTCTATGTGCATGGTTACATATGTGTACCAAAAATGTACCTATATTATGTGTGTGGATTATAACATAACACTAGATACATTGAACCTAACTATTTTTTTAATGCAACATATTGAAGATATGGATAATTTAATCGTTATGGTCATCTGGATGCTTGTGTGGATATATTATGAGGATATTTCTAAACTAACCCAATCCTAGTTCTTGGTTGACTCACCACAACAAAGTTTCATATAGGTCAAGCCTAAGTAGGGATAGATTATAAGATTGACCAAGTTATTATTTTTTCAAAGGCTTATATTTAAACAACAGATTTTATAATCTTGCCAATAGTATTTTTTCTTTTAAAAAAAGCCACACCGAACCCTACTTGATTTTCAAATTAAATAAAACACATGTCCTATCACCCCAACACAATACATTCTTTCTATCCCATTTAAATATTTCCACCGCTTGGTTTGGTGTGCATGATTCCAAGGTGATGTTGAAAATTAGTGAAGTGTGACACCCAATGCCAACCTAAATTTGACATCTAATATCGGCTCAGCCGATGCCTAGTGTCCTACTCTAGTTTCTCTCTATACGCAACATGGATATAGTTGATCTTGCAACCCCTCTTCTACTACTATGCAACCTATTGCAAGCCAGATCCAAACTTGTGACCCCATACCTACCTCCTAATGATAATGCAACTGAAGTGATGTATGTAGGTTCATTCTAGTAGAAAGACTGGCCCTCATTCCTTACATTGAACCATTCTTTTTAACAAAATCATATTTTGTCTCCATAACACTCCTTTTAATATTTCTCGTCTTTTCCTAATCATATGTTCTATGTCTCTAGTCAAAAAATCATTTTATGATTTTGCAGTGTGTTGCGCTCAAGACTAATAGAGAGAGTCATTTTCTTGTACTTCATGTTCTAGTGTGGTACTAATAAGCAATGATATATCTAGAGTGAGAGGTTGTCCCTATTTCCTAGGAACTTAAAGAAATTTGAGTAATGAAGACAAATACAACATATTTGTTACTTTCATCACCATAGAATATGTTAGGAAGACTCAATGCAGCTAATAAGGTTATGGAAGAAACAAGTCTCTACCCACTCACCCGTTAAGGTATTATGTATACAAGTTAAATTAATTTATTATAAAAGTTTTCAAACATGATTTTACTATTGTCCCTTTCATTTTGTAGCATTTTATAGTATCTGAAGCATTGTAGATCTTGATTGTTTGGGTGCAAATATATATGGAAGTAATGGCAAAAAATGAGAGGTAAATCGATGTGAATCATTTTCACAAACAAATTCACTAGGAAGAAAATCCCTAGAATTTAACCTTAATAGTGACAATCAACTCACTCGCATGAGAGTCGATTAATTGTAGTACAGGGAAGGGTCGTACCCATGAGACAACATGATCAATACTTGTTTTGAAACTATTACTAAGAATGATATTTAAATTTAGTTGTTTGAGAAAGATTATAACTAAACCTTGAATAAATATTACACAAATAAAACTAGATTAAATTAAGATTAAGTTCAATTGGTAAAGGATTTTGGGGATCTAGGATTCATCACCATACCATAGGTAGTTTCTTTAATTGTTTCAACTCCTTGAATTAGGTTGTTAGGTGAGGACCAAGAGGATTGCATCCTTGCAGAGAAAAAATCTCACAAGGATCAAACTCCCCAACAAACTTGGTATCCCTGTGTTTATGGTTATTTGTCCAATCTTCCAGTAGAACTCCATCTGGGATCTCTTCTAGAGTTCTAGGAATTTCATTTGATGTTCTACTCCTAGGATTTAGGATCTCATGACCAAGGATTATAACAATGATGAAAAAATGATAGAACAATCATAAAACTTCATCTGGGATCTCATCTAGAATTCTTCATGTTCATTCAACATTCTATCCTTGGGATCCATGCTCTCTTCACCCAAGATTATAAAAACAAGAATACAATTGATCAAACCATAGAACAATTACATAGATAAGAAGAAACAAATAGAACATCAAATTTCTTAGAATTGGTTCCAATTTTGGGAGGCTGAGATGTGCACCTGAAGAGTCCTTAATCTTATAACTCCAGAAATATTTGGTGATTCTTAATCTTTGGAGTGAATGTATATACTTGAGCTATTTTTCTTAAATAAATGAGAAAATATAATTAAAACTCTAATTTAGAAGACAAAGCAAAATTAAAGAGATTGAATCCTAATATAGGAAATAACAACACAATGTCCCTAAAGAATGACCTTAAAGATGTCATGAAAACCGAACGAATATGCATTCATCTACTCATCCCTAGCTTGAATGTTTCTCATCCTTGAGAAACATAGAATCACAAAAAATCACCAAATAATATTAACAACATGCCCTCGTCTCTTGCATAGCACTACTTGCATCCTTACCACCTTTCATGGCCAAGAGACCCTGATTTCCTAAAAAAATGCAAGGTCTTATATTATCTACTTAAAATTGTTTCACAACTTGTTTCCATTCCAAGACCTACAAAGATATATATGTCATATCCCTTTTGCTTTTGGTACTCATACAAATTCTTACAAATTCTACATAAGAACATGATTTATTGATTGAGTGGATTGCGGGTGTATAGATTCTCCTAGGTAGGAAGATGGAGTGTATGGAGGTATAGAAGAAGGTGATATATCATCTATTCAACTCAAGACCAATTTATTTTTTTGTTGCATTACATTGTCTACATTTTTTGCACGTTGGCATCTTTTCTTTATTGGTGCTACACTATGAACTTGGAGTTTGGCACTATCTTTGGCTTTTTTTTTGCAAATTGAAGGGTAAGAAGGTGATTACAGAAATGTTGAAGAGGTTGAACTTGTGCCTCTCATATTTTGAATTTGATGCATTGGGAGCATCATAACATCAGTTCAAATCTTTGTACGATAAGAGATAATCAAGAAATTTCACAAGCTATTACATAATTCAGGTAAGACACGTCACATTTGATTTCTATCATCCTTTATTACTCATCATCTTTCCAAGGAGTACTCCTACTTAAGGTCCTAGATGACAAGATGAGTTCTAGTGATAGTAGTTCATGATTTTGTTTCAAGGGAATTCACTTCCTTTAAAGGGGTTCATTGATAAAACATGCATGTAATAAAATATTGTTCGACTAGATAAAGTCTGTAGCATATGCAAATAAGGGGAAAATGAAAAATTGAAACTAACTACATGAAAACTGAAATAACATGTTGAATATGCTAAAACAAGGGAAGATAGAGTGGGTGATATAGGTACATACCACCCACCTCCACTCCAAGCTTATAATTTTTCTCATCCTAAGCAAATTCTAGTTCTGGAATGGAGGGAAGAAAAGTACTAGGTTTCCTCCCAACAGGAACCTTATTTGATGTTGAAGGACCAATGTCTGTGTTGTCCACCATGGAGGAGTAGTAATTGAAGATTGAGTCAGAATTATTATATTGTCTTGTCTTCTTCCCTCTCAGCCCCTCCTTTATCTTTTCATAGATTATTGCTTCCTTAATCTACAAGAAATGGTGTAACATATTTTAGAATACTAAGGGAAACAATTCGAGTTGAACCAGGCTGGTTCCCACTATTCAATGTATGGTGTTGGATATTCCCAAGGGATCTGAGAATCATCAACCAAATAATATTGAGGTGGTGCAGGATTAAGGTTCACATTTTGCATGGTCATCCCATCATATTGATCACTAGCATCTATGTTGATCATATTTGGAGGTTGGTAGTTGGAAGATTCACAACCTATGTCCCCAATGGATTCTTCTTGATTGCCATATGGAATTGTCAACTCATGAGGTATATGATAGTCCTCATATATTGGAACTTGGTGATGATAGGGGAAAATGAAATGGGATTATTTAGTGTGCAACTGGGGCCTTTAGGTAAACATAAGTTTGCAAATAAGATGGCTATTGATCATGTTGGATGTGCATTGAAGGAGTGGAACCAAGAGGAAGGGGTGTCTGTTCAATGGTCGGTGATTCTTCTTCGGGCATGGAGTAGACAGGTACACTCCCAATCTTCTTTGCACTATGTTCAACTTCTAGGATACCCTAGACTTAGTCATCGATGGGGCCTTTGAGGAGAAAATTTGTTGTTGCATCAGAGTAAATTGATCAATCCAGTAGAGAAAGTATACTTTTGTTCTCTAGCATACTTTGTGGAGCCTCTAAATGCTTACAAGTCAAAAGACTAATTTATGATTTGTAGGGTCAAAAGTCCTGGTTTAACATCAATTAAGGCCCTAGATGTGGTGAGGAGTGGCCTGCCAAATATAAGAGGTAGGATGATCTTCCTTGATGTCCAGTAGTACAAAATCACAAGAATGTAAAACTCCCCAACCTTTACTAGTATATCCTCAATAATACCAATCATCTTGGTCATGGAAAAATCATCAAGTCAGATAGTCATCATAGTGGGTCATGCATCAATAAGGTTGAGTCTCCTACATAGGCTAAGTGGTATGACAGAAATGTTGGCTCAAAGATAAGCCAATCCTATTTGGTCGATAGAATCTTATATGGATCATGAAATCCCAAAGGACCATGGGTCCTTGCATTTGCAAGGCATCTTATTCTGAATAATATCCAATGATGTATTTTCCAATTTTACTAGTTCACATTCTTTAGTTGTGTATTTGCAATTGATACTCGTTGTTTTGCAATATCAATCACTAAGATGGTTAATCCTAGAGTTTAAACCTTTTTTACTTCTGGTTTTAAGGGTAGTATAGAAGGGTCGATCCCACAGGACAACTAATTAGAGATTGTTCTTAGAACCCAAAGATTTGAAGAACTTTTATTAATTGTTTTTGGTATTTTTCTTTTTAAAGCAGAAAGTAAATTCCATTTGGGGGTTTGAATGATTACACTAATGCAAGAAGGAAAGTACTTAACAAGAATTAACATGCACAAGGGAAAAATAAAAAGATTGTTAACACAAGCAAACTAAATGAATGAAAGACTAAGAATTAAAGGAAACAAAGATGCGGTGTTTAAAACAATAGATGGAAATCGAGGCTCGTAGGGGTTTTCACCACCTTAGCCTGGGTGATAACAACTAAATCTTAAACGACAATTCGATGAAGGCTTGCGAATTAAAAACTCACAAAAGAGAAACTCCACAAGAGCCCATTGGTCCTGGTGCTCATGCTTCCTAGTTTATCAACCTAAAAGACGAGAATCCACGGTCATATCAAAACGTCTATGTAATCGATTTTATTGTTCTAAATCCAGATTTCCATGGACACATCCATCCGGATTAACATGCGATCCAAAGATCGACTATTCAATTAAAATCGATTACCATCTAGTCATTTAAGAAGAAGTCGTTAAAACTATGGCTAAGAGGTTATTCCCCTTGCCCCGATAAGAGACTACTCACACATAGAGAAATGGGAGTCAGAGGAAGAAAGAATTGAAGCCATAGTCTAGCCTAGAAATCAGGAAATTAATCCTTATGCTAGAGACGATGAAATGGCTTAACTCTTTGTTCCTTACTCCAGAATAAAGCGCGGATGAAGCAGATCAAGACTAAAGCGGGAAGAAGAGACAAGAACGAGAATGGAAGAACGTTGCTTGAATTTAAAACTACTTTATTGCATAAAATGAAAATGATTACAAGCCTAATTGCTGCAGAATCATAATACAAAGAAATCCCAGATGCCTTGGGAGGAGGAAGTGCCCTTCCTTTTATAGGAGAAGGAGGGGTAGGCTATCTAAAAAAAGAGGGGAAAAAAAGAGAGGGAGCCATCCTTTTGAATTTTTAGATCTAGTTAACAAACTCTTGATTGTCTTTCTTTAATGTAGATTTTCGCAGCAGCAATTTCGAGCGAATTTCTGTTGTCCAGAGAATTTAAAGTGCGCCCGAAAATATGATTTTCCTGTAGGCCTTTGAATTCCCTTTCCAAATCATATTTGAACATTAAATTCCGCCTTAGGATGTGAGAGTTATGCTAATTTTGGTGCAAGGTATGCATTTAAGTCAGTATTGCGGGAAATTGAATTGCCTCCTATCTTCATCTCTTCTTTTCTCAATTTAATTACTTATATAATTCCTGAAAATTAGGAAAAATATCATAAGAATTCAGGAAAAGTATATCAAGAAGATGAAAGTGCTATTTATTTTTGAATTAGCTAAAATTAACAAAAAAGTCCTAATTACTTATTCTAAATGAAGTAAAAATAAGAGATGAATATGCTTCATCAAAATACCCCAAACTTAAACTTTGCTCGTCCCGAGCAACATTAAAATCAAAAAATACTTTCAAGACATACTCTCAACCTATCATCCTCACTCTCCTAACAATCACTGGATTCCTTACACCAAAATATGGCCAAGCGACCCTGACTTCCTGAATTCACAAAAAGTGACTTTTATATTTCCTACTTCACAAACTTGCATTTATTCAAGACCTGCAATAAAACAGATTTTCATTTTACCTTTGCATTTGGTACTCCAATTTTTTTTTGAAGTTTTACACAAGAACATGGCTGATTTGGATAGTTGGGGTTTTTGTAGTTTTCCCCTGGGTAGAAAATTGGAGTGAAGGAGGTATGGAAGAAGGACAGTCTCTCCTCTATTCGACTCGAGACCTTTTTATTTAGTGAACATGCAGTTACATTGACCGCATTTTTTTTTCTTTGATTTTTGGTGATACACCCAATTGCATGGGTATGGAAGAAGCGAAAGAGGGGGAAGGGGTGCCACCCCAAACTTAGCCTTTTTGGCATTATTGGCTTTTTTTTTCTTTTTGACGAATGGAAAGATTTGGAAGTGGTAGAAGAAGAGTAGAAGAGGTTGTTCTTGTGCAACTTTTTTTTTTCATCTTTTTTTAGGAGTACCATGCATTGGTTCAACTATTACCGAATCATGCGAAAAATCAAGAAAATTTATACAAGTTGTACATGATAAGAAAGCATCACTCTTGAATCCTATCAGTCCTCTATGGCTTGCCATCTTTTCCAAGGAGTGATTATTATTTGAGGTCCTAAGTGACAGGAGGATTTCTAGTCATGAAAGTTTCAAAATTTTAGTTGCAAGGAAGTTACATCATTAAGGGGAGTATTTTGACCAATGATCATATCAAGGCCGACTAGATAAAGGCCATTTTGTAACAAAAGAAATAAAAATATGTCCGACTAGATAATGGCCATGAACAAAACAACTATATGCAAAACCAAAAAAAAGGTAGAAATAATGCAAGAATAAAAAGATAAGGGGTGGAATAGAAACATACCACCCACCTCCACCCCGGACTCAAATTTTTGCTCGTCTCGAGAAAAATTGAAACCCGAGATGGAGGGAAGAGAAGAGCAAGGATTTCCAGGTGGCCCTGGTAGCTCAAAAAACATCCAGCTGAAGGGGATGTGTATGAGGGTTGGGACCTTTATCTGAGGAGCTTCATAGTGTACCCTATGATAGGGTAATTGTAGAATCTCAGTGGGGTGCTCATATTTTCTTTCACCTCGCATTCCCTCCAATAGGATCCACAAATCTTCCATCAATAGCAAAGGAAGTGTTGAAGATGGATGTGGATTGGGGGAGATTGGTGGGTACCCAACTGGTAACACATGCAGTGCCAGATGTGCAAAGTTAGGCAGAGGATCAGGCGCAGGTTTTCCACCATCATGATGACCTGCATATGGGGGAATTGGTGGTGATATGAAAGGGACAACTAAATTTAAATCAGCATGATAAGTAATTTTGCTCTGCTCAAAATTCATGAAACCAACCTTGTGATAGATGGGATTCATGGTTGATATAGCATGTAACTCTAGTTCCTCTATGCAAGGAGTTCCCAAGGGTTCATGAGGGATAAAATTGGGAACATATTCCTTGTAGTCAGTGGAAGGGGGTATGTAGACTTCTCCTAAGGGTTGTGTCTCTTCTTCTAAATCAGTTGTGCATGGAATGGGAATTGGTTGCAACAGAACATGTGGAATCATTTTGTCAAAGGGGGTTGGATGCTTATTATCCAAAATAGACTCAAAATAAGGGTATTGGTCTTTGATGTCTATAGAAGACTCACAAATGGAAGCCAGTGGATTTGGTGTGGAAGACTCACAAATGGCATAATTGTCATCATAATCATCAAAAATGATCAATCTAGGTTG
This sequence comes from Alisma plantago-aquatica, assembly GCA_963693085.1. Taxonomy (NCBI): domain Eukaryota; kingdom Viridiplantae; phylum Streptophyta; class Magnoliopsida; order Alismatales; family Alismataceae; genus Alisma; species Alisma plantago-aquatica. Next base: position 992,331,383 of record OY856410.1, on the reverse strand, counting down.
TTCCATCTCTATTGGGGAGTTCTCCATCTCTTCTTCATAAAAGATCTCATCAACATGGATGTCTATGGAATCAATTGGATCCTTTACTATACTGAAGGGGAGATCTGATTCCTTTATAGGACAAGTGCCCAACTCAATCGGCTCAGAAGGGATCACCTCACAATATAACGATGTAATGTAAGGTTCTTGTAGTGGTAGACTCACCTCATCAGGTTCAACCAGATGTGGAAAAAGAGGTGGTTGAGTGAGGTCATAGTGCTCTTGATGATGAAGTCTTTCAAAAGAATCCATCAGTGCATGTTGGGTAGGTGATGGTACAATGGTCACAATAGGCTCAATCAAGATGGGATGATTATTGTAAACATCTAAATATGGGCCTACAACTGAGAAGGGTGGAGTCTTAGGTTTTTGAGATGTTCTTTGAGCCCACCAGTCATTAACCTTTTTGTTAAAAGATTCTTGATTCATGAATTTATCAACATAGGCCTCCATCCACTCATTTTCTGACTTATAAGGATAGTCAGGGCCCCATACAGCTGCAGCCCTAGCTAAACAAAGTTCTTCATTTACAACATCCTGAATTTCTTTAAAACACATATCCATCTCCTGATCAAGGTTGTGTGGAATCTCAACTATATGACATTGGACTTCTTCTAAGGGTGGTGGTTCATTATAGAGAAAGGGTTCCAATGAAGTAGATTGGCCATTAGAATCAACTAGATTAACATCCACAATGGAAGTGATTGGTGGAGCTTTAGGTACTCGAGTTGGTTCTACTTGATTGAAGATGATCTAATCATCATCATCATCATCTATTAAAATCATCCTTAGCCTCTCTTGTTCCAGATTAAAAAATTGCACCGTGGAATTGACGTTCAGCGAGCGTCGCATGCACAAATAAAGTAGTTAATTCGTGTGCAGAAAAAATGTACTGCCGGAATGGAAACTCAGCAGAAAGAGGAGTACACTTCCGGAATGTTACTCGGAAGGCATGAAAAAAAGAAAAAAAAGTTTTTCAAAATTGTTTTGGGGTTTGAAAAAACAATTCGTTGTCCCCGGCAATGGCGCCAAATTGATAATCGTCGTTTTGCAATATCAATCACTAAGATGGTTAATCCTAGAGTTTAAACCTTTTTTACTTCCGGTTTTAAGGGTAGTATAGAAGGGTCGATCCCACAGGACAACTAATTAGAGATTGTTCTTAGAACCCAAAGATTTGAAGAACTTTTATTAATTGTTTTTGGTATTTTTCTTTTTAAAGCAGAAAGTAAATTCCATTTGGTGGTTTGAATGATTACACTAATGGAAGAAGGAAAGTACTTAACAAGAATTAACATGCACAAGGGAAAAATAAAAAGATTGTTAACACAAGCAAACTAAATGAATGAAAGACTAAGAATTAAAGGAAACGAAGATGCGGTGTTTAAAACAATAGATGGAAATCGAGGCTCGTAGGGGTTTTCACCACCTTAGCCTGGGTGATAACAACTAAATCTTAAACGACAATTCGATGAAGGCTTGCGAATTAAAAACTCACAAAAGAGAAACTCCACAAGAGCCCATTGGTCCTGGTGCTCATGCTTCCTAGTTTATCAACTTAAAAGATGAGAATCCACGGTCATATCAAAACGTCTATGTAATCGATTTTATTGTTCTAAATCCGGATTTCCATGGACACATCCATCCGGATTAACATGCGATCCAAAGATCGACTATTCAATTAAAATCGATTACCATCTAGTCATTTAAGAAGAAGTCATTAAAACCATGGCTAAGAGGTTATTTCCCTTGCCCCGATAAGAGACTACTCACACATAGAGAAATGGGAGTCAGAGGAAGAAAGAATTGAAGTCATAGTCTAGCCCAGAAATTAGGAAATTAATCCTTATGCTAGAGACGATGAAATGGCTTAACTCTTTGTTCCTTACTCCAAAATAAAGCGCGGATGAATCAGATCAAGACTAAAGCGGGAAGAAGAGACAAGAACGAGAATGGAAGAACGTTGCTTGAATTTAAAACTACTTTATTGCATAAAATGAAAATGATTACAAGCCTAATTGCTGCAGAATCATAATACAAAGAAATCCCAAATGCCTTGGGAGGAGGAAGTGCCCTTCCTTTTATAGGAGAAGGAGGGGTAGGCTATCTAAAAAAATAGGGGGAAAAAAGAGAGGGAGCCATCCTTTTGAATTTTTAGATCTAGTCAACAAACTCTTGATTGTCTTTCTTTAATGCAGATTTTCGCAGAAGCAATTTCGAGCGAATTTCTGTTGTCCAGAGAATTTAAAGTGCGCCCGAAAATATGATTTTCCTATAGGCCTTTGAATTCCCTTTCCAAATCATATTTGAACATTAAATTCCGCCTTAGGATGTGAGAGTTATGCTAATTTTGGTGCAAGGTATGCATTTAAGTCAGCATTGCGGGAAATTGAATTGCCTCCTATCTTCATCTCTTCTTTTCTCAATTTAATTACTTATATAATTCCTGAAAATTAGGAAAAATATCATAAGAATTCCGGAAAAGTATATCAAGAAGATGAAAGTGCTATTTATTTTTGAATTGGCTAAAATTAACAAAAAAGTCCTAATTACTTATTCTAAATGAAGTAAAAATAAGAGATGAATATGCATTCATCAGCAATTAAGCAAGATTTTTAAGAATTTAGACCAATGTGGCATTTCGGCATGACATCAAGTAATGGGATATTAACATACAACTTTTTCATGATTTCTTTAGATTTACTAAACTTGGAATTTAATCAGGTCTAATTCAATCGGCCTTGGTAAGGCAACCATGAATTAGATATAGGAACATCTGATAAAGGTGTAGAGATTTCTTGATGAATTGTTATCGTCTTCTAAGTGACGACTTCCTCATCTTTTCCATCATGGTTCACCATAATAGTAGAAGGGCTTACTCACTATGGAAGGTTAAAGTTGGATTGAGTTGTTACAATCTTAAGTTCTTTCACATTCTTTGGATCGGGTTCCCTTTGTCCAATAAATGAACCTATAGGAGGATGTTGGGATGCCCTGAGTTTGGCTAACTGAAAGTCCATTTTCTTTTGATGATCTTGTTGAGATATAATTATTTTCTCTAGGGAAACAATTTTGTGTTCTATATAAGGACTGGGGGTTTGATGCATCTGTGGCACTTGATTAAATCTTGAAACTACTCCCCCTTGAAGTTACCATTGTTCCTGAAGCTTTGTTGTTTATTATATTAGAACCACAAGGGGACACCAATTAATTATCCGCTTCACAAGGTTGTATTTGTGACACATTCTTTGCACCATATGGATTTCCATACTACAAACCCAAATGGTTCCTAGTCTACTTTGTGTTATAGTAGTCTTGGTCGAGTATATATGGATAGAGTTGAGATCTTCCATTTATTTTCCAATTTCATATTATATAGGAACTTTGTTAACCATGGCATTATAAAGGAGTTGAAATTGTAGAGTAGAGTGGTCATGGCAATTGCAGGGTAGTAGAAGAGAGATACAAATTTAACTTGTTGAAGATGTTGTGGTTGTTCTTTTCTTCATAGGAATTGGAGTACTCCAGATGTTCTTTCTTCAAGATGAGCAACTTGAGGGTTTCACAATGGATCTAAGATCAGAATTATCTACATTCTTGGCTACTTTGAGGACTCCTTGATTGGATTAGGCTTGGATTTTAGAATTCTTTTTTAAAAACTTCAAAGTTCTTTCAAATTTTCGAACATAAAGTTACCTCTAGATCAGGTGTCAAGAAAGGTATTGGTGTGGTCATCAATGATGAGTATATTTATACCCATCTTTGCATACAATTTTATTCACTTTTTAGGGTTGTTTTGTTTCTATTTCCTAGTTTTAGCCTGATTTACTTAAATGCAATTATCGTCCCTTTTATGGAATTTAATGCACTATATATAGTTTTCATGTAGAAAAAACCAAATATATAATTCATTGCCTAGAAGGATGATCAAGCGCTAATAATGCCACACCTAAAGGGAAGGAAGGCCCTAGAAGTTGTCCATTGTCTGCCTTCCCATCACCCAATCAAGCGATTAGATCTACTAGTCTCCTGATTCGAGCCTCTTTCTACCCAAAGTCTCCTTGATTCTAGGAGTCTGACGCATGCTTTATGGATCCATCTTTTCCCTGGTTCAACCATGCTAGTTCACTAGAGAGCCAAATGTGATGTCTAGAATGAGTAACCCACGCGAGTCACCTGGTGGACCAAGTACGGGCTATCAATTAGCTGCCTTTGACCACAAGTATTCAACATCAGGTTTTTGACAACAAGTAATGCATCTATAAAAGGGAACCCTTATCATCCATTCTAAGGGTCTCTAATCATTTTTAGAAGCCATATCTGTTCAGCACAAACCCTATAGTGGAGCAAGGAGGTAGTGACCGCAGTGGAGAGATTGGTCTTCCAGCACCAGGTGTCATGGCCCCTTGCATTGTTTTATCTATCTTTCCATTGCTATCTCTCACCATAAGCGAGTAAACATTTGTGTTGGGACATGGAACTAGCCCCAACATCCCATATTTTATTCTATCTTGTATCTAAACTCAACAATATTATTTCTAAATAAAATATCATCCTACTTATTTCCTTGCCTTGCAAATTGACATCTTGCTTCACATATATTATATAATCGTGGATGTGCGTGTTGTTGTAATCATGATTAGAACTTCTATACGATCATATTATCCCCCCTAAAGTGTCAAAAAGGGATAGTGAGGTGATTGGGCTACAATTTACTAACGTGTCGAGACTGGTTGGCCATAGTTAGAGAGTCCTGTCAGATGAGCTAGGAACATGGATACTGAGACTGTTCAGTTCCAAGGGAGTTTAATCCATGCAATGATTTGTATCCCATGAGAGTTCCGTAGCTAAACCTCTATTTAGTAAATTGTTATTAGGGAGTTGAAATCTTTGTAGAATAATTATGTAGGCTTTAGTAAACAAAACCCCATGCCTTGGTCCTTTTTATTATCAATTGTATACCTCATTAATCTTTGTTGCTACTAGAAATGAATTAGTTTAATCAATCAATCAACTTTCTTAGTGATACATATTACTCCTAACACTTCTGAATATATATAAATTCTTAAAAAAGGTTGTCCTTTGGGTTTGATACTTAAGTATACTGAAATAAGGCTTTCATACGAGTGTAGTGAGGGATTAGTGCACGACTTTTGATTAAACCTAAGGGTCATTCTTGTAGGGCTTTTATTGGTGCACATGTGGAGCCCCATCAAAATTTGGCTTATCTTAAAACAAATTGGTGTCATTGTCGGGGACAACAGTAGTTATATATTTTTAGAAGTTTTAGGGCAATTAATGTTTTTCTTTTTCTTCTTGATATGATTGAAAATGCTCTAGAACTTTACACCTCTACTCACAATCATTATGCCCTTTTTCAGATACTCCTACTACACTAGAAGATCCAAAAGTCTTGACTATAGATTGTTATTTGATCCTAAAATCAAGAAAACCCTCAAAAGACTTCGCAAGGAGAAAACCATGGCAGATGTAACATCTACAAAAGTAGCTACTAAAGTGCATATTGAAGTGAATATTGCATTCAAATGAAAGTAACTCCCAATAGAAGTTAGGATGTAGGGGGAAACTGACACTACTAAAATAATGGTCTATAGCATTGATTTTTTTAATCCTGTAGCATCACTTTTTAACCGACACCTAAGTGGTCGTCGCTATAGAATTTTATCTATAGGGTCGGTTTTTTTACCAAAGAAAACCGACCTTATAGAGTAAAAACTAACCTAAGAGGCTGTAAAAACCTGAGCCCAAGCGAGAAAGAAGAGGTTGTAAGGTCAGTTATTCTTAAAAAACCGACCCTAGAAAGGTCCTGTAAGTCGGTTATTGCTAAAAAACTGACCCTATAAAGCAACAGAGGTTTGCTTGGTCGAGAAATATGTCGGCCGAGAGGATTTTAGTTGAGAAAATTGTTGACTAAGAAAGTACTATCTTAAGCTTCCCAGATCCTATAAGTTTGGTTTTTTGTAAAAAAATCTTCCCTAGAAAGGACCTATAAGGACAGTTAATTAAAAAAATTGACCCAAGAGTGTAACAAAAATGAGCTTTATCCCATTACCTATAAGGTCGGTTATTCCTAAAAAATTGACCCAAGAGAGTACAAAAAATGAGCTTTCTAATCCCAGATCCTATAAGGTCGGTTATTCCTAAAAAACTGACCCAAGAAAACTATAAGGTCGATTTTTTTAAAATAACCGACCCTAGAGGTTAAAAAACCGACCCTATAAAGCAACAGAGTACTGTAAGGTCACTTTTAGGTCAATACAATAACTTGCTCGGTCGAGAAATTTGTCGACAGAGAGGATTTTGGTCGAGAAAATTGTCGACCAAGAAAGTTACTGTCTTAAGCTTCCCAGAGCCTATAAGGTTGGTTATTCTTTACAAAATGACCCTATAGATCTATAAGGTCAGTTTTTTAAAATAACCGACCCTAGAGTTTACAATTTTTTTTAAAGAAAAATTCTGCAGAAAAAAAATCTTCAGAACAAAAACCTACAGAATAGAAATTTTCTTTATAAAGATCAAAACTTGCAATAGAAAGTAGACTTACAAATGCAATGATGCAAGCCAGAAATTCATTCCAAAGCCACAATTTCTAGCTTTTATATTCAATCCTATTTGAATTGTATAATTTCCAAACCACACACATTCATAACAAAAATAATTCATATATCATTTAGTTGGGACTTTCATACACATAACACATCATAACATTCACAAAATGATAGATTTCAAGTCTAAGATGATATTAAAATTCATGTCAGAATCAAAAGTAAATTTGAAAGAGTTTGAGAACCACATACATAAATGGAGCTGACATAAGCATTCAATCCAATGCTATATTGACTTCATTTAGAAAAGCATCTGACCACTCTTCTCGGAATTCATTTAAATCCTCAAGTGTGTAAGGATGAGTTCTAAAGATCTGCAATAGAAAATGCACATGCTAATATTTTATAAAATGACTACAACTCACTTGTAAATTTATGATGTTATTCTTTTTTACCTGATCTATAATCTGAATGTCATGTGATGCTTGTTTGACAATAGTTTGCATATATTTCATTACATAGTAGCCACAAGCCCAACCATTATTTTGTATAGAACACTACAAAATAACAAATTATACTTAATGTGAGTAAACTATTATAAACAGAGTTAAGACTATAAGAGTTGACATATAAGACTAAGTAGTCGTCAAAGTAGCTACCTTGACATTTTTCAAAGTCAATGTCTTTAATTTTGTGGGTATTTGTCCTCCACCTCCACAAAAAGCCTTTATACCCCTATCAATTAAATAATTATGATAGTTGGTAAAATAGAAATTCTAAATAGAAATATCATGTTGAAGCATAACAAATGACTAAATTTTTGCTTACTCTATAGTTGGCAATTTCAGTTTGTGGCCCCTTGTCATTTTTCCTATTGGGTCAAGATAATAAAGAGTCGTCAATTTTGGGACAACCACCAATAATTCCCAATGTCTACATCTAAGTAAGATAAAACAAACATTAAAATAAAGAAATGTATTCATTATTAATATTAAATTGAATAATAATACTTATTGGACATTAAAAGAAATTAGAATAATTTCCTTTCCCACACTAGCAAAATATTTGAATGTAGTAGAGAAGTACTCTTTCAAATCCTCAATATGTGTCTCCACTTGACTAGTGACTGAAGGAACTAAGAATCCAACATTCTTTATATCAAAGTTTATGACCTCAATATATAAATGGTTGTATAACATTTGTAATCATTTCATTATATATAAATAAGTTTAAAATATGTATTGGAATTTTCTATATTGATGGATCCTTACCTTATCCATACTTCTAATATCAAAGTATTTAGCCAATCATACCAGAACAACTCTATAATATCATCAAGAAAACTATAATTCTCAAAGTCCTTCACAGTTGCATCTTCTGTTAAATTGATCAACATTTGTGATCCCGAGCTTTGGTTGGCTAAGTATCAAAACAAACATTTACATTTACTTCCCAACTCATCGAATTTTGATTCTAGAATAAAAGATGGCTTGGGCATAGGAGGATGACTAGTAGAATTTTTACTTTTTGGTTTATAAACCTGTTAATTAAATTACATACTTATATTACACGAGTTCATAAATGTAGTCAAATATGAAAAACATGGTAGAATTCAAGTATACCTTGTCATTGATAACCAAGCGTCTAGGCCAACCCACCATAGCACCTTCTGCTTCTTCAACTGTACTGTATTCAGAATTATATATGGGTAGTGGTTTGTCCCCCATTCTGTCATATACAAGATAGATGGACACCTGACAAATGTCATCAGTAATTGGTTGGAAATGCAATGTACCACCAAGGTTGTATACCTTTCCTGCTACCACAACATTATATTCTGGAACCTCCACTGCAAGTTTATAGTTCATACCAACCTAGAATTGAATATATAAGTTATATATGAAGCGGTAAACTAGATACCTACTACAACTATATATATATATATATATATATATATATATATATATATATATATATATATCATACTAATAACACAACATATAGAACAAACTTACTGCAAATTGTTGTGGTGGGTCATTGGGAGTTCTCCCATGACCTTCTACAACTGGAGAATGGGCTTATACCTCATCATCTGAGAGATGCACAGTTTGAATAGGTTGAGAAGGTTGAATAGCATGAAATGAAGACATTATTTCTTTTACTTTTTGTGCTACTAATGCATCAACTTCCTCTTGTGTAAGACCTCCTGTACGACCTCTTTTAGATTGTGAGGGGGCCAAGATAAGACTTGAATCCTATGCCAGCTCTTAATCCCCTAATACGGCCAGGATGCTCCTTTGTACCAAGAGAAACTAATAGTTCATCCATGCGGCCAGTTGGGATGAACTTTCCTTCCTTTCTTTGCTCATGGAGATCAATCTATTCATAGTTAATAAAAATATTAAATCACAATAAATTAGATATAAATAAATAAAAGTTTGTGGGACTTACTCTTTACTTAGTTGGGATGAACTTACCATCTTTTGTGCCACCTCCTTAGTTGTAGGGTTGGGAATTTCACCTGCTCAATTTTTTCTATCATCAATCCACTATAAGTGTCGGGGTGGATGCTCAACTTGAGTTGTACTAGACTCTTCTCCAGAAGAGAGTTGCTTCTCTTATAATTGGCGACGAAAGGTATAACCATAGGACCCTAAGCAATGTTCATGCACATTTTTGGCATGTCTTTCCTTTTGGGCCTCGTGAATAGTCTGATCATTTAAAATGAGGATATTGCAATTTAGACTTGGCAAACATATATAAAAATATTCACCACCTTAATTGTATAAAAAGATTCATATAGTACATCACAATCTTTATTACCTAAAACTCTTCTGATTTCCTAGATGCAATAAATCTTTCCCACACCTCAGGATCTATAAAAATATATAGATCTGTTGCTTTCTTCTTTTGTTTAGGATTATCTATAAATTCCCTTTTGAGATATGTCTTAAAAGCCCTACATCGTACACCACAACGTTGTAGCACATTTTTCTTGTGATGTTTTTCATTTAGATGAAAAACACCCTATACATACAAAATAAGAAATAATGTTATTTTAACAAGGATATGTCTTTCTAAGCAAACTAAATTAGAGAATCAATAAACAAAAAATATACTAAAATAATATCACTTCAACTCATAAATATATCCTTCCATAGGAGATTTTTTAAGGCATTAGAAACATCATGCCAATTTTCCATATTTATTTCCATATTACTACGCACGGTCACCCCTATGTAATGCTTGAAAGAACTAGCATGTTCTCCAATAGGTGCTCCTGTGACATCAAACTGGATTGGCAATTTCTTTCCTTTAGCCCTGAGCTCCTACAGCCTACACATCAGTGTGGGACCTCTACATTTCTTAGCATCACCACTACCATCCTCATGGTGCTCATGCTCAGAATGTTCATCTTCACTTTACATTTTAGAACAACTTGCAAGTATACATGATAAAAGAAACATAAGTGATAATAAAAGCACAAGTGGTGATATGATGTATATTTAAAAGTTTACGTGCTTGAATGATAATAAAATAAATAATTCAAAGTATACATGCCTCTAGTATTGGTTGAGTTGTTAGTAAAGTAAAATTCCTTCAGCATGGTCTTGACATTTATAGTATTCATCAGTGTTAACTTCAACATTTACACTTGGCAAACCAACTGAGAATGGGCTGGAATCATCATACTTTTTATAGTATTCTTCTTCATTTATAGGATCTATAGTAAATTGTCTTTTTCCATGAAGAACGATAGACCAATTTTTATTTGTCGGGTCATCAATATAGAATACTTAATTTTCTTAGTCTGCCATGATGAATGGTTCATCTTTCTCACCAATCTTTTCAAAATTCACCAATGTGAAACCCAACTCATCTACTAAAACTCCTTTGTTGTTATCAACCCAATTACACCTAAAGAAAGGAACTCTAAAATTTGTATAGTTCGATTCCCATATGTCCTCAATGACGCCGTAATATGACATCTCAACTTCACATGGTCTTTTATCTTTCGCACTAGAAAAATACAACGAACCAGCTTGAACAGTGACCCCACTATTTTGGACTACACTACTTTCATCTTGACGCTTTATGTAGTATAAAAATATGTTTATGTCATATCCTTCGTATGACATGACATCCATTTTTGGCTTTAAGGCGAGCCATTTTATGTTCTGAGCAATATTATTTGGCGATTCAGATAGTAGATTAAAGACTTTCTCATCAAACCACCTAATAAATGTTCGATTATGCTCACTTGCAAGCCACATTGAACTGGATCATGGATGATTTCTCTGGATAAGATCATTGTGTTCTGTGATGTAGCTACTAACTTCATCGATGTTGTGTAAAATATATAAATGTGCTTGTTCCCACAACTCATGACTAATTCCTTTCACTCATGCTCCCAGAGTTCTTTTTCCACAATAAGATTCAGTGTTATGGGAATTTTTTAGATCGCTAGAAGTTTCATTGCAATTCAAAAAATCATTGCAAAAGTCCATCACCTTCCTAGCCACGTAACCCTCAATAATAATCCCTTCATGCGACAACAATTTTGAACATCACCTTTAAAAACACTCATGTAACATTCAAATGGATACATCCAGTGTAAGAAAATTGGACCCAACATCTTCACCTCCCTTGTTATATGTAATACAAGATGAACCATGATATCATAAAATAGAGGAGGAAAGTACATTTCAAGATGACACATGGTAACGATTACATCTTTTTGTAATTTATCGAGAGTATCAGGATGTATCACTATCACACCCGCATCCCACGATTACCACTAATCATGAGATTAGGGCATGACTATGAGGATTACACTTAATACAAAGTTCACTCCTGACTTTTCCTTTTTATTTCAAACTCTTTGTTTTCTCGCATTCAATCACATAAACACACTTTACAAGAGAATTAAAATTTTAGTACTCCAATATGATCTCAACATTAATGGTACACATACATACATTCATTACATTTCTCACACTTCCATGTACATACAACATGACAATCATTTGCATTCTCTCTTATTAAGGAAACAAACATACAAACATCATTTACAACTCTCTCACATATATACAAGGACCTAGAGTGACCGGGACCAACTAAACCTAACTAATCTCATACTCAACTCATGTGGACATCTACTCTGATGCTTTGACCTTCTTCAAGTTCACGTGATTTTCCTAAAAATTTTGAGTAGAGGGGTGAGCCTACTCGCTCAGTGAATGAGTACTTCAAAGAAACAGTCTAAAGCACTGATATAATTATAGATATACCTTTAAGCAACTGATATCAATTATAACAACAACAATATTTAAAGAGTCTAATCATTGACAACATAATATGGCAGGATACTCTAGATAATTTATTAAACTGGAATAAAATACAGTAATTACTACATTGAGCATATCTAAAACAATACAGTTAAAATAATAGGGAATGTAAATATTACATTCAAAGAACAACTACTACGAAACTGTACTCAAATCTTTCTTAACTCTTTTTACTTATAAAAAATTCTTTAAACCTATATGATCATATTTTAGCTTATGGCCTGATCAAATGCAGTGTACTCTACATATGAAGACTCATAGTGAACTATGATCTCACCGTACAAGACTTAGCTTAAAACCCGGGAAGCTAAGCCTAAAACTAAATCCGAGTCTGCTTGACTCAAACCGTCACGTCTGACTAAGGCGGCTAAACAACTGGCCTTTAACTGGACCTCTCCTTCTAGATTGAGTACACAGGCGGAGGGTCGGAGACGCTCTGTGGGCCTCATCTTGGTACGCTCTGTGGGTACCTCTAGGTTACCACCGGGATCTCCAGTTCATGTTGGGTAACATATCTTCTCTTAGGAGACTTCCTCAAGGGCTTCGTCTCCCTGCATGATCTGTGGGTGCATTCTGATCCCCGTATACTGGTCGCTGCCAGGGTGGATCATTTCCTCCCTACAGTGCAGACATCCGTAGGGAATCTACGGTGTTCAGGGCACATATGTCTATTATTTTATTATTCTTGGAAAGTTCTTACTATATCGTATCTCTCTCTTACTTATTCTTGACTCTGGTATCTCTATGGTACCGAGTGTATTCTTCTGAAGCTTATAAATACAACATGTACTTTCTTACTTAACTTGGCAGAGCAGTATATTCAAAACACTGTAATATTCTGAGTAATCATCATGCTATACTTACATGCAGACTAAAATTCTTAAATAAATAGAATACATGTCAACTTCACACTTCATACACTAGAATCATGCAATTGAACTGTTAAGCATCACCACATCTCATACTGAGAACATTGATATCACAATACTTGATTCATTGAACACCCTATCGTTAGGGTTTAATTTACCTCATTCACTTATCACATGACTCTCACAAGGATTTCATACGACATAAACATTCACTGAATAAAGACTTCTTAAATCATATACAATCAATATATGTATGAAACCTTGGAACTGAGCTGAATTTAGGTTTCCATGCCATTCACTGAGATTTCATGCATCAAGAATAAAATTGAATGAATAAAGTCTATCATGTCAAGAAAATCCCTTCAAATGGATTTCAACATATCTATTCGTAAATGTCCAACTTTCCTCGCATCTAGGGTTTCACCCTCTTTACTGAGATATCAAATAGACACTATTCACCTTAAATGAAATCCAAAATAGTATCTGACATATGTGTACTATGAATTCAGATAAACAAACATTCATAACCAAGGGGTTCTAGACAAACAAATTTCTCTATTTAATTATACAACAATTTCAGTCATAGACAAACTCACTATATTTCAGTTTACTCTTATAACCTCTGTGAATACTTAGGGAATTCTCATTAGGATGTATTGTATACATTTCTAATATGATTTTATCATCCGAAATTCATTCAAACAGGGGAAGATTCCAATTCATATCATTTTGCAACAACTTAGATCAAACAGACAATTCAGGGTTTGTAGTCGCATACTAAGTAATTAAAGATTACGGATGATTTAACCAATTTTCGTGCAATATACTATTTAAAGGAAGTTCCCACTCACCCTAAGGTGTGAAAACACCTTTAAAATGCAGCTTATCCCTGAAAATCTCGATCTCATATCAAATCCCTAGCAATTTACCAAATTCTTCTTCCTTTCAACTCGGAAATCCTAAAAAATGAGGGATTATGAAGAAAGAGTGAGAAAAGGGGAAGTTTTGATACCATTTCAGATGAAATCAGAGGAGGTATATAATCTTGACATGTGAGAGAAGATTCATCATGAAAGGCTCTGCAAAGAAGCTAAACTTACTTGATTTCATCATATCTCATATAGAGAAACCCTAGATCAACAATTCCACCACTTTCTCCTCTCAAACCCTAACTCTCCCCCTCTCTCTATGATTTCATTTCCCTAGAATGAATCATGAATTATGAGAGCTGCTAGTGTGTTAGTTTGACCATATAGAGCAATTGAGCTGCTTGGGTCAATTGCACATTGACCCCTCACTATATTTTCTCTTATTTCAGCTGAATTTTCTGTTATAAAACTATTACTGTAATTTGTGTATTTCAGAGATCAAACCTTCTCCAAAAATTATTAAAATTTATCAAAATATCTGAAACTCACTTTCATAGCTACATTAAAATATCATTTGCAGTTACCAATAAATAACTAAAAATCAAACAATATATTGTTGAACAACATTCTGTCAGCATGGTCGATTGAAGTACATCTCGACTGAGAATGACTTTCAAAGAACATCCAAATATTCTAAACTTTTTCAATAAAATGCACGATTGAGTTATGCATAATATATCCAAATTTGATTTCAATCAGAGTTACACATAAAATACTAAAAATCATTTAGTGAGACATTATACTTATCAAATTTTGTATTCGTATATCATCAAAACCCTAATTTGGGCCGATTAGGGTTATATTTCTCAAAACCTAATTTCTCAAAGGAAAAGCACAGTTAAAGTTCTTGTTAGATTTCAAACATGATAATTGAATTATCATCATTAATTAAATTTAAGAAATGATCAATCCAATTAAGCATGTAATCATCCAGGTAAACCCTAGTTTACCAATTAAGCTCAAATGTGGTCATAACAATCACTTTATTGTATATTTCATTGAAGAAGAAACGAAGTCTTGTGATTGCAAACCTTACATGTTTTGGCAATATAGATTGAATAGTCATAGGTAAAATTTGTTTCATTAAGGTGTGACAATCATGAGATTTGAGACCTATCAACTTCAGATCCTTCTTTGATACCAATCTACAAATATTAGAAGAGTATCTTTATGGAACCTTAATATTATAAAAGCATTCACAGAAAGTCTTTTTCTCCTCCTTTGACAAAGTGTAACAAGCTAGTGGTAAATATGTGCGGTGACCCCTGATCTCAATTGATAATTATTTTCTTATACCTATTAATTCTAAATCTTTTCTAGATTTGATGCCATCTTTAGTCTTTCCCGGTATATTCAATAGCGTACCAGTGATGCTATCATAAATATTTTTTTCAACATGCATGACATTAATGCAATGTCTAATTGATAATAATCTCCAATAAGGAATATCCCAAAATATTGACCTCTTCTTGTATAGAGATTTATCACATGCGAGAGTACAACTACTTGAACTCTTTCCAAATTCATTAACAATATCTTTCACCCTGTCATATACAACATTTCTTGGTATAGGTTTAGGAGCACTTCGTTCCTCAGTTGATCCATTAAAGGTTTTGTGTTGCCTTCGATAAGGATGCACTTGTGGGAGAAATCTCTGATGACCAAGATATACAATTTTACCACCATGTTTCAGTCAGATTGAATCAGTATTTTCCTCACAAATAGGACATGCTTTGTATCCTTTTATGCTATATCCAGACAAATTTCTATAAGTTGGAAAGTCATTAATCGTGCAAAACAACATAGCACTCAAACTAAAGATCTCTTCATGTGAAACATCATATGTCATAACACCTTCTTCCCATAGTTTCATTAGGTCATCAATTAGAGGTTGAAGGTAAACATCAATGTCATTTCCAGGTTGCTTGGGACCTGGTATCAATATTGACAACATGACATACTTATTTTTCATACACAACTAAGGAGGAAGATTGTATATAACAACCATAGAAGGCCAAGTGCTATGTTGGCTGCTTAATGTACCATAAGGATTCATTCCATCTGTATAGAGTCCAAGTCTTAAGTTTCTTAGTTCTATACCAAATTAAGGGTATAATAAATCAAATTTCTTCCATTGTGGTGAATCAGATGCGTGTCGTAGGATGCCATCATCATTGGCCTTTAACTCCCCATGCCAAGACAAATTTTTCACATCTTCAGTATTAGCAAATAAGCATTGAAATCATGGTATTATTGGCAGATACCACATCACCTAGGCAGGAGAGCCATTCATAGCCTTACCTGAATTTGTTATCTTGTACCTTGACGCACCACATTTTGGACAATTTATCAAATTACTATAGTCCTTCTGAAATAAAACACAATCATTTGGTCATGCATGAATCTTCTTAGCCTCCATTCCCATTGGGCACATCATTTTCTTTGCTTGATATGTTGAAATAGGAAGCTCGTTGCCTTCAGGAAGAATTTCCTTTAACAAAGATAACAGTGAAGTGAAACTCTTATCGCTCCACCGATTTTGAGCTTTAAGATTATATAATCACATCACAACACTCAACCTTGTGAACTTAGTACAACCCTTATATAATGGTCTTTCAGCATCATGGACAATGTTTGCAAATAAAGAAGGTGGATTAATGACATTGTCCCGACAACTACATAGCATCTCATCAACCATATCATCCTGAATTAGTTCATCCTGAATCAGTTCATCATTGACATTATCATCATTATCTATGCCACAACTATTAGTATCGACATTTTCTAATCCATAATTAAATTTCTCTCCATGCCAATACCATTCATTATAACCTTGTATGATCCCATTTCATATAAAATGATTCTTAATTTCCTCAACAATATCAACTTTCAAATTGTTACCACAATTTCTACATGGACAATAGAACCTATCTATAGGTAGTTTCCTATGTTCCTCAATAAATCTGATAAATTCAGCAAGACCTTTGGCAAACTCTGGACTACAACGGTTCTTAATAGACATCCAACTTTGATCCATTTTCTAGATCACATTAAACTTTATTATAAAACTGAGAATTTAATATTGATACTATAAGTTGTAAGTTTTTATTGATAGGAAGTTAATTACTTTTATGCTAAAGTGTACCACCTATCCCATTTTTTAATATTTTATCCCACTAGTAACTTTATAATGTATGTTTAGTTTTGAAGAACATTTCAGCAACATTTCCCCTAAGTTCTCCAAGTACACCGATGTAAATGGCAAATAACCACTCACAATGTATCGAGAGAACAAATGAGGAATTCCTACTGAAATTTTCTTCAAAACTAAACATACAAATACACTTACATCCTAAGCGAGATTAAATATCCAAAAAAGTCCCAGACTGGGGACTATCCAAAATTTACTCCTAATGAGCAAATTTTGAATGGGTTTCTAAGTTAATATATAAATGTATTATTTTCACATATATATATTAAGTTAAACATCATGATTTGATGATCTCATCTATAAACCCTAAAGTGTCAATCTGGGAGTACACATGTCTAATCTCATATTTCTAGAATGTATACAATCATTACATATGTGACTGATAATAAAATGTAGATATGAAAAAATACATGTTTTTCTTATTGGTTGTGTTACTATTCATATAAAATGGAAAAACAATCTAACTGACCTGAGCCGCCAAGATGAAAATGAGAGAAGACTGTGGGCAGTGGAAGGCGCGCATGTGCCAAAGAGAAAGAGGATGACCGATGAGCGTCAGAGCTTCTACAAGCAAAAGGATGATTGTTGTGAACAATATTGGGAAAACCAAGAGTACTTCCATAGATAAACATGCATTATATGTACTGAATTGAAAATCAATTAGGTGCTCTTGACAAATATAAACTGAAGGGCATGCCAAAGAGTTGTCATGAATAGAGAAATAATCTTATCGCAAAAAGTAAAAAACATGAGGTCTGAGTTCTACACTCCTCTTGGCATCATAGAACTATTCTAACTTTTTATAGAAGCTCCTGAGGTTGTGAGTGGGCACATAATCCCCATCCCAAAATAATATAAAGGCACATAACCTCAAAAACTAAAGCATATTATAAAACC
Source organism: Alisma plantago-aquatica (assembly GCA_963693085.1). NCBI lineage: Eukaryota > Viridiplantae > Streptophyta > Magnoliopsida > Alismatales > Alismataceae > Alisma > Alisma plantago-aquatica. Next base: position 992,313,524 of record OY856410.1, on the reverse strand, counting down.
ATAATACTACTGAATCAACAAGCATGCAATGTAGAGGCAAATAAAGTTTAATCACGGTATTAAAGAAGATTTTCCAAATAAAAGTCGAACATTAGATTGTAGAAATCCATCATGAGCAAATTAGGGTTTTAATGCACAACTAGCACAATACAAAGCAATTGCACCAATTAGGATTCAACTAGAGATAGCATGAACAAGAGTACAAATCCTAGATTCTAATATGTAATATCAACAAAGAAGTGTCAACGTATAACTAATTTTCAATATCAAACTCTTAAAAGAATTTCAATAAATATCAAAGGAGAGATTTTACATATATCCTTCAAATTAGGTCAAAAGAGAGAGAAAGTAGAACAATTGCTCAATATAGACTTTGAGGGAAGCAAGATACCTCAATGATGTGTGTCGTGGGTCAGGGTCCAAACCCTAGATCCAAACATGTTATTTAATCACCTATTAACATATTAGATGTAAATATTTTATTAATAGTTGTATTATAAACCCTATAAATATCGACTTCTTATTACATTGGATTTAGGTTGTGAAACCTACACCATCATATAGGGTTTATTTTTCTAATTCCAGAACATGTTTTTACTTAAATTTTTTATAAGCCTTGCATTGGTTATGAATTATATAAGATAACTATTTACTAAATAATAAAATAAAATTTGATTTCAAAATTACTGATGTCAAAGACTAAAAGAACAATACATCACACATCATCAACTTGATGTGTGATAGGGTACCCCCAGGAAAATATTCACTCAAAACAATTCGTGATATCATCTCACATTAGTGATGAAAAGGACATAAATATCTCTAGAAGTGTGACATAAAATCAAATAATGGTGAGGAAAACTTGTACAATCATAGATGACAATCTCCTCCATTAGAGAAGCCCAAAGAACACCTGATACCTCCACTTTGGGTGTCGAAACATGGAATATATCCATCTCAAGTATTCATCTAGTAGAGCACCAATGGCCCTTCTTACCCACTCCCTGATCCTATGATGGACCCAAAGACACCAAGAAGGGGATGCAAGACAAGCAGGACCCCTTGCAAGCAGTTTTTCCATGGATAATAAAGAGAAAGCACATCAAAAGGTTGAAAAAGCAAAATTAATGAAAACATAAACCTGCCAAGATTTGTGTTAGTTCAAACTGACCACACAGAGACGTTGATGGGAGAATTGAGGCAAAAACACAAGCAGTAGGGCCTATTTGGTAGGATGTTGTTGGGTGTAGTTTGATGAAAAAGAAAGTCAAACAATAACAATCATGTCTTTTGAACTCTCTAGATTTTATTTGGTACAATGAAATAAGAGTTGGTTGTTTTTATTTGTAATAATTTGGTAGCAGCAGCAACCTCTGTGTTTTAGACCATTGTCCCTATTGACGTTGCAGCTTCAAGCACTAGAATTGTGTGTGTTGTTCTCAAAAGCTCGTGTAGTACAACTGTCCAACTCGCAAAAGTGCCAACTGCACCTGACCCTTCATTTTTTTGGTGCAGTACCAACTCCTTAGTTTTGGCCTTTCAGGGAAGCAAACCGGGAATCACAACTTCTCAAACTACACCCGACCTCACCCTACCAAATGAAAAACATGTTCCAATTTCTGGAAATCGGATCAGATTCTTTGGTCCAACACCCTACCAAATAGGCCCTAGACGAAAATCGTATCTCAAATCTAAGAGAAATAGGTTGATGAATGAAAATTTGGGTAAAACTGCTAGCAAGGGTTTTGCTATGAAATGGGCAAATGAAAGTACCTAACCTTTGGTTGGCGGCGGCGGCCACAACATAGTAGCGGGGGTGTCTCAGAGTCGACGACTACATGCGTGGAAGTGATGGCTCGTCGGAAGGGCCATGGCAGCGGGGCTCCTCAGACACGACAATAGAGAATGGGTGCTTTGGTCTCTAGCGCTTTCCTCACCCAAGCAGAAGCTCTGACGGTAGCCCATGCTCTGGCAGCGGTGGCTAGATCTAGTGATGGTGGCACCTCCAGTGATGGCAAGCAGTAGCAGTGGCAATGGACAAATCGTCAGAATGATGAAATAGAATGAGAAGAAGAAACAAAATGAGAAGTTAGAAGAAATCTGGGCGTGCAAGCGTGCTATTAAGGCCTGACCTCTACCATCAGTTATTACACAAAATCGACTCAACAGAGGTTTGCTCGATCAAACATCTTGTCGACCAAGATTCTTGATCGAGAATTTTGTCAACCGAGAGTGGCCCTACAAGGTTGGTTAAAAGAAAAAAACCGACCCTAGAGGTACTTATAGACGCGCGAAGGCAAAATGGAGACAATTTTTACCGTGGGATTCTCAGTCGAGAAATTCATCGACCGAGTGGCCCTCCAAGGTTGGTTAAAAGGAAAACACCGACCCTAGAGATACTTATAGATGTGGGAAGGCAAAATGGAGCTAATTTTTGCTGTGGGATTCTTGGTCGAGAAATTTGTCGATCGAGGGTCCCTAAAAGGTCAATTAAAAGTAAAAAACCAACCCTAGAGGTACTTATAGACGTGCGAAGGCAAAATGGAGCCAATTTTTTCCGTGGGATTCTCAGTCGAGAATTTTGTCGACCGAGGGGCCCTACAAGGTCAGTTAAAAGGAGAAACCGACCCAATAGAGGCCGGTGCCTGAATTTTTTTATTCTGACCTACAAGGACGGTTATATTAAAAAACTGACCCAAAAAGTTATCTCGGTCGAGAATTTCGTCGACCGAGAGTGGCCCTACAAGGTCAGTTAAAAGTAAAAAACTAACCCTAGATGTACTTATAGACGCGCGAAGGCAAAATGGAGCCAATGTTTGTCGCATGATTCTCGGTCGAGAATTTGGTCGACCGAGAGTGGCCCTATAAGGTCGGTTAAAAGGAATAAACCGACCCAATAGAGGTCGTGCCCAAATTTTTTAATTCTGATCTATAAGGATAGTTATATTAAAAGATGACCCAAAAAGTCAACCCTACTACGTCGGTTGTTTTAAAAAAACTGACCCAATAGAGTTAAGCGGTGCCCGAATTTTTTTTGTAATGTCTAGGTCGGTTTTTCTAGTAAAAGTGATGCTTTTGCTATGATGTTATTGACCAAAATTGTAGTAGTGTGAACTAAAATCAAGCCTAGAAGCCACCCAAACTATAGAACATGCCATGGAATTAAGGGATTTTTCTATCCCCAAAGGCTATGACTTGACTCATGTCATCCAACCCCATGGTGATCCAATCAAAATCAGGGTCCAGTGGGTTAGTTTATTGTAGAATTCTGCTTTCTCGAGAAGGATTGGAGATGACTGTCATGAGCATCCACTTAAATTCATTGACCTTTGCTTGATGATGAAGCCATCAGGCCTAAGGATGAGATCATGTGATTGTAACTATTTAAATACTCCTTGACTAACAAATCCAGAGTGTGGTACAACACCCTCAAGGGGACCCAATTACAACATGGGAAGCGTTGGAATATCAATTCTTAGAGAAATTCTACCCACCCATGATGAAATACTAAGTTAGAGGACAAATCACGATATTCAACCAAGTATGTGGAGAATTTATGTATGAGGCATGGGAACAATTCAACGAACTCCTACGCAAGTACCCACATCATGACATTCCCAAAAACCAGAGCATCAAATTCTTCTATTAAGGTGTCGTCAATGAGAGTTAGAAGTTCCCTGTCTCCTCCTCTGATGGAAACTTTATGCTATAGAGTTAGGATAGTGCATTAAAAATCATCAATCTTGCTGTCGAGAATCAGACTCATTGGGTCAGACACTAGAAAAGGTGTTCTTAAAGTATCTATGAGGGACGATCGTTCATAAATCAAATCCATATATAAATCATTAAAGGCTCTCTCTCAAGTAGGATAGTCTTGAAAAAAAAATTAGTGAAGACGAGAGGAAGAATTGGACTCCCCAAGTGAAAATCAGTGTGCCTTCCTACAAGTTCTGCCATCCAGTATATCACAACATGATTCATTGCCAATAATTGTACACTACATTCCATGAGCATGAAGCTAAGAAACAATATATAGTCACCCAAGTTGAAGATGTGAGTTTGATTCGTACTATCCCAGAATATGAGTGCTATAGCCTGAATCAGGCTCCCAACCACCCAGGTTTCCAAAACAAGAACCCAGATGGAGCTGAGAGAGCCAATCATATGATTATTGGGATATGGAATTATATATCTGATTTGTTATTAATAAAGGCAAGCTTCCATTTTATTTTATATATTTTGTTATGAGATAATGAATTACATAATAAATGTCTAGAGAATGATATTACTCAATGATGTATGTCTTCAAGTACGTGACTTGGAATAATGAGATCATACGGATGTTAAGAGTATATACATTCTCATTATGTCCCTGATCGGTTGTTATTGTGGAAGGTAGATAAACAATAACACATAAGATCAGAGTGTGAGTTGGTTGATGACTGAATCTCATTGGTCATGATATGGCAATATCAAACCAAGCACATAGATACATGTTAGAGAACATTGTATCAAATAGACTCACTGTGAGACTGATACATGGAAACCATCATCATGGAAGTCATAGTTATCTCTCATAGTGATGGTGGTTCTTAGATCTAAAATCACTGCACTCATCACATGTCGTTGGGTACACATTGACATCATCAAATGCAGTCCTGAAACATGGGTTTTTATAATGGTGATGATTGGATGACCTTGACACATTGGGATTTATTGTGAGTGATAGATATGGAATTTTTCCCTCCGACAAGAGTATGATATTCAAGACCTCTTGATTAACGAGACTAAGAAAATTATGACCATACACATGTGAGTCAATATGTGATATTGAGCTTACATATATCTCATGTAGTCTTCTCTAGTTCAAGGAACACGATTGAATAATAAATAGTATGACTACTCCATGCATCTAGTTCAATTTGGATATCATTGACAAAGGAACTGTAAAAGCGTTGTAACACCATACACAGATTGTAGTTTGAACTTACTCCCCAACATTCCATTCACTTGGGTAGCACTGATGTGAGACTAGGCACCATTCTTGTGATGTCATAAGCTAGTTATGAACATTCACTGCCAACATGATACCTCACCTATAGGGTCACACACATAGGAACTCATCTAGAAGAGGAGTTTGATCTTGAATGATAATTTAATTAAGTACTTAAGTGTTTAGGTACTCAATTCACACAATAGATCGATGAATTAGATGACTAAACTACCAAACAACCATCTCACTGGGTGAGACAGTTGTTTGGTCAGATAGACTGCCATCTCAAGTGTTGAGATGGCAGTTTGGGTTGTCAGTAGCTCCAAAATTGAATTGGCTCAATTCTGCCCTATGAACCAACCGATTCAAGTTGTTGAACCGATTGGCTTGACTCAAACTCACCATACGGTCATCTAGGTGAGTGAGACGGGCATCTCGCTTGTGTGACACGTCCTAGTTGGGATGAACAAAATTTTTGGAGTTCTCCCAAACTCATTTTAATTGCACATACTTGGGGTGCAAGTAAATTAAAGTATGACATTAATTAGGAAATGATTTGCTAATTTGTTTTTTATTGGAAAAGTGTGAAATGATCATCTTGCTTAGCGAGACGACCTTCTTCCATCCCATACGACCGTTTTGCTTAGTGAAATGATCCTCTCACATGTGAGACAACCGTCTCACTTGGCGAGACGACCATCTCATCGCACACAGGTTGGGAAACTTCTAGAAAAGTTATGAAAATTCAAGATCTACTTGTCCTTTCCACTCCCGCTTTAGTCCCACATTGGCGAGAATTGGGAACCCTGACCCTAACCCCTCCTATATATAGAGGGGTATTGGGGCTTCCCAGAGTACAACTACTACATAGACAATTGAGAATCAGTTGCTCTGACAATTTTTGTCCTCTCTGGTTGTGGTAACCACAAGAGCCTAGGCAAGTTCTACCCGACTAGGGAGGGATAGGTATGGGAAAGAAACAACTGAGTATCATTATTGTGGGAGAGCATGTTGGTGACTAGTACACCAATAGGAGGGACAACTCCTTCCTGTCCATTCCTGTAGGACTACAAGAGTTCTAGTTGATCCGTGTGGACTATTCTAGAGGTAGGAGTCTATTGGGTGTTTCTAGGAGGGTAACGTCAACTCGTAGTCTATGGCGAGATCTGAGAAGTCACTACAGTAGTTGTCTGAGTCTACTGTCCATGGAGGAGCAGTCAGATGAGTCTGAGTGTGAGCAGGAGCTATACAAACATCATCCAAGGCAGAGAGTGCATATACATCGATGAGGATTGTCACCAAACTTGCTCTAGGACCAGGTATATCCTCATGAAGCCATCCTTCCCATTGCATAATTATTGACGCGATCTACTGGTTAATGGGAAATATGTCAGTAATTTTTTTGTTTCCACTGCCTACCTGATGTTGTATTTCCATATAGTGGTATCAGAGCCACGTCAATTAATTATGTTTTAGGATAATCGATGTGATCAATTTTTTGGTTTTTGTGTTTATTTATTACATGTGATGCAAATATTTAAACTAGTTGATGTGCATGTCTATCTAATCACCATATATATATATATATATATATATATATATGGGCATTCATTCATTGCCCGTGCGGGTAGCCTGGATTTTCGCTACCCGGCAGCCAAAAAAGTAACTCTCCTGGCCAAAAAAGTAACTCTGTTGTCAAAAAAGTAACTATGGTGATCAGAAAGTAACGACACGAATAAAAGAGTAACTCTGTACAAAATATACAACAGATATATATAAGGACGGGTTTTTTATTTTTGGCTAAAATTTTTTGGAGAGCTAGACAAAATAGTGCTCTACAATTGCGAAATTTTTTTTTTTGAAAAAAAGTGGTCGGAAGGGTCGGCGGGTAGCTACCCGCATGGGCAATAAAGATGGCCCCTATATATATATATACAATTTACACGTCTCCATAAAATTAGTTTTGACGGTGAATGTGAAGCATGGTTATGTCCATAACCCCAGATCTGTGTGTGCATGGATGTCGTTATTATTCATGTTGTTAATCAGTCTGTGCACTGAGCCTTCCTCTCCTTTCCAAATGTAAATTAATGTTCTTCTTCCTATTTCCCCTCAAATGTAACATGAGGTTTTCCCCATATACAATGTAATAAGAAATAAGATAGTTTTAATTTATGTTTCGACGTGAGATGACAATCTGCACAAAGGCAAAATGACCGACTCGTGATACGACCCAATCAACTAGAGGACCGAGGAGGCCATGTAATAGGAGGATGAATCGATTGACTGGTGGCCCAACTGACCGACTCGAGGTGTCCAGATGCTTCTTGGACCTGAGAACCATATGATCATTTCAAAAGATCCCAAATGAGCAACCAGGAGGTGAGCTTCACTACTAAAAAAATGGTTTTTACAACAACTCATTTTTTCATTTTATAACGGGTGTCAACTATTGTATTAGATCGCGTGGTCTTATGGGGGGGTTCTTTATACAACAAGTGTTACACATGTTGTAATATATGTATTTTATACAACATTTAATACATGTTGTAGTTCATTGAGCACACCTATTGTAATAGGGGTGTTGTATATAACATGTTGAGACAAAAAGAAAATACATCTAGACACAAGGTTTCGAACTTGAGACCACTTGAAAGTAAGGCACATCTCAAACTGTTGAACCAGTTTCATTTTATGCAACACATATATTATTTATTGTACATATACAACAAATGACGTGCAAACCTGTTGTGCACATGTTGTAATATATGTATTTTATACAACATTTAATACATGTTGTAGTTCATTGAGCACACCTATTGTAATAGGGGTGTTGTATATAACATGTTGAGACAAAAAGAAAACTTATGGGGGGGTTCTTTATACAACAAGTGTTACACATGTTGTAATATATGTATTTTATACAACATTTAATACATGTTGTAGTTCATTGAGCACACCTATTGTAATAGGGGTGTTGTATATAACATGTTGAGACAAAAAGAAAATACATCTAGACACAAGGTTTCGAACTTGAGACCACTTGAAAGTAAGGCACATCTCAAACTGTTGAACCAGTTTCATTTTATGCAACACATATATTATTTATTGTACATATACAACAAATGACGTGCAAACCTGTTGTGTGATTGTGGTCTATTACAACGGGTAACTATTACAATAGGTGAAAGCATGTTGTGTAATTATAGTATACTATAATGGGTTATAGTATGTTGTGTAATGATGGTCTATTATAATGGGTTAACATATGTGACTATTACAACGGGTAGAGCATGTTGTGTAATTATGATCTTTTACAACAGGTTAGCGTATGTTGTGTAATGATGGTCTATTACAATGGGTTAACATACATGACTATTACAACGGGTTAGAGCATGTTGTGTAATTATGATCTTTTACAATGGTTTAGAGTTTGTTGTGTAATGATGATCTATTACAACCAGTTAGCATACATGACTATTACAACGGGTTAGAGCATGTTGTGTAATTATGGTCGTTTACAATGAGTTTGAGTATGTTGTGATATTACAGTCTATTACAACAATTTAGCACCTGTTGTAGTATCACATATACTACAACGAGTTTGGCCCGTTGTATATAACTTGTGTTGTATAAAATATATAATTCACAAGACACAAATAGACTTGTTGTAAAATATACGCTAACTACAACACAACCAATAGAACTATTGTGTTTTTTCCATTGTAAAAAGCATTTTCTGGAGTTGAATCGATCAACTCAGATTGGTTCTAGCACAGATCTTCACCTACATAGGTTGAATATGATGTGGACCATAGGTGGTGGTAATTCCTTGTGGCTCTAAGGAATTACATTAGTATGTCCATAACCATCACTTGTGTGTTTTTTTGTTGCATGTTCTCATTTGCTGTTACAACATGTATATGATACATACTATATATGTGGTGATTGGATAAATTATATGTATTTATACAAACTCCCTCATTAAAATATTAAGTCTTAGATACTTTCCATAGAAGCACAAATGAAAAGCTTGATCGACTAAGAGTGGGCATGCCCTAGCATGGTGTGCCATCTATCTCGTGGAAGTGTGATGGTAGATATGTGGGTCTATCCTAGCAGGGTGCATATTTGTCATGTTGGCTTTTGGGTCAGGCTTAACTAGGTGACTTTAATTGGATTAAGCACCTAGAGGCATGCAAATGATCATGGCTAGGAGCTGTACAAATCATCTATCTGAGAGTTGTTTTCAATGTAATTAGCATGATTGCCTACCTAATAGAATCAAGTTGTGGGTGATAGCCCTAGCTGGCTCATGATTTGATGAAATTAGGATCTTGGCCCACTAGAATATTCTACGCTACAATATTCTGCATCGATATCATGGGATCTAAATTTGAATAAAATAGTGGGAGCGATACTTAATTAAAGACCTAATTAATATCATCAAATTTATTAAATCAAACCAAATCAAAAATGTTTTAAAAAAGGTTGCAATATTCCTTTTTAGAATCAAATATAAAACAAAACACGTTCAAATTGTGATCAATCTTTAAGAAGGACAAAATGGGATAAAGTTCCACAATTGGTTTACTTTGGGAAATGTTATCATCAATGAGCGAAAGCTATATGTCCTTGAAAGACCAATGCCAGAGGAGCCCACTCCAAATGCAACTCAGGTTGATATGGGTGCTTACTTGAAGCATGCCAATAATGCCGTGGACATTGAATACCTAATGCTATGTTTTATGAAATGTGAGTTGCATGAACAACATGAATACATGGACATTCTCGAGATAGTAAAACATCTTAAGAATCATGTAAAGCAAAGAAGGTATAATGTCTCCAAAGTGCTAATTTGAGTGCAAACTGACAAAGGGAGTTCTAATAGAACCCCATATGCTCAATATGATTGGACATATGGAATGACTGGGAATTCTATTAGGTCAAGAGTTGACCATGAATATGATTATGCGAGCTTTGCATGAATCATATAGTTAGTTTTTCAAATGCTTGACATGTTGATGCCAAAGCAAGGAAGAAGAAGGACAAATCCGTGATGATGACTATTGGAAGTGAGTCCTAGGGCAAAAGTAAGGCTAAGAAGTTTTCTGAGGCTAAGCTGAAGCCTAAGACTTCCACACTCAAGTTATGGAGAAGGGTAATTGTAAAATGAATTTGTCCTTTTCACTTAAAGGATAAAGAAAAAAAATGCCACCATTATCACTTATTTGGACATTGGAATGGAATTATCTTCTTCATAGAGGATCTCAGGAAGAAGATAGAGATAGAGATCTCAACTTTAAGATGTGAGAAGAAGTACGCTAGAACTATATGGAGCAAGGGTTGTTGCCACTATAGTTAAATGTTGTCATTCATGGGCAAAAAATAGAATTAGGAGCCGTTTGTGTTCCGCCTTTTAAAATACTAGTACTCAATATGTAAATCTAGAGACGGTCACATTTCAGTCTCATACATAACTACAACTTTTGTAGCTTTTTTCAATTCACGACCTCGTCGGGTGAGCCCGGAGGCGACATAAACGTGGTAATCACCAAGCCTGCCAATTCTGACGTGTTTTGTAAATACAATTTTTAGTTGTTAAATCTAAATGATGCATTATTTATAAAAATCACTTTGTTCATATATTACAACTACTGTTGTATAAGAATGCTGCATTTTGAAATTTTTTTCCCAAAATAGGCCTTAGTGAATTGCTATTGTGTACTTGCCAAACATCATATGTTTTGTATGACAAGAACATTATGATCTCTTATAGCGGTACCCTATGTCTCATAAACTATACTTGATAGTTGTAAAGACAAATGTATATGACACATATATTGAATGACTTGATAACTCAAACATTGAATACCTCTAGCACTGTCATCTAGAGTGCATAAATGATAAATGCATTTCTAGAATCCATATGATCGTTATCAAGACTCTTTTGGTTATTGAACCAATAGAGATATGCATGTATGTGCAATATGAAAATAGTATCTTCACTAGATGTAGTTGGAGATCGACTATTCCATTTGGACTAGTACATACTGATGTACATAGACCTTTTTGGATGAATGCTAAAGGTAGTTACAAGTACCTCATTATATTTAATGATATGATCAATAGATATTGAAATTTGTATTTAATGAAATACAAGTTTGGATCTCTTGAAGTGTGTAAGGATATCATAAATAAAGTACGTAACTAAATTGGTAAAAGTATTAAGATACATCGATATGATCAATGTTGAAATACATAAACTAAGAGCTTGAGGACCTTCTAGGAGAACATGATAGTGTATCATAATGAAATCCACCTGAAACATATGGATGTGTCTGAAAGAAGGTATCACACCCTGTTAAGTCATGGTGAGACTATCAATATAATCTAGCTAATATTACAATTTCTTTTGGGCACATTCTTAAACACTAAACAATGTACCATCTAAAATGGTTCAAAATGCACCATATGAGATATGACATGGGAAGTGTCCCGATGAGTATTTTGTAGTGATTGGGATTGAAAGCTTGTATAAGAAAATAGTTTCTAAAAGTCTTTATCCACAAATCACATGAATGTTATCTTGTTGAATACTACTTATATTCTAGGCCGACAATAAGTGTTTGTTGCTAGGATGACTAAATTCCTAATTGGAACTTAGTTCCAAAGGAATCAGTGGGAGTAAAAGTAGAACTCAAAATGTTCAAGACAAATAAGAAAACATTGAACCTAAAGAGGTACAACAACAAACTAGGAGAATAAAAACTATTGTGGAATCTCAAATTCCTTATGTAAAAAAAAACACATAGTTTTAATAGAATGCCTTGAGTTTGAAAGATTATGACATCTTATAACTCAAGAAGGTGGTAAGTTGATCATAGCGATGAGTCAACTACCTACCTAGAAACTATTGATGAACCATATTCTAAAAAATGGCTTGGCTCCATGAGATCTATGATGGAATCCATGTAGACCAACTAGGTATGACCTTGGTGGATCCACCTGTAGGGGTAAAACCCATAGGGTGCATTTGGGTCTTTGTAAGTAGACCAACATGGAATGGTAGATTGGTTGAAAAGAGTTTCAAACTAGTTCAAATTTCTGAACGTGATGAAGCCTTTCATCAGTTATCATGGTTAAATCTAACTGGATCATGCTTGTTGTTGCAGCTTAATATGACTGTGAGATTTGGTATGTGGATGTTAAAAATGCATTCCTTAATTGGAATAATTAAGAGGATGCGTATGTGACACAACCTTTTGATTTTATTTATCCATTAATGCAAATAAAGTATATAAGCTACAAAGGTCAATCTGAGGATTGAAGCAGCAAGAATCTTAGAGTTGGAATCTTTAATTTGACAAGATAGAAAAAGGGTTTGACATGAGTTAGAATGAAGATGGAATTTGTGGTTACAAAATATTTAGTGGGATCATATTGATATTTCACATAATGATGCGGAATAACATCCTTATCCTATAAATATTAAAACATGGCAAGGAAAGTACCTTTTATATGAAGGGTTTAGGTGAAGCATCCTATGTGCTAGGGATCGAGGTCTATAGAGATAGATCTGGAAAGCATCTTTACCTAAGTAAAAGCACATACATTCGTAAGATGTTGAAGGGTTCCACAAGTAAGAGTCAATGAGAGAAAACTTGTCCATGTTACATGGAGTTAGTCTTTCAAGAGCCTAGTGTCCTAGTTCTTATGAAGAACAAGGACACATGGATCGATGCAATTGGATCAATCTTGAATGCAATGCTATGTACTTATCCCATTATCTCATATGTATTGGACATGACAACAAGATATCTAGTAATATCATATGTATTGGACATGACGAGAGGATATCCAGTCATCTCATATGTATTGACTTGATGAGAGAATGTATATATACCTACCTAGCAATCTTGTATGTATTGGACATGACGAGAGCGTATATGTCAGATACCAGTGAGAGTCAATGGACTACCATAAAGAACATCCTTAGATGATTGTGAAGCACTTAAAGGATTGGTTCCTTGGTTATGGTAAAAAGGAAGAGTTGGATGTTAAGGGTTATACCCATGCAAGCTTCTAAACTGACAAAATGATAGCAATCTAAATTTATGCTTGACAACAAACAAGAATTGTAAGCTAGAAGCAGTTTGAGCTAATGACAGTTACTTGAATCTAAAAAAAAATCTAAGTATCTTTGTGTTATAAGAACAACAGAGGACACTGTATGGATCAGGAAGTTCATACATATCAACTTGTGAGGTTCCAACCATTGATGACACAATAGAAATATTGATGACAACAATGGAGCTACTAGTTAGGCTGGGAATCTCTGATAGCATACTATGGAACTTTTATCTCATACGAGTAGTTGTAAATCAAAGAGATGTGAAAATTGCAAGATACTAACTTAAGGCAAACATTACTACATCCGCTATAAAAGCATTTGTGCAGCAGAAGCATGAAAGTCATGTTAGGTAACTGGGAATGAGATTTGTGGGTGATTGTCTCTAAGTGCAAGTGGGATTCTGTTGGTATGCATGCCTAGAGAGCCAATCATATTATGATTGGGATATGGAATTAGATACCTAATTTGATAATAACAAATGCAAGTTTCCAATTTATTTTGTATATTCAGTTATCAGAAAATGAATTACATAATAAATGTCCAAAGAATGATATTACTCAATAATGTATGTCTTCAAGTACGTGACTTGGAAGAATGAGATCATACGAATGTTAAGACTAAATACATTCTCATTATGTCCTTGATCAATTGTTATTGTAGAAGGTAGATAGATAACAATAACACATAAGATCAGAGTGTGAGTTAATTGATGATTGAATCTCATTGGTTATGATATGGCAATAACAAACCAAGCACATAGATACATGTTAGAGAACAGTGTATTGGATAGACCCACCGTGAGACTGACACATGGAAGCCATCATCATGGAAGTCATAGTCAGCTCTTACAATGATGGTGGTGATTGTGGTTCTTAGACCTAAAATCACTACACTCATCACATGTCATTAGGTACACTTTGACATCATCAAACATAGTATTGAAACATGGGTTATTATAACGGTGATCATTGGGTGAATTTGACACATAGGGATTGACTATGAGTGATAGATAAGGAATTTGTGCCTCTGACAGGAGTTTGATATCCAAGGCCTCTTGATTAGCGAGATCGAGAAAAGTATGGACATACACATGTGAATCAATATGTGATATTGAGCTTACATATATATCATGCAGTATGCTCTGGTTCAAGGAACAAGATTGAAAATAATGAGGATGACTAATCCATGCCTCTAGTGCAATCTGGATATTAGTGATAAAGGAACTATACAAACATTGTAGCACCATACACAAATTGTAGGTTGAAGTTGCTCCCCAACTTTCCATTCACTTGGGTAGAAATGATGTGTGACTAGGCACCACTATTTGCTTGTGATGTCATAAGCTAGTTATGGACATTCACAGCCAATGTGATATGGGACCTATAGGATCACACACATAGGAGCTCATCTATAAGAGGAGTTTGATCTAGAATGATATTTTAATTAAGTACTAAAGTGTTTAGGTACACAATACACACAACCGATCGATGGATTGGTCGACTGAACTGCCAAACAACCATCTCATTGGGTGAGATGGTTGTTTGGGTAGCTAAATAGGCATTTCAAGTGTTGAGATAGCTGTTTGGATTGTAAGAAAGATCAGAAATTGAATTGGCTTAGTTCTTCCCTATGAACTGATCAGTTCAAGTTTTTAAACCGATCAGCTTGACTCGAACTCATTAGATGGTCGTCTGAGTGAGTGAGACGAGCATCTTTCTTGTGTGAGATGACCCAGTTGGGATGAATGAAAGTTCTAGAGTTTTTCCAAACTCGTTTAAATTGCACATACGTGGGGTGCAAGTAAATTAGTGTATGACATTAATTAGGAAATGATTTGCCACTTCATATCTGACTGGGAAAGAATGAAACAATCATCTCTCTTAGAGAGATGACCATCTCATGTCCCAGACGACCATTTCACTTAGTGAAATGATTGTATCATGTGCGAGATGTCTATCTCACTTGGTGAGATGAACATTTCATCACACGCAGGTTGTGAAACTTCTATAAAAGTTATGAAAATTCAAGATCTACTTGTCCTTTCCACTCCCACTTTAGTCCCACATTGGCTGGGGACTAGGGTACCAGACCCAAACCCCTCCTATATATAGAGGGGTACTGGGTCTTCCTAGAGTACAACTACTGCACAAACAATTTAGAATTAGTTGCTTTGACAATTGTTGTCCTTTCTGGTTGTGGTAAACATGATATCCCAGGAAGTCCTACCTGACTAGGGAGGGATATCTATGGGAGAGAAACAATTGAGGATCATTGTTGTGGGAGAGCATGTTGGTGACTAGTACACCAATGGGAGCGACAACTCCTTCCTATCTATTCCTGTAGGATGACAGGAGCTCCAGTTGGTCCGTGTGGACTACTCTAGAGGTATGAGTCTGTTGGCTATTCCTAGGAGGGCAACATCAACTCGCAGTCTGTGACGAGATCTAAGGAGCCACTGTAGTAGTTGTTGGGGACTGTTGTCCATGGAAGAGCATTCAGATGAGTCTGAGTGTGACCAGGAGCTGCAAAGACATTGTTGAAGATAGAGTGTGCATCTACATTGATGAGGATTGTTGTTGGACTTGCTCTAGGACCAAGCATATCTTCGTGAAACCATCCTTCCCATTTCATAGTTATTGACGTGATCTACTAGTTAATGGGTAATATGTCAGTAATTTTTTTTGTTTCCGCTACCTACCTGATGTCATATTTCCCTACACTGAGAGCCCCACTCATCACATGTCATCGTAGACTACTCAATATAGAATACCATCAAACTAGGCTGGGCTACTCAATCAGGGAAACTAAGATTTAATTTCCCAAGTAGGAATTACCAGCTGAGCCAACATTATCAAAATTCAAACCAAGCCCCACCTCTACAGATAGAGCCAATACCAACACAAGATCAAGTAAAGACACTCCAACAGATGATGGTGGAATACCAGACTCAAATAGACAATGCCACAGATAATCAAAAGGCATTGGAATCACATATAGCTCGTAGTGTAGCTAGTCAACAACCCCCAATAGGAATGATCATAGGTCAACCAAAAAATAAGACCAAGCATCCTAAACAATGAAACACCATGATGACAAGATTGGAGATGTGTAATCCACATCCCCTACCCATACTCCTGCATCAATTCCTCCTAGTGGTAACAAATGCATCCCACCTCGGACCTGGAGTCACTTGAATGACAATTTGGCAGTCAGTCCAATAGAAGCCCAGACACCAGACCCTCCAACTACATCAGCTCAGCCAGGTACCAGTGAGAACTCAACCATTGTAACACTACTAGTCAAACCTAGATCGCCAACAACACTGGAAGCACCCATGTATAAACCTTATGTACCCTATCTGGTGTGCCTCAAGTAGACAAATTTGGATGAAAGATTCATGAAACTCATAGATACCATGAAAAAGCGCAATGATGATATCCCATTCCTCGATGTAGTAGCCAAAATTCCAACCTAGTGCAAATATATTAAGACCCTTCTATATGACCGAGTAATGCGAAACTATGAAATTAGCATAAATGGATTCTGACACAGTTTAGAACCAAATGCCTCAAAAACAAAAAGACCGACTCATTTGGGACAAATTGTTTCTTAGGAGGCACGTTCCATAAAGGACTTGATGACCTTGGGCAAGCATATAAATTATTCCATAACTCTATGCCAACATCTAGGTTTCATGATCTCCTAATCATAAATATGACCATTCAATTGGCTGATGCATCTATGATGAAGTCGATAACATAAGTCAAGCTAAAAACACATACATAGTGTGCAATTTTGTGGTCATGAACATCAAAGAAGACGATCAATATCTATTGATTTTAGGAAGACCCTTATTGGTCACAATGTGAGCCTTAATTGATGTTGAGGCCAGTTTCCAGCTCCTACATATAGGAGAGGATACTCTCAAATACCAGATCTTTGATGGCTTAAAGGCCCCCAATTTTTCTGAAGAAGTCTTCTTACTGGATTGTGTTGATGAAATAAAGCAGCTAAGACAAACACATTTTGAAGATCCCCTATAAATAGCACTAAATGGTGAGAAAATTGATGAGGAAAACTCTCAGGTAGCCATGTCCCCCAAAGAAGCAAAAGATGGGAGCAACGAAGTTTATGAAGACCTAAGGATGATAGAAGATATCTCCAATAAGATATCAACACAAGTACCACCAAAGTTGAAGACACTTCTCAAAGGACTTAAGTATTGATTCCTCTTTAATGAGAATCTATGCCCAATGATATCAACTCTAAGCACATCCCAAAAGAAGAAAAGAAGTTGATGACTGTATTGAGAAAGGGGAAGAAAGCTCTAGGGTATAACATGAGTGATCTCACTAGCATTAGCACAACTCTCTGCATGCACATGATATCTATGATATAAGACCACAAGCCCTCACGAGAGTTGTAACACAAAGTCAACACAAATATGAATGAAGTTGTGTGGAAAGAAGTGGTCAAACTTTTATGTACCGATATGATATACCATATCTCCAATTCTTAGTGTGTGAGGCCTATTTAGGTGGTTCCAAATAAAGGTGGAACTACTGTCACAAAAAATAATCAAGGAGAACTCATCCCCACATGAACTGTTAGGGGATGGGGGATGTGTATTGATTATCATAAGCTACCTAGTGTTGGCGGTCAATGATTTTTGTTGTTGTGGTCATTTGGGTTCTGAACAACATAGTCCACCTAGTTGCATGGATGATATGCTTGCATGGATGAGATGTTTTGATCTTGGACACCTGGCATGCATGGTTTGACATCTCTCCCTTCCTTTCTCTCTCACCCTAAGCCTTATATATACAACCCTCCTTGCATGCAAAAGAGTTTTTTACACACCTAGATCTCTCTCTCTCTTATTCCTTGATGCTTGGATCTTGTCCCCCTTGCTTGGTGGAGAAGAAGGATCCAAGGTAGGACAAGCTTGGCTAATCTTTCTTGCATGTGCACCTAGGGTTTGGATCCACCCTTGTCGAGGTCATTTGGTGCTTCCTTACTTTTCTTCTTGGTCTTGCAAAATAAGATCTCTCACTTTTCCATCATTTTCTTGCTGCCCTATCTTCCTCTCTCTTTCTTCTTGGTCAGATCAATGGTAGAGCTTGAGCTAGAGTTTGAAGAACACCTCTTTCTTTCTTTCCTTGTCCTAGGGTTTACTTCCTCCTAAAAGAAGGAGCTAGCTTGGCCGAGTGGAGTGATCAAGCTAGGGTTTCTACATTCTTTCCTTGAGCTAGCTTTCTATATGGAGCTTCATCTTCACCTTATAGGTGAGTTATATAACTTTCTCCATGATTATTGCTCACTCTTATCTTGCATGTACTTGATCTAGCCCTAAAATGTTGTTCCAAGTAGAAATATTACCTTTTCTTAGGGTTGAGTTTAGATGGTAATTCATGAGTAGATAATCCTTCTTGATGTGCCCCTAAACCTGGTGCATGTATTCTTCCTTGAATATAGTAAACCCTATACCTTGCGTATATGTGATCCAATGTTGGTCGCCAAGATTGCTGACTACTTGTGGGTCACCATTATTTGGATTACATGTTGGTCACCAAGATTTATGTTACTTGTTGGTTGCCAATATTTGTATTACATATTGGTTGCCAAGATTTACAATCCTAGTGGTCACCAAGTTTCTAACCCTAGAGGTCGATGAGTGTTACAACCCCAATTTTGGGTTCTGTGGATGAGAAATATAATTTCTCTTAATAAAGATAAATGAACAAATAATGATGTCTTTTGATTGAATGCATGAATTTCGTTTAAAATAGCCTTGTTGATTTCTTCGTGGGCTTTATTGGCTATTGGGTCAATAACAAGAAAAAAAAAGACAAAGGAAATTCAATTATTAAAAGAATAATTAAGAAATGGAGAAAAGAAAGATGTAGAAATCCCTAGAAGGAAAAGTAATATCATCCAAGGATGGATTTCGTGCCTTTTTGGTTCCTTGGATCCCAAGGAGTCCAAGTTGCAAAGGATAATGCAATAGGAAAGAGAAAAGAGCAATTAAATATTGCTTTATTAAGAAGGAAAGGTGAAATAATAATAAAATTACAAGAAAGGTGTGAAAATATGAATGATGGATCCATCTTGGAGAATATTTCATGTTCACATGGTTTCTAATAGAAAAAGGAATCACAATTAAGAAAATAAAGAATTATGAGAAAGAAATTATGCTTAAATGAGTTTTATTAAACATTTACTCGCATGTGAAGAAACCATATCTTTCCTTTCGAGTTTAAGGCTCAAATTTGGAATAAAGGAAGATAATGCAAATCTAAAGATCTCCTTAAAATTTGTTTGAAAAACAATGAACGGATTCCAAGTTATACAATTTACAAATAATCCTAAAGTTTGGACATTAATTGCATAGTAATCATATGTCACGATTTATCTAGGATTAAATCCCGGTTTTTTATTTTGGGCGCTCATATGTGATCGTTGGATGTATGATCCATTGCCTGGGATGAATCTCGGTCTCACGAGGACCTAGGATTGCAGAGTCCAGGCTGCAAATCTTGGATCGAAGATTGCGCAAGATTGGGAACATCTGCAGAGCTTTAACTGAGTTCTTTGTCTTCGGGAAGGTGTTCCGCTCCTAACCAACCTGGGTTTGTGGTGGTTTCATTAACATTTGAGGGAAACCCCAAGCTCGTCGGACACCTGTGGCCACCCTATATATAGGATAGTGCGCACGACAAGGCAAGCAACCCTACACCTTATCCTCTCACAACCGTGATGCGGAGACGGTCGTTATGATGCTGCCAATTCGAGGTTTCGACCTGACCTGAGACCCTGTCGAGGAGCAGTTATCGGCGGAGGAGAACCGCGCCTCATTGGCGATGAAGGAGTGGGATAATGGAGGAATTGGCCTCCTAGGTGAGTTCGGCGAGGAGTGGAAGAGGGTGCAAGGTCTTCTTCAGTTGTTGGGGCGGCCGGATACTCAAAGTCAACATATGGGTTGACTCCTCTCATAGGCTGGCTCGTGAATAGGGACTCATAGCGAGGTTGATGAAGAAGATGACCCCACAAAATTACCCGAGTACCCTCCCATCTACATCTATCCAGGTGAGGACATTTCCATCCTTTACAACCTAAATCAAAGTTAGGTGTGCGGATCCTGAGCCGTTGGATCCTGAGTGGACCAACGGACCATGGATCCAGCAAACCCTGTTTTTCTAAGAATTAGTTAATAAATCAGAAAAATGATTTTTCTCACCAAAATCATATCTTTTATTAGAAAACTCTGATGGAAAAAGTTTATACATGAAAGTTGATCAGAAAAATGTGAGGAACAATTAAAAATGGTTTGAAAGGCTAAATCTGTCTCTTTTAGCAAAAGTATATAATTTTGATAGAAAAAGTATTAATTTGTGTTAATTTGTGGTTGGAAACCCTGATTGATGATAAATGATATATTTAATGGTACAAATAAGTTAATTCATGTATGGTTAACTTTTTAAATGATAAAGATGAATCTTAACCTATTTCGAAGATGAAATTATAAGATTCTGGGTTTTAAACCTAATATGATGGTTAATATACTTAGAAACCCTAAATAGGAGAAAAAGGAGAGAAAAGTGATTGAAATTCAAAATTAGGGTTTCATGTTGCAAAAGTATGATCTTAGAATCTGTTGTGATAAATAAGATGAGATAATTAGGGTTTGATGGATATTTTGATAAAAGTAAAGTAGAAGTAGTAAAAAGGAAGTGAAACCCTAATTATGGTCAAAACCCTAAAAAGGGGCTAGTAACACTAGGGCACGATTAGGCCTCTTAGACTTGGAAACCATGATCCATGATAGAGAATTTGGGATGTATATTTCAGGCCAAATTGTGTGTCTACTTGCTTGATTCTGGATTACTTGCTTGTTGGGATTAATTCTGCATTCAAGACAGCTTGACAGGTATGTGGTTAATTACGATTAATCGCATTAGTTTTCCCGATGGTTTTTCAGATGGTTAATCACATTGAATGCAACTTAACTGTTTGGATGTTCATACTTGCAAAATCATTAAGTCACTATGGTTATCACAAATATAAATACATGTGTATTCCCACACCTACATGCCACCCTGATGGAAGATGCCATAAAAGTCAGGCCCAAGAGGATAGACCAATGGGCACCATGAGAGGTGACCCTAGACACCAAGCTTGGGAATGAGAAGGTGGTCTATGTTGCATGACTATGGGGCACCATGAGAGGTAACCCCCATGCACCAAGCTTGGGATTAAGAAGGTGGCCTTAAGTCAATGGAAAAAGAGAAACCCTAGAAGGGTATTCTAGGGTTAGGGCAAAAGCGGTGGAGAATGACACATTGAAAATGTAAATTGGTTTTCTAATTACCCTGATTGTGATAATTAAATTGTTAGCCATAATTGTGAAATTTTGGTTGTTCCCACATACCGGCATATTCCTATATGTTGACTGACGTTTTTTTTGTCAGCGTTTTAGGTACAACAATTGAAAGAACAAATAGTAAAGTGGCACATTGTGGAAATAAGAAATAAAGTACAAGGAGGATTAGATAGAATGTATCCAGGCTGTGGATAGAGTAGTTTACCAAAGTTATAAAAAGGTATGTGAAGTTTTATTTTATATCAGTTTTCAGTTTAGTTGGTTAAATTTGATAATTGTTATTGATTATTTGTCAAACCTTTGATCCTATTAATTGGGATAATGGCTTTGATCTCTTGGTCTCCTTTAATTGGGGGTTAGCGGGAGGCGGGGTCGTTTCAATTGGTATCAGAGCATAGGTTCCTGATTTAATCTTTAATAATTATTAAAATTTTCAAACTCCGTAGAACCCAAGGGAGTTATTAGAGGATTTTCCAAAAGACAAAGGTGTCTAGAAAAGGATCACGTCTGGGGGCTGGCAAGATTTTCCTCCGCACCGCTAGTCAGAATACGAGGACTCCCGGATTAGTGTGATTACCTGGCCAATGTCTCAGGATTTGACTCAAAATAAGATACCTTTAGGAATCTCTCATCTTGTTCATCCCTTCTCACCTCAAATGCTGTTAAGGATTATAAGGATTAGGGTTTTCTCTCTTTTCCTCACCCTCTTAAGGTATGGGTAAGGTTGATAAGGTTTAAGGAATCCTCCATCAAATTAATGAAAAGCATGTAAATAAGATGTCATGTACATAAGCTTAATAGATTAAGCGTAACCTAAAGAATAGATACATTCTTAGGTTGTATGACATGAGTTGAGGCTAGACCTTCTTGTCAGGAGGATGAGTAGAGAGAGTTGGTCATGGAGGTAGAGATCTCCATTAAAAGTAGAGACTTGACACATCCTTTGAGGATGATGCTAACCCTAACCCTAAGTGGTGGGTATAGAGAGAGATGAGATGAGGAGTTAGATGTCCCAATAGACCAGGTGTGTGGATATGCTTTTGGATGCCCATATGAGCCATGAGGGGTTGGATGACCTAGTTCCTTTGGCAACACAATCCTGGAAAGGGTCGTGCATGGTACAGAGAAGGATAGCTCCTTCATTGATGAGGTTAGAGAAGAACCTATGAAAACCCCATGAGCTTATATGAGCATGGCATAGTATGCACCCAGAGTACGTCACTAGTGTGAGCAGTAGGTTAAAACCCTAGCCAAGGGAGTATGTTGGATAGCTGATGAGATAAGCGTAAAGGGCTAGGGATAACCTTAAGCAAACATAAGCTTGAACATAGGCTTCTTCATGTAGAGGTATTCTTGTGATCTTGATCCTCCATGGAGAGAGGACCTCTAGTAGTAAGGTTGGATGTGGAGTTAGCTCTAGAGAGAGAAATCAAGACTCAAGCATGAAGGTTGGAAGCTTAGATTCCAACACATGAGGAATAGTGGGGAGTTGAGGATGATGCGACCTAAGTGGAGGATAGTGGTTGCCTCGTGCTTGATCTCTGGAGGCTGATGATATCTTGGTGGCCTTTATAGGAACCAAACCCTGGAGAGAGGATGAGACTGTTGGTATCTCTGTACCTAAGGTATAGATGAGAAGAAGAGTTCCTTTAACCATGAAGAGGTTTAGTAATAGGTTGTGAGGCCTTGTACCTTGTTGACTATCCTTCAGGAGGACTCAACTCTGAAGTGTTTCTTGATTTAAAAGGATCATGGGAAGCACATGACATACCTTGGACATGCTTGGTTCGTGGTTAAAGGTTAAGCATACAGTTGGACAGCTGTGGCATAAAGAAATGAACCTAGGGTTCTTAGGACTTAGAGGGGAAGTAATGTACCTGATGCTCATGATGACATTTGAGTTTCTATGGATTCGAGCATGGTACTCCTCATGGTTAGAGGAGAGGGAACCCCTTAAGTTTAAAGGTATGTTTGATGAACCCCTCACAGCTAAGTGGATGACATGGGAAGGTATGATCTTGATCCAATGTTGAGGGTGAGAACAAGTATGTTCTAGCATGGTTCAATAGGTGGTCTGCCGGTTCCTTAGTAGCTGCTGGGTTAAGCATGCTCATGTGAATATAAACCCTAAGGATGTTTGTGACCTTGTTGTCAAGAGTTGTAGTTTCTTCCCATCCTGGGAGAGGGACCCTTTGGAGCGGTGTGTACCAGTTTTGTGTGAAACCTAAAGAGGTCCCATAGGATCTTGAGAAGCTAAGTGAATAGTACATGGTATGAGAATGAACCCCTAGACCCATAGATAACCATCTCTATGTGCATGTGGATGTGTTACCATGGAGGTAACTGGTATGGGGCCTGACCAAGGTAGGCAGATTGCCATGACCCCTATAAAAGGATGAAAGTCAAGCTATGAATGCAGAGAGAGAGATGATGAAGGCTTGGGTAAGGTTCTAAGCTGGACATGAACTATAATAGAATCCTAAGTCTATCTTAGGGTCAGGTAGGGATAAGACCGATGGAAGTAGGAGTTGCCTAATTCCCTAGTTGCACATGACTATAGGGTAGGGAGGTAACAACTATCATTGTCTGAGGGCCATGGGTTAGGAGATTGATCACCTTCATGAACTCATGGGGCCCAAAGGGCAGATGAGTAGGGCCCTCCTTGGATGCATAAGGGAAGAGGGATGACCCCAAAAGAGTCGGCACCCTACAGACCTAGAGGAGATGACCAAGGATTGTGTGTGACCCAAGTAGATTTGAGACCAGTTTTCCATGGAAGTAACTTTGATATCGAGATGATTGTGATGTGGAGACATAAGTTGCACGTCTCAAACTAGAGTTGAAGGTGTACTGGCAAGGTGGGATGTACCATCTCTACTCTTAGAATAGGAAGAACTTTATATTTAGACTACAGCCAAATGCTTATTTCCTCTTGTTATGGGAGTGAGAGATAGGACAGTACGCATGCCATACACCAAGGATAAAGATGATGTGAGTTGGAACGTTGCTATGAGTTATGAGGACAGAGATGATAACATACCCTTGTGGAGTGAACGATACATGGATGGTTTACAAACACTAAAAGAAATAAGGTAGTCATCTTGTGAGGATGTTTCATCATGGCTATGTGGAATTTGAAAGTTATACAAGGTTGAGTTTGATCACCATGAGGATGATCTTAGAGTGTTCTTGATGAAGATAGATTTAGAGTCCAAGATGAGATAATAAGTGGAATACATGGAGGTGTAGGTCTTCAATATTACCTAACACCTAAGTATGTGAAGTGGTAATGGATGTCATGGTGCAGTTGCCTAGTTTATCTAGAGGTTAAAAGAGGTTGTTAGGCTAACCCTAAGTTTGGAAAGAAGATAGGTTTGGCTAACCCTCAGATGCAACGATACCAATTGATCAAGTTAGTAGTTGTTTGGTTAGCCAACCTAGGCCTTGATGAAATGGAAGGAGGGTTGTAAAACCTCAGATACACTTCTTTGGATAGGAAGGTGATAAAACCCTAATAAGAGTGGTTTAGGGTTTCTGAGGAATCGATCTTGAGAAATTATGACAATACAAGAGATCATGATTTTAAGATCATTGTACACCATGGTACTACTGAGATAATAAGTGGTAGCAGTACTTTGGATTCTTGATATGAAGTTGCATGTGGCATGTGGCCATGCAAGCCGGGGGTGAAGGACAAACACCAATAATCCAGTGCTTTGACATAGAGGATAAAGAGTCCTGAGAGGGAATGAGAGTTCACCACCATGGATGTTGTGGTGAGTCTCCCCTTGACCAAGGAAGGTCAAGGTACAATGTGGGTTATGATAGATCACCTCACCTAGATGACATGAGAAAGAAAGAGTATTGTCAAGAGACAGATCGGGTTGAACTACTTATAAGAGAGAGAGATGGTTTAACTACACCATGATGCGAGTTCAAAGGTTCTTGAGTAGGAACTAAATATTCACTTCCATGAAGTGGAAGTAGATACATGAAGAACTCGATGTTAGTACAGTTCATCACCCTTAACTGATGGTTAGTATGAACCAAACTAGAGGGTCTGATGAGAGCATGTGTTCTCATTCAGGGTGATATATAGAGATAGTTCTTAAGATGTGATGTTAACCACCATAGCCTTTATCGGGATGCAAGAAGTTCTATAAGGAGGTTGTGTCGGTCACCACTTCATTAAGATGATGTTGGTGAAGGAGGCCTCGTGAAGGTCAGAAAATAACCACAGTGTGTGCAGATGAAGTCGCTTTGATTGTGCAATGGCTGAGAGAGAGCTAGAGGCGACATGAGTCATGATCTGATGCAAAGCAGACTGACATGCAGTTCACTGTGGGAGAGTATGTGATGTGAAAATCTGACCCCTCTAAGCTACAACTGAGAAAGCTGAGTCCCCAATATATGGGTCCATTTGAGATGGATTGGTGGAGATGGTCGTGTTTAGCCTTACCCCTCAGGATAACATGACGTATAATGTGTTCCATGAGTCTGATCTAGAGCACTATGTGAGGTACCCAAGCCATGTGCTGAGCCCTGAACCTATTCAGCTTTTGAGAGGTTGAAATGTCCTAAGTCACCTATGAGGGTACGATATACCGAGGTAAGAAAGAACTCATATGGAAGAATATGAGATAATGAAGGTTCTTGGGAAGCACCATGGAAAGGGTGAAGCCACATGGGAGCCATTATGGACATAAGGAAGGCTTATCCTGTTTATTTGTGTGCCTAGTGGAATTTTGAGGACAAAATTCCTATAAGAGGGGAAGGATGTTACAACCCCAATTTTGGGTTCTTTGGATGAGAAATATAATTTCTCTTAATAAAGATAAATGAACAAATAATTATGTCTTTTGATTAAATGCATGAATTTCATTTAAAATAGCCTTTTTGATTTCTTTGTGGGCTTTATTGGCTATTGGGCCAATAATAAGAAAAAAAAGGAAAAGGAAATTCAATTATTAAAAGAATAATTAAGAAATGGAGAAAAGAAAGATGTAGAAATCCCTAGAAGGCAAAGTAATATCCTCCAAGGATGTATTTCGTGCCTTTTTGGTTCTTTGGATTCCAAGAAGTCCAAGTTGCAAAGGATAATGCAACAGGAAAGAGAAAAGATCAATTAAATATTGCTTTATTAAGAAGGAAAGGTGAAATAATAATAAAATTACAAGAAAGGTGTGAAAATATGGATGATGGATCCATCTTGGAGAAGATTTCGTGTTCACATGGTTTCTAATAGAAAAAGGAATCACAATTAAGAAAATGAAGAATTATGATAAAGAAATTATGCTTAAATGAGTTTTATTAAACATTTACTTGCATGTGAAGAAACCATATCTTTCCTTTTGAGTTTAAGGCTCAAATTTGGAATAAAGGAAGATAATGCAAATCTAAAGATCTCCCTAAAATTTGGTTGAAAAAAATGCACGGATTCTAAGTTATGCAATTTACAAATAATCCTAAAGTTTGGACATTAATTCCATAGTAATCATGTGTCACGATTTATCTGGGATTAAATTCCAATTTTTGATTTTGGGCGCTCATCTGCGATCGTTGGATCTATGATACACGACCTGGGATGAATCCCAGTCTCATGAGGATCTGGGATCGCAGAGTCCAGACTGCAAATGTTGGATCAAAGATTGCACAAGATTGGGAACATCTGCAGAGTTTTAAACAAGTTCTTTGTCTTCGGGAAGGTGTTCCGCTCCTAACCAACCTGGGTTTGTGGTGGTTTCATTAACGTTTGAGGGAAACCCCAAACTTGTCGAACACCTGTGGCCACCCTCTATATAGGGTAGTGCACACGACAAGGCGACCAACACTACACCTTATCCTCTCACAACTACGGTGCAGAGACGGTCGTTATGATGCTGCCAATTCGAGGTTTTGACCTGACTTGAGACCCTATCGAGGAGCAGTTATCGGCGGAGGTGAACCGTGCCTCGTCGGCGATGAAGGAGTGGGGCAATGGAGGAATTGGCCTCCCAGGCGAGTTCGGCGAGGAGTGGCAAAGGGTGAGAGGTCTTCTTCAGTTGCTGGGGCAGCCGGATACTCAAAGTCAACATCCAGGTTGACTGCTCTCAGAGGCTGGCTCGCGAACAGGGACTCATCGCGAGGTTGATGAAGATGACGACCCCGCAAAATTACCCGAGTACCCTCCCATCTACGTCTATCCAAGTGAGGACATTTTCGTCCTTCGCAACCTAAATCAAAGTTAGGCGCATGGATCCTGAGCTGTTGGATCCTGAGTGGACCAACAGACCATAGATCCAGAGAACCCCATTTTTCTAAGAATTAGTGAATGAATCAGAAAAACAATTTTTCTCGCCAAAATCATATCTTTTATTAGAAAACTATGATGGAAAAAGTTTATACATGAAAGTTGATCAGAAAAATGTGAGGAACAATTTAAAAATGGTTTGAAAGGATAAATCTATCTCTCTTAGCAAAAGTATACAATTTTGATAGAAAAAGTATTAATTTGTGTTAATTTTTGGTTGGAAACCTTGATTGATGATAAAGGATAGATTTAATGGTACAAATAAGTTAATTCAAGTATGGTTAACGTGTTTAATGATAAAGATGAATCTTAACCTGTTTTGAAGATGAAATTATAAGATTCAGGGTTTTAAACCTAATATGATGGTTAATATACTTAGAAACCCTAAATAGGAGAAAAAGGAAAGAAAAGTGATTGAAATTCAAAATTAGGGTTTCATGTTGCAAAAGTATGATCTTAGAATATATTGTGCTAAATAAGATGAGATAATTACGGTTTGATGGATTTTTTTGATCAAAGTAAAGTAGAAGTGGTAAAAAGGAAGTGAAACCCTTATTATGGTCAAAACCCTAAAAAGGGGCTAGTAACCCTAGGGCACGATTAGGCCCGTTAGACTTGGAAACCATGATCCATGATAGAGAATTTTGGATGTATATTTCAGGGGCAAATTGTGTGCATGCTTCCTTGATTCTGGATTACTTTCTTGTTTGGATTAATTCTGCATTCAAGACAGCTTGACAGGTATGTTGTTAATTACGATTAATCACATTGAATGCAACTTAACTGTTTGGATGTTCATACTTGCAAAATCATAAAGACACTATGGTTGTCACAAATATAAATACATGTTTATTCTCACACCTACATGCCACCCTGATGGAAGATGCCATAAAGGTCAGGCCCAAGAGGGTAGACCAATGGGCACCATGAGAGGTGACCCCAGACACCAAGATCAGGAATGAGAAGGTGGTCTATGTTGTATGACTATGGGGCACCATGGGAGGTGACCCCCAGGCGCCAAGCTCGAGATTGAGAAGGTGGCCTTAAGTCAATGGCAAAAGAGAAACCCTAGAGGGGTATTCCAGGGTTAGGGCAAAAGCGGTGGAGAATGACACATTGAAAATGTAAATTGGTTTGCTAATTACCCTGATTGTTATAATTAAATTGTTAGCCATAATTGTGAAATTTTGGTTGTTCCCACATACCAACATATTCCTATATGTGGACCGACATTTTGTTTGTCGGCGTTTTAGGTACAACAATTGAAAGAACAAACAGTAAACTGATACATTGTAGAAATAAGAAATAAAATACAAGGAGGATTAGATAGAATGTATCCAGGTTGTGGATAGAGTAGTTTACCAAAGTTATAAAAAGGTATGCAAAGTTTTATTTTATATCAATTTTCAGTTTAGTTGGTAAAATTTGATAATTTTTATTGATTATTTGTTGAACCTTTGATCATGTTAATTGGGATAATGGCTCTGATCTCTTGGTCTCCCTTAATTGGGGGTTATCGGGAGGTGGGGTCGTTACAATGAGATATTGAACCCTAGTGGTCGATGAGATTTCTAACCCTAGTGGTCACCGATTTCCAACCAAGTGGTTTCCAAGTTTCTAACCCTAGCAGTCGATGATATTTTGAGCCCTAGTGGTCGATGAGATTCCTAACTGTAGTGGTCACCAAGATTTCTGACCCTAGTGGTCGATGAGAATTTCTGACTCTAAGGTCGCTATGCTTTTTTGACATTATGGTCGATGGATTTTCTGATCCTATGAGTATGAGTCCAGAGTTTTAGTTGTATGGAACCAGATGGTTATGTTTGACCATATGCATTCATGACCAATGGAAATACTAAGAGTTAGGGTTTATCGTTGAGTGTTGCATTGTATTTCAAATAAACCTATCTTGTTGAACCTAACCCTAATACAAGTAAGTGATAATGATTAATCATGGTCAATTTCCTTTTATGATTGGTAAGATGAGAAATACTCTCTCAAAGGTGCTGTAACCATAATATGTTTCCATATGAACATCATGAGCTCTAAAATGCAAAATTTTATGTTGAAATTATATGTGACATATATGGTATTGGTTTGACGAGCCTTTGGTAAGGCATGGAAAGATAATGATGTTCTTACATGGAATGATGTGATGGTCTTAATGACCTTTACGCATGGTTGAACTCTTATGGAGGTGTGATACTCTTCATGATGTGATAAGGATTGGCATCATATGTTGAAGAAATAAGAATTATATTTCATAAGTTTTATATCTTTTGGAGTTGTAACATACACATGTTTTTGTAGAACACTTTTAGGATTTGTATGTAATATGATTGATGCAGTCATAACTCTCCCAATTGGCATTAACTAATCAAGTGAAACCCTAATCATATAGTGTCCTATGTTGTAGATCCATTCTAGTGTCAAGATTTACGAGATTGTGAAATGAGTATTCCTCTAATGGAAGCTCAGAGTTTTATATTGTTAAGCATATGCATGATCTTTGAGGATGGTTGCAATCAACCTCAGAATGAGAACGGTCGAGGTTGTATCTTAGATGATTATGTCTATGTACATGTGATGTGCTTCAGGATAGTTTTGGTTGTGATTCAGATGATAGGCTTTTTGTCTACCCCAATTACTAGTGTCATGACCTATATACCAAGGGTGGACTAGGTTGTTTTGCAGCTTGACTATATATGTCGTTGCGGTTGACTTTTACTAATTGAGGGCGAATGAGATCTTAGGATTCTGGCTCCCCTAGATATTATGCCAAAAAGATTCAAATTAGCAGTGGACAGTTGGAGTCTGAGTGGTATACCTAAAACTTCCCAATGCTAAATAGAAGATGCAATCCAACTATGTAGTATATCTATTTATGGTTAAACATGATTTACATTGATTGATAACCCTTTCCTTGTTTCTTATACTACTTAGTTATTATATAATGTGGTAAGAGAAATCAAATGTTTAGTAAGTCAGACTTTTATCTGCTCCTTTTTAATACTTATTAATCATGCATGTTGCTATGCCTATCTTCTTAACTTGTTTAATAACATAACCTGTTGTAATCAATAACTGTTGTTGAGAGTTATATCTCTTATTGGGCCGTTGGTCAAACCTCGTAGGTCACCAAATCTTTTTTTGTGATCATTAACGACATCGTTGGGATCGTGGTGGTCAGGAAGAGAAGCTTAGATAGCAGTAGAGCATAAGGTTGGCTAGTAGATATTGTGTCCTAGAGTCTTCCCTATACTCTCAGGTACGGGCAGGGGATGTATTGTAGATGATATCTACATTGAATCGAGTTTTGGCAATATGCCAATGTTTATATATGGCATGTATATGTAGAACATATATTTTTTATATAGGTTGTGGCTCAGACCAGTGGAAATACATGTAATGGTATATCCTGATATGAAAGTTGTTGGACCCTTATGTAAATAATTCTTAATATGATGGTAATGTTTAAATCATTTTTATTTTACACTCTTTTCTGGATATGTGGATATTTAACATTTGATCATGTGTTTTGTTTTGAGTAATATCATTTACCGTGATGGGGTATCACACATGTTGGTACCACTGATATCAGTGATATGTGAGTTGGTACTTCCATAGGTCACAAGTGTTAGTGTTAACAGCCAATATAAAGAAGAGACACATATAGGGGTGAATTTTGATACCACAAAATCTAGTATGTGGTACTAACCTTCTACTACTTGGACACCTCTCCACCTATATAGGAAGGAGGAATTCATTTATATTCCTCACAATTCAGGCATCCATTCTTCAAACACTCCTACGCATAATTCCTTGAGCACTTCTTCATCAAGAAACCACATGACTAAGCTCTCATCCTCGCCCACTTTCTTCAAAAATGGCAACCAAAAGGCCCCAATAAGAAGTGCCTTCCTAAACACCCATGACTGGAACTGGAAATCAGTGAATAGATCTATGACAAAGCAATCTTCATTGCACAACTATGCATCACTGATAACTTACCCAGAGTGTGTGCATCCCAAGCGATGATTTTCACTAACACCTTCCTAGGGGGTTGACAAATATATAAGGAGATTATGTAGGCATTATTATCATCCATGGAGGTATGTTTCTTGGCACAACATGGAAACGACTGGGAAACAAGCTAGGTAAAGTTTGGGCTTTACAACAACACCCACCACCTTACTTAGAGGCATTCATTTCCATGCTTGTCTAGGAAAACCATAGAATGTGATGTTGCCTAAATGACTTCTCTCACTTCATGGCATGGAGTAAATTCACAGCAACATCATCCTATAACAGGATCAAATGACACCATTAGAGTGTCACACACATTGAGCACCCCTCTATCCACAATCTTCATCGATAGTTGACGAACACCTTGTTCTCCAAGTCCACTCAAGGCCAAGTGAAGTTCCAAGTCACAGACTTGTTTGCACTTTGGGCATTCCTCTCACTTGAAAAAGTGAAGATTGACTTGGGTGCATTGTTCCTTGGACATGTGAAATTAGTATCCAAAAGCTAGAAAAGGAAGCTGGTTATCCAATTTGGCAGTCTCATCACGAGAGTAGCCATTCATTTCAACCTTGATCCTTCTATTATGAAATATGTTGAGTTGAAGGGGGATCTAAACTTTAGGCATTTTTTGTAATACCTAGATTATTGACTAGATTAGAGTTAGAATCCATGCAACGTCCAAAATGGGCATAAGAGAACTTCCATGCCCCATCTTCAAAATCACTAATCTTGATCATCTGTGGTGTCTAGATGACAAAATTAGAGATATGGACTAGGAGGAGGACGCCAACGAGTAATCCAGTGAAGACGATGCTGATGAGATTGAGGAGGTAGCAGTTCTATTGTAAGGGACTTACAAGAGGCTATACATAAGCTTCATACCTATGGAGCCTCATCTTCTACCATGACTACGTCACCAGATGGCCCATTTGAGGGCATGTATCACATACTCAATACCATTCAGATAGGTCATTAGCAACAATAGGATGTGATTACTCTAAACTCCAAGCAAGAGAGGATCTTCGACAACTAGGAGTATATCTTCACGCACTAGCAAGAAATGTTAAACAATGAGTGCCTTCTCCTGAGAAATAAGGAGAACTTCCACCAACACCTGAAACGCGTAAAGTATATTCAATTACCTATCTAAGAACACTACTAGAGCTAGTGCCAATTCTCAGACTTCCCACAACCACCACCCATGTCTTCTGATCTGGCCCAGTTCTCTGACACATTTTACTCACAAGATCCTGACATGCCGCCAGGACCGTTCTATCCCCCTAGAGCCTAAATCATATGGAACAAATGTTCCATTTATGAGTTTTTTTTTTATAGTGAAGACATTGTTGAATTCAACCTCAGGGAGGTATGAAATGAGTTTTATCTTATGTTCACTTGTCCTACATCTATCTATATCACTTTTTTTGTTTTTAGTTTCTTTTTGCATTTTAGATAATTGGTTTTGCTTTTTGTATGAAAATTTCATTTTCTTTCATGAATCTACATCTATCTAGTGCAAAAGTTGGATATAGAAATATGCTCATATGAATAAGTTGAAGTATTGATATTTGTGTCCTCTTTTTTTCCAGATTTGATCTTTCTTATTTAAGAGTACTCTACATGAGGAATTAAGGGGATTAGTCAATCCAGATACATAAGTGGAAAACATAACATCTAACTCTACCCTTTAATATTTTATTAAATATGATGTTTGAGTCCAATCTAACCAAGAATTAGCATGACCTTTTTATGCTAATTCAAAAAGAAGACTTTGGATCACCCTAAAATATTAAGTTAATAGAAGAGAGACATATCATTTTTAGGAAAAGTGTATTGCTCTTAGTCACTTGATCTCATTCACCCTCATCTCACATCATTTCATTACCACCATAAACTATATACTGGTGAAGTCATTTTCCTCTTATATTGGATCTCATCATGATTGGTATCATGTAGTTTATCTTTGCATAGAAAACTACTAAAACATTATTGTATTAGTAGTTCATCCATATAGCCTAGTTTGCATACAGCTTCCATATAATTGCATTTTTCATTTTATAATTTCTTTCATATAGGTGCAATATATGTTTTTCATAACTTTTTTTGAATGCAAATATCAATAAAATTGAAAATATCCTCATTCCATCTTCACTTTTGTAAAAATATCTAGCCTATACATTGATTTTGTATGGATAATTTTTCTTACAAATAATAAGATGAAAGAGAAAATGAGAAATTAGAAGGAGAATGGAGGATAAATGATGAAAATGAAATGAATCATATCTCTCTTATATAAGAACTAGGATTGTGGAATTCTATGTTAAGTGACATTCCACCTTCATAGATTATTGGGTTGAGGCATTAGTAACATTCATAATTCCACCACACATAGTAGCAGTAGGACATGTTCAATTTTCATTCCATCCTTCATATAGTTAGATCACTTTCATCCTCATGCATTGATGGCTTGGATTGAGTGTGATTTCCATCTTCAAGCCACCCATTTGATCCACCAACTACTTTTCATTGTAGGCAACCTAAAATATTTATTTCCTTCTTCCAATCATATTCATGGATCTGCATCAAGGGTACAAAATTTTAAATAGAGCAGTGTAGATAGGGAGATGTTATGTTACACTCAATACAACTTATACTTTCCATGATATCTCTTTGCTTATGTCTTAGGTGGTAAGAAGTCTCCTTTTAGTGTTCTATTTGTTGTAATTGCTTTCTTGTACATTGGTTTTTGCTATGTAGTTGGAGAGGACCGGTTTGAGACCGTCATGTCAAGGATGATTAGAATGCTTAGTTCACATATGTTTTTCTCTTTTGACTTTTTCAACCAAATCTAGAGTAGGTTTTCTCAAGGGTGAGAAACATTTAAGCTTAGGAATTTTTTATGCACATGATTTCTTTAGTAAAATTAAGGCTTATTTAGGCATTCTTTAAGAATGATTTATCTCATATATATATATATATATATATATATATATATATATATATATCTGTGTGTGTGTGTGTGTGTGTGTGTGTGTGTGTGAGTGTGTGTGTGTGTTTCATGAATTTTTTTCCTAAATATCCTAAAATAGCCCTTGTGCATCAATGTTATCCAATATACATATATTTAGGACAAAAGTTTAGTGTTTTATTATTTCCCTAATATATTGATGCTTCATTGCAGACATGACCAAGTCAAAACAAAAGCAAGTTGGTACCAAAGACTTTTTTCAGTGAAACTGACATGAAAGGAAAGAACCAACAAAGAAGAATCAAGAAGAAGAAGGAGAAATGCTAGAAAGCTTCTCAGTACCACCAAGACAAGTTGATGGAACTAAGATTTGAATCCCTAATCTGCATTAAAATTTACAAGTTGATGGCATTGATTCATTTACGTGACATTAACATTAATCGGATGGCTAAGATCAATCAAAGGCACATTTGAA
The DNA here is from genome assembly GCA_963693085.1 of Alisma plantago-aquatica. Lineage (NCBI taxonomy): Eukaryota > Viridiplantae > Streptophyta > Magnoliopsida > Alismatales > Alismataceae > Alisma > Alisma plantago-aquatica. Next base: position 992,278,259 of record OY856410.1, on the reverse strand, counting down.
GATATATAACCAAGTGGTGCCCTAATTTATCCTATATAATCCAAAGGGGGAAGACACCTAGAGGCATCTCATCCAGGACATCTTATTTTGGAGTTGTTCTTGGAAGCAAGGTGTCTCAATTGGAGGCTACCCAATAGGCCATCCTTGTACGAACCAGAGCCCAAGATGGAGGAGATGAAGAGTCCAGAGCAACCCTTCATGAGTTTTCTATGACTTTCTTCACTTTCCTCCCTTCTTCAGATTCAATATTAAGCATGATGGGATAAACCCCCATTCTTTAGGACCAGGAGTTTCCCGATGTTAACTCTATGAATGCACATATTTTGATACGATAAAATGTAATCCTTTGCTTAGAATTTTTGTGACAGAAGATCTTAACTTCCTTATTTATGCTTGATTACCATAAGTTTGTAATGAAATATTAATTTCTACAAAAGTGGGACTCACAATTACAAAATTCATTATCATCATTGTCAATAACATATTGCAAAAGTGGGCTAACCACTATGAAGTAATAGTCCAACAATAGTTCTTAACGTGTAGTCTCTTATATATATGATGTGAATGCCTGTTAATAATAGTGTGCTTGTTGTAAAAGGAGATAGTGAGACCAAAAAACTCTTAATCTATGGAAGCAAAAATAAATTACATTGATCTAACGTAATGCATGCATATGTTAACACCATGGAGAAACTGGTAAAGAATCCATTCATCTAATTGTTCAATAATTTTACTGTTTTTTCCTTGAATTCTCATTTTAATTTTAGTAACTTAATCAACTCCTTAATTAGGCTTAGTTGATCTATTCATTTAGTAATAATGTCTGTCTATCAAATTTCTTTGAGTTCAACATTCGAGCCTTGTTGAGTTCCTTTAGTATTATGATGTGTACACTTGCATTTAGCATGCAAACTTAAGGCATGTCAGTGGTATATCAAAATTAAAGTAGAATCTTCTAGGCCAGTATCTATGTTCAATCAAGCCCTTTCCTCTTAGGCTGTCCTCATCCAACGGGGTTCCTAAACTCAAACCCTTGGTAGTATCTATGACAGCCTATTCTCCTCCTAATTTAGTAAGTTCCTTGTGAGGGTTATTTTTTTCTTTGAAGCGGTAAGAGTTCAAAAGGAAGGGAGCTACATCTTTAATATTCAAGTTGGAGATGAAACTAAGAGTGGGTTCTAGTCTAGTTTAAGGTCATAGTCTAGGATGATATAGAATAAGTGTTAAAGGGATATGCTAGTCTAGTTTTAGGTCATTGTCCGGAACCATGGATATAGACATGAAAGGAGTACTGTCTAGTTTTAGGCATGGTCTAGGAACATGGTGATGGGTAGATCTCGACATTGAGAAGTAACATTACAATCAAATTCAAAGAACCATTCGTCTCATTATAGTTTTAATGCAAGTTACTTGAAGAGAACATTTTCTTCTTTTGAGGTCATTTTATTTTTGATAGGTTGTTTAATTTTGAAAAGACTGTTAATATTTGAAATAAATTTTTTTAAAAGATTGTTAATATTTGAACAATCTTTCATTTGGAATATAATTGTTAATCATTGAAAGATTAGGTGATTTGAAAAAGATTGTTAATCTTTGACAAATTGTTTGATTTTTAAATGTTGTTAATCTTTGAAAGATTGTTTTATATGAAAAATATTGTTAATCTTTTTAAAATGATTTGATTTTGAAACAGTTGATAATCTTGGAAAGTTTTTTTGGTTAGAAAAAATCATTAATCTGTGAATGATTCTTTTATTTGAAGATACTTCTTAGTCTTTGAAAGATTATTTGTCTTGAAAAGATCATGAATCTTTGAATGATTTTTAGATCTAAAAATATTGGTAATCTTTGAATGTTTGTTTTATTAAGAAAATATTTCTAATCTTTGAAGGATTGTTTGATTTTAAAAATATTGTTTGATCATACTTGCACACAAAGGTTTTAGAAGCAACCTTAGATATTTCATCCACAACCAGAATATGCATTTATGAAGATAAAATGACCCTATATTTTATCCCATGAGTTTATATCCAAATACATCCTCACGCAAACATAACCTGCATAGGAGGGGTTGGTGCATAACTGGGGTAACTCAATTTTAATGGGCATGGGTACTGCTCACAATACACCTCATGAATATACAGTCATAAGAAGTCATCATGATAGGAGAGGGGCGTGACTTAGAGGCCTTTGGACATCCATCTTAATGCTGCAACGATACCTTTACTAACACCCCCTCATTACATCTAGCGATCCAATGTGAGGTTTTGCACCAATTCAATTATGTGTGGGTTTGTAGGAGTGTAATGTGTGGGTGGAAACCACTTAATGTTTTTGAAGAAATTCCATTGTAGTAAGGTATGAAAGACAAAGAATAGGTAGATAAGCAAGAAATCACACCATTATTCAAAAGAAAGAAAATTTTATTTCTAATTCATATCTTCTATTCATCCTTTCTAGAATTTTTTTGATAAACAATAATGACACAAGAAATGTGCATTCAAAACACTAAAAAGGGAAGTGTACTTGGAACTCTAAAATAGAAAAAACTAGTTTTCAAACAAGAAATAAAAAAGAGGAAATTGTGCTATAAAAATTGACCAGAGACATCATGACAAAGGGACTCAAAGATCTCCTTGACCCACAATCCTAGGGCCCACATATTCGGATGTTGAATGACCATACACTGGGTCAAAAATAAAGGAAAAAAGAAGAAAAGGTAAAAAAATAGGATGAAGAAAAACAATAATAAAAAAAGCCCAAATATGTTTAAACATTAGGTAAAATGGGGAATTCAACCTAGGTCATCTTGGCGGTCCCCAGTGGAGTTGTCAATATGGCGCACCCTAGACTAAAAAATAATATGTAGTCTAAATATATCTTTAGTAGTGAAAAGTAGTTTGGCGTCAAATGGAAACTAAGAAGTAGGTGTTTAAAGTCGTCGAAATATTTTACATGGAAAATGAGAAAAGACAGAAAAGAACATCATGAGTCCTTGGTGGAACTCTGATCTAGCATCCAAGTTGGATAGATGAAAAATAAAATTAAAAAAAAAACAAAAATTAATATACAACAATCTTCTTACAAATGGGGAAGGATTACAACAACCCTCCCACCCTGTAAACAAGTATTGAACCATTTCAAACTATTTTGAGAATGCAATTTTTAGATTAATAAAAAATGAAAAAAGTAATAAAACCACATTTTATTTTTGGGACAATCTTTGGGGTTGGTGATGTCTAATTCATTCCCATTATGGCTCTAAAGATCATAATTTATAAGTAAGTTGGGGTCCTAATTGCCTCAGGACCTCCCACTATAAAGATCCCTCACAGGCAATTTAGGACCAATGCATAGGAAGCACTTAGAGGATGATAAAAAGAAATGAGCTCAAAAAAATCTGATCTTCTATAAGATCATATGAGCAGACATATGTAGATTGATCACATAAGAATTTTAAGAAGATATGAATAGTTATATATAGTAAGAACACTTAATAAATATCAAAGAAATAGTTGGAATACAATGAAATTTTGATCCCACAACCTAATGACATTAAGAGGTTTTTCATGTCATAGGAAGGATCCGTTGATCATCAAAAAAAGGATAGTAGTTCTCTGTCTGGCTTCAGGAGAGTCAATAGGGTTCTAGAATATAGTGGATATGAGGGTTATTTATAGGATGCAATTAGGGTTTGGGGTTCTGGAAAAAATCTTCTAGAAGAGGTGGTAGATCACCATGATGCATGACAAAAGTGTGGAATATGAATTGAGACCATCAACCACATGTTACCAAAAACTTTATCCAATGCATTGAGTGTCCCTGATAGTATACATTGTTTTTCTTGGTTTTCCAGCTATAAAGGTATGATCTAATGAAAATCATAGAAAATTACAACATCTGAATCAATTAATGAAAGAGGGATAATTTAGAATTATTTCTTAAATATATTTGGAAAAGAAGTAAATGAATATCCTTGTTGAAAAAGGAAATATTTTATTCATGACAATTCATTGTGGATGTTTTTGAAAAAGCCTTATAAAAATAATTAAAATGAGTAAATTGCATATTTAGTCTAAAAAGAAGATTTTTATACGGGAAGTCCTGAACTGGATGAAAGTTGGTAAAATGAATGGATTAAATAGAAAGAAAAATATGGACAATTGTGGGGTGGAATGTGGAATGGGATTCATCATTAGCTAGAGAATATATATTAGTCATGAATAATTACTGAGTGAGAAAAAATGGGGGTGTCAACAATAGCATGGTAATGCCCTCTCCCTTTTCTTCATCTTAGTTGTTATGTAGTTGGCCCTAGAGGCCAATATAAGTGTTTTAATATCATTTACTCATTGAATTCTTTCTTTTATATTTGACTTTTTTTGTCTTAAACTCACCAGGAAAAATGCTCTCTCCTATTTAGCTTATTTGTACTATCTTAGACCCCATCCTCATTATTCTATGGTGGAGGAGAGTTTTTTTTGGGTTATGTTGATAGTATGTCTTAAGTCAAAGCCCATCAAGATCCAAAACTCAAGTACCTAATAAAGGTGATGAAATTAGATGGTTTTATTAAATAAAATAATTGGAATTAGTAATATAAATGTCACATATCTCAGTTCCTCTCATTTTACTAAATGTTACTTTTACCAAGAATTAAAATTTTCTTGGCAAAATACACTGTGGATAAAAATAATACTTTTGAATTTCATTTTCTTAGCAGTCTACACACTTTGCTTACCAGGCCCAAGACAAGTGGAGAAACTAAGATTGGCCCACTGACACAATTTTACCGTGCTTATAACACAAGTGTACGTATCAATGTAATATAGGCCTTGTGAGGCCCGAGTCAAACTCAGGGAAATGTGAATTTCAGTAGATTACTACTAACTGGTTGTGACTAGCTAAACCGATTAAAAGAGTTGATAGGTTTGAAAAAGAAAATAAAATAAAGGGAAAACAAAAGAGCGGTGATTAAATGTTGGTTTAATCAAATGGAATGGGATTCCTTAGGATTTCCGATTTCATCACAGGGTCTTGTTATACCTAATATCTTGCATAAATAATATAGATTTTATTGAATCTTAGATAGAGAGCCTGTAATCAAGATTGCCCGCTTCCACGGTACAATCCACTACCCAAATCTAAGACAATTCTACTTCCGTAGCAATTTATATCTTAGATTAGGTGCATTAACGACAACTCTGGGTATTTCTCCACTATCTGTACGTCGCCTAGTCTAAGGAACGTATAAGATGGTGTATAAAAGTGGGTTTTCTGACCTTTAATCCCCTTTTCATAGTAATTATTAGTCTAATTCATTACCTATGGTCATGAAGCATAAGTAAATCAAGTAATCTCCACAATTATATATCTAAGAAATGAGAATTCTATATTAATTCATGCAAAAATTCAATATAAACGGTTCCCCGGACTACTCCCGGGTCCTAAGGAACAATGGGGATTAGCCCTGCATGGTTGAAAATGGAGAATACATAGGAGTAGAGAAGAAAATGTGGGAAACATGGAGAAAACTCGTGTAATCCCTGATACGAAGGTGTTCTTGGAGATCCTTCTTGAGAAACGTGCGTTTTGCAGTCTTCTGGCAACAAAAGTGCCCGCCGGAGGTGCCCGGATCGCCCGGTTGCCGACCTTCGGCTCTCGTCTCCTCTCTCCCTCCTTCTTGGATGTCGTGCGACATGATATCAGATCTCCCCTAGGGCTGGCCGTGCTCTCCTTAGGTCATAGGACCACTTTACGACTCCGAAAAAGCCCAACCGTCAGATTAGAACGCTCCGTTTTAGTGCAGAAATTTGGCAGATCCTGACACTGTCGATACTATCGATACTAGGGTCGATGGTATCGACTCTGGACAGTGCGAAAGTACCTGAAAAAGTGTCGAAACATGTGCATAAGTTCGGGGATTATATAAAATCATATAAATATGATAAAATAAGTATAATTTGATGTAAATAGAGTTTAAAGGCCAACTATAGTGAATTATGCAAATATAATCAAGAAAATGACAAATACGTGCATAAAACAGATATAAAATAAGCTTGTAAAAGTGACTCAAAACCCATGCATCAAACTCCCCTAAGCTTAAACCTTGCTCGTCCTCGAGTAACAAAACTTTGGATCTGGTTGAGATAAGTCAACATAAGGACATAAATACATAAAATGCATCTACATCATCCCCACTTTCTTTCCACCAACCAGCCCTCCTTGACCACTGAACACTAACTGCCCTTTAGGTGACAATAATCATTCATGAAAGATGTCCACCCCAAAATCATAGAACACTATCAAGTAAAGTAGTTAATATAAGACAATCCTCCAGTTCAGGCTTAATGCATCTTGTGATCTCCTATCTACGTTGCTCCTTTTCCTAACTACCATCTAAATGGAAGCAGATCTCCTGATGTTCATGAATGAGGAGAATATTATGGGTGGACTACCACTTAGAGCAACGGGTGGATGGAATGGGTGGATGTGGAAGAAAAAGAAGCACATAACAGTCAATCATGCAATACAAAAATTAATGACCTATCATGATGCAAAATACAAGTGAAAATGTTCTAATGCTACATTTTTGGTTGAATGATGCATGCACTATCATTCCGTCTCAAGGTGAGATGGAATATCTAAGAAAACTACACCATGTACTTATTCTTCTTAGTATGTAAGTGAGAATAGGTTCCTTTCTCCCTCTCATTCATACTTACTTCTCAATTCTTCTTCTTTTTTCTTTTCTTCTCTTTTTTTTTCATTTTTTTTTTCAAGCCCTTATTTTCATAGATGACAATGAATTATTTTTCGGGCTCAGTTCTTGTGACATAACTTGTACATTTGAAGCATTCAGAAGGTATGGAACAAGTTTAACACCTTTCATGTTTTCACAAGAACATACAACACATGATGTACAACTACATGCTCAAAAGATGTGAATGCAACTAAATAATGACAGTTATGCAACTACTATGACATGCACCTAAGGATAATGTGCATGTATCACTACTCTCTATTTTTTTTCATTTTTCATGCAAAACATGCAAGAATAACTGTAATGCAAGACCTATCTACATGGAATGTAGTCAATGAGTGAAAGATAGTAATGTGCTCCCAGTTCTTATGGTGGAATGTGAATGACATTGCAGTGAATCAGATCACAAGACTAATTGACAGAACCTTCGGAAAGAATTATATGTCCCTCCTTACTAACTTGTGTACAAATTAATCAAGGGGTTTCTTTCTCTCACTTCAAATTAAAGTCACGTTAATGTTTGGTCGGTTTGGGCTCAAACATCCTTGTCAATCACTTTTCCTTGGACAATAAAGATAGTCATTCATGTCCCCATTTCCTGAAGCTGACTCACCCTAGAACTTCCTCAGTTATGCAACTCAATTACTCACAATAATAAGCTCAAAAAGTTTTCAATATGCTCATTTTTTTTCATGTGCACACAACCCAAGAGTAATACTCCCAATTGAAACCATACATTTGTTGCTCCACATATTACACTAAGTAGATGTGGATCCTACAAAAGCGGTAAAACTAGAAATAAATACAACTAATATTTCAAAAGTAAAAGCAACATGAATAAGTAAAAACTAAGATAGAGGTTTGTTCCAACACCCCCTCCCCCAAGCTTGAATATGACTATGGCCTCATAGTCAACATTCCCACTTAAGAGGCGGAACAGCGGTACCATTCGCTTTGAAGTGTGGCGAAGAAGAATGGTTGGATGCTCAAGTGGACCAAGTGATGCTTGATATGTTCCTCTTTTTGGTGGCCCATTTTTGTTTCTTAGTGGTTCTAAGATGTGACTTGCTTCATCCTTCTTTGCTCTGCAAAAAACGGTGCGAACAAAATCTCATTTTGACACCTTTTACGGCCTGTTTTATGTAGCTTTCCTACAAGTATCGATACCATCGACATGACTCAGGCTCAACAATTTTGGTGTACAGATGTATCTAAAAGCCTGGGAAATCAAAAGTGTCGATACTATCGACATGGGTGTCGATGGTATCGACATCTCTGTCACCAATTTTTGTAAAAATCTTCAGGAATCTCGATACTATCGACACTAAGGTTGATGGTATCGACTCTTTCTCAGCGTTTACTGGTCCAAACTCGATACTATCGACACGGGTGTCAATAGTATTGACCTTAAAATTCTGCACACTTCAAAACATGAGTTAGGGTACCATTTTTACAAAAATTATCAAAACCTAAGCAAAAACTAAGTACATCAACACAAAAAATCATAACCAAACATAAAATAAACCTAAAGTTGGGTTGCCTACCAACAAGCACCCTTGTTTAATGTCCTAGGCTTGACATAAAGATTCCTTTAACCTGGGTTGTCAAGAGATGTCTCTAATGATTCATTTGGAAATTTGAATTCAACTCTATCATCACCAATCCCAAGTGTCAAGTAACCTCGCCCAATGGCAGTGATTACATCAGCTGTAGCTTGGAATGGCCTTCCCAATAGCATCTCACCTCCTTCCAGCTCATTCATGTCCATGACCACAAAGTCAATAGGGAAGATGAATTTTTCGACCTTGACTAGAACATCCTCGCATATACCTAGTGGTTTTACAATGGATCCATCCGCCAACTCAATTGTCATGGAAGTTTGTGTTGGCTTCTTTAATCCCAGCTTTTGAAAAGTGGCAAGTGGCATAAGATTAATGCTTGCCCCTGAGTCACACCGTGCTTGTGGAAAATTTTGGCCACCTATGGAACATAGGATGTAGAAACATCCTGGATCTTTCCTCTTCTTTGGAAGCCTTCCTTTGATTATAGAACTCACTGTTTCATCAACACACACAACATCTGTATCTTTGATCCGCCATTTCTTGTTGATGATGTCTTTCATGAATCTTCCATATGAAGGAATTTTCTCTATAGTCTCCACCAATGGAATGTTAATGTGGATCTTTCGGAAGATCTTAAGAAATTTCTTGAAGTGCCTTTGCTCTTTCCTCGTATTTAGACTATCTGGGAATGGCACGCTTGGCTCCTTTATGCGCTTGTGTGGTGGCACATATGGGCTATTTGGGATCTCCTCCCCTAAGCTTGCTTCAATGTCACCCTATGGCATAGGCTTTGGCACATCATTCACGGTTGGCGTGCCTCGTGGCTGCTCATCCTTCTCGGTGGTTGTAGCTCCACTGTGAAGTATGGCCTTCACGTGCTCCTCTTGCCTAGGTGTGGGCACGGCTGTGATGGGTTCTTGGTGGGATTTGCTAAACCGGTGACATCCTCCTGGTAGTCCATATAAGCTATGGGGGTATGGCACACTGGGTTTAGCCTCCGTTTGAAAATGCATTTTGTCCTTTTCATGGACCTCCCCCACCGGTGGCTCTGTCTCCTTAATCACAGATATATACTTCACTTGATGATGTACTTGAGAAGCCTCTGCATTCCCAGCTAGTTTTTGTTGAATGATTTGCTTCATGGCAGCCACCTCAATTACAATTGTGGTTATGGACATCTCTAGCATCCTCAATTGTGCACCATGGCTCTGTATCTGCTGCCCAAACTGATTCAAGTACTCACCGTGTGACTGTACTATCTTGGCGAGTGAGCCCATCAATTCCTGATTTTGCTTCACCACCTGACTAAGCAATTCATTTTTCTTTTCCTATGGGGTAGGTTGCAGCTTTTGAAAATTTTGTTCCTTCCTTCAATCGTAATTGTTATTTCTATATCTTTGTTGATGCATATACTTTGCATGTGCTTCATCATCAGACCCATTTTCCTCTTTCTCTAGGAGATTCTTGGCTATAAGATCCATCTTTTCATTAAGCACTTTGATGGCCTTTGCTTCATGTGTCATGTCGACCTACTTGGGTGCATCTCTTTTACCCCAAGACTGCTTTTTGGGCATGTTCCTTAGAATCTCCCAGCACCTTGTTCATGTGTTGTTAAAAAAGAAACCAGAACCTGCTGAGTCCAAATTTCTCCTATCATGTTCTTCTAGGGCAAAGTAGAAAATTTTAGCTTGCTTCTCCTTGTCTAAGTTGTGATGTGGACACTTCCTCATCATTATATGGAAGCGCTCCCAAGTTTCAGAATAAGTTTCACCGGCTTGTTAGCTGAAGTTGTATATCTTCCTCACTAGATTGTTTGTCTTTTCAGGTGAAAAGAACCTCTCAAATAACACCTCAAACATGTGATCCCAAGATTCAACATACTCGTCATCCAGATTGTGCAGCCATTCCCAAGCATTGCTCGCTAAAGAACTGGGAAAAAGTTTCAAGTAGAGTGTCTCTTGCGGGAACCTGTCAATCTTTATCGTATCACAGTTTTCCATGAACGTGCTGATGTGGGTCACCAGATCTTCATTCTTCAGCCCATGGAATGCATTAGATTTGACCAAATTAATTAGCCCTGGATCAATTTTATAGTTAGGAATGTTGATGGCTAGCCTCTTGATTGGCCCTTTAGATGCAGAGGAGGAAGAAGCCTTGATCTTCTCCCAGATCATCTGCTCCTCATTTGCCGTTCCGTCACCCATTATTACTTTACTAGTACCTGAAATTTCAAATGGTAATGTATAAACCGATACTAATAATTAAAACAATTAATAATATTTGCAATTCAGTTCAAAAGATTAAAAGAAAAATTACAGGAATTAAAAGTGGCCTAGTGTGGCCGCTCGCAGCACTCGTAGTGCTAAAATTCATTGTTTCCCCGGTAACAGTTCCAAAAACTTGACATGATTTTACCGTGCGTATAACGCAGGTGTGCGTATCAATATAATATAGGCTTTGTAAGGCTCGAGTCGAACTCAGGGAAATGTGAATTTCAACAGACTACTACTAACTAGTTACGACCAGATAAACCGATTAAAGGGAAAACAAAAGAGCGATGATTAAATGTTGGTTTAATCAAATGGAATGGGATTCCTTAGGATTGCCGATTTCACCACAGGGTCTCATTATACCCAATATCTTGCATAAATAATATAGATTTTATCGAATCTTGGATAGAGAGACTGTAATCAAGATTGCCCGCATCCATGGTACAATCCACGACCCAAACCTAAGCCAATTCAACTTTCGTAGCAATTTATATCTTAGATTAGGCACATTAATGATGACTTTGGGTATTTCTCCACTATCCGTACGTCGCCTAGTCTATGGAACGTATAAGATGGTGTATAAAAGTTGGTTTTCTGACCTTTAATCCCCTTTTCAGAGTAATTATTAGTCTAATTCTTTCCCTATGGTCATGAAGCATAAGTAAATCAAAAAATGTCCACAATTATATATCCAAGAAATGAGAATTCTATATTAATTTATGCAAAAATTCAATATAACGGTTCCCCAGACTACTCCTGGGTCCTAAGGAATAATGGGGATTAGCCCTGCATGGTTGAAAATGGAGAATACATAGGAGTAGAGAAGCAAAATGTGGGAAACATGGAGAAAACTCATGTAATCCCTGATACGAAGGTGTTCCTGGAGATCCTCCTCGAGAAACATGCATTTTGCAGTCTTCCGGCAGTAAAATCGCCCGTCGGAGGTGCCCGGATCGCCCAGTTGCCGGCCTTCGGCTCTCGTCTCCTCTCTCCCTCCTTCTTGGATGTCGTGTGGCATGATATCAGATCTCCCCTAGGGCTGGCTGTGCTCTCCTTAGGTCATAGGACCACTTTACGGCTTTGAAAAAGCCCAACCGTCAGATTAGAATGCTCTGTTTTAGTGTAGAAATTTGGCAGATCCCTACAATGTCGATACCATCGACACCCAGGTCGATGGTATCGACCATGATGTTGATATTTCCTTCCAAAATCGCATTTCAGTGTTGATTCCTGATGAAATGTCGATACTATCGACACCAGGGTCGATGGTATCGACTCTGGACAGTGCGAAAGTACTTGAAAAAGTGCCGAAACATGTGCATAAGTCTGGGGATTATATAAAATCATATAAATATGATAAAATAAGTATAATTTGATGCAAATAGAGTTTAAAGGCCAACTATAGTGAATTATGAAAATATAATCAAGAAAATGACAAATACTTGCATAAAATAGATATAAAATAAGCCTGTAAAAGTGACTCAAAACCCATGCATCACCCACCTTAGTAGGGTTCACACACATATTGTATCATCCTGGTGGTACATGTGGAATTATGGGGTTTTGCGATTGGGAAATACTTCTTAAATCACAAGAATTAAACCCATGATAAAAATGTATAAATAATCATCGGAAAGAACAAAATGCAATGAAGATTGTTGTCTTGGTTTTGAAACCTAATTTGAGCAAAAAAATTATTGTTTGGTAAAATATCTTAAAATGATTCAATGAAGTATGTAGTATGAATTACTATTATATATTAACAAGACATTAATGGTTTGAATAAGATTAATGGATAAATAAGATTCCTTCTCACACTAGGTAATTGACTTTTAAACTAGATAATCAATAAGGTAAATGGGTTTTATTTGATTATCTATTTAAACCAATATATATTAGTTTAGAGTGTCTAGTAAAAATATGATAAATGCAAGAGTTATTATTGGAATCAAGTATGTTATTCATTATCTTATAAGAATATCTACAAGATTTAGACATGTCATATCTTTCATAAATTTAAGATTTCATGGTATTTATTTTAAGATCAATGATTTATAAAGTATCATGATATATTAATTCTTCTTTGAGTATTACTATTTCTAGAACATGAGCTCTTGGGAGAAATGCTTTCAACTTTGGGTGCATATGTGCTATTGGGAGCATTTGGTCTTCATGGAACATTAGATAAGGGGAATAATTATGTAAGTAGGACAATATGATCAACATAGATGATGGATTATATTGGGAAAGATTAAGTTAAACTTGATTTTAAGAACATGATAATATTTTTTTAAATTTTACTATTTTTTCTTCTTCAAAATTTATCATTTATTTTCAGTTTATATAAACACCTATTTCCACTTATTGACGAGTCTCATTAGATTTGCATGGTTGTGGATAAGATGTCCATAGTAGGTGAGAAGAAGGAGAATTCAGGACATCAACTAAGGACTAGAAATTTCCTTGGTGGGTGCCTCTATGCATAGATTTTATTATATGTAGTTTTTCTTAGGTTTTAGTTTATGAATTAGTTACCATCATTTGACATTTAGACATATACAGATAAATAATTATGTATATATATATTACATTTTTGTTATATTTAGGAATACTAGATGGTGTGATTGTTCTATGATTCTCTTGCAGAGGTGGCTACACAATGTGTCCTAGAGGAGGCTAGGTCCATTCCCACCATGGCCATCCACCAGATCAAGTTGCTGACACCACCAATGTGATAAACTCGTCATTTGAGTCTCACTTAAAATAAGAACACTACAAATAACCAAGACTCTTAAATCTCCAAGAATGAAAAGAATGGTGATGTCCAAATGGGGGTTAATGATAATAATGGAGATCCTAAGAAATGATAGAAATATGCTACCATTGGTAAATAATTCATGTTAACATTCCCTAATTATATTTCTCTAGACACCTTAGTATATGGACCTCAACATATATCATTGGGGCTTTCTTTGATCTTTCTCTATTCTAAATAAAGTTCCACAACTACTTCTGGATTTGTGGCGACATGGTATCATTGTTAAAGACACTAGAATAAACCTAGATTTTGAAGCACTAATTAACAAGATCTACTCCATATGGAGGCTATAGAACAATTTAGTGTTATTGATCTTGAACATAATTAATATATAATCCAAAATTTGTCACCAAAAAAATAATAATGATTAACTCTCATACCTCTCAAGGGCACCAGGGTGACTTTACATGAATATATGTGGAATTGGAGACCTTTAAGACAGTATTTCCATACATCTTAATCAATGGTGAATATTTATGGCTAGAATATGAGAACTTTCTGATCGTCTGCATGTTTGCAGTCATCTGTGACACACCAACACAAAATGTGAGTAGGATGCACGTCACTCGATTACTATCACCTTATCATCCCTACCAATTCCCATACTAGGTGTTTTCTACATGATGTGTATTAATGCAAAGAATCCCAAGACACATAAATCTCGATCCAAGAAGCAAGCTCCAATAAAGAAGACACCGACGACCTATAGGAGTACTCAACCACAAGGAAAATCAATCAACACTTACACAATGACAAAAATTATGTCGATTAGGATGGTATCAAAAAAGTGTATAATGGGAGAGAAAAGAAGAAGGCACAATATGTAACATACTGAATCATAGGTAAATTGCTAGTTTAACCCTTAATCTAAGTTTTTCTTATCCTCTATATCCTGTCTATGCCTTGATGTTTAATTTGTGAAAATAATAATAGTTTGGAATGAAATTGAACACTAATTATGTCAATGTAAGGTCATATGCATAAATATCTTAATGGATGTTTCAATGATGGAGTAAAATTTAATTTCACCTCTTAAGATGGATAATAGTAAATATTTCATTCTAGAACCTTCTAAAGCCTTTTGGAATAATAAAGAGAAAAAGAAATAAAATAGAAAAGCTAAAGCCAATAAAATAATGCATTAAATACTCTAATGTGATAAATAGTGGAATTATGAGTAAAATTGTCTAAAATTCATAAAAGGGAATCTTAAAAAATAATTCTAAGTCCAAATTCATTTTCTTGGGGTTAAAGTTTACTTAGGTGGTAAGTTTCATAATTTTAGAAAATTAATAATGATCTTTAAATTATTAGAATTCAAAAATATGAGTTTTTCTCGTAATTATTAAATAAATTAATAAACAACATTAAAGTGGAAATAAACCTCAAATTCGTAATCTACATGTCAAAATAAGTCTGAGTGAATTTGCATCTAATTTGATCAATGTTAAATATTTTATTTTATACAAGAGAGATAAAATGATTTAAAGACCTAAAATATAAAATATATGTTGGGAAAATATACTTAATTTCAAAATAGTGTTCCTAACATTTAGTATTTCTTATAGGACAAGTTTCATATTTTTAGAAAGTGTTTTTTTAAGACTTGGTGAGAGGTATGATTGCATCCCACATTAATTTTGTATTGAGCAATTTCTTATCCACCTCTCTTAATGTATGTTAGCATCTCCTGTTTTTCTTCATTGAGAAAAAACCTAAATTGACTTTCTCTTGGTCCTATAGACAATAACCTAAAAACCACATCTTTTCCTCTTGCATATTATGCATCATGTAAAGTACCCTACTTGTTGTTGATCTTGTGATCATGATATCTTCTATGACTTTATTTTGTAATCTTTATTATGACTTATACATTATGGAACTCAATTTGTTGTTATATGCCGACTTTGAGGTGGTTGATAATGATGATCACTTATGTAGTGATTAATTTGTAAAATCCAACTATATTTTTACTTGCATCCCTATTAAGCATGTTGTGTGACTCAGTAGCCCTAGAGTAATATAATTTGCATTGGTTTTGGGTTATGAGCCGTTATTGTTTATTTTGGGATGGTGGTTATCTGCCCCATACTCGAGTTTCAAATTTATGAGGTTTATCCCAACATTTTATTTATATTGGGAGTTTGGTTATATGCCAATCTCTATTAGGTTAAAGTTTATGTGGCTTGTCCTCCTTTGTTACTTATGTTGTTCTAATGCTATGTTTATCTCATCTACATGCAGGTTGTTATGGGTTTTGTGCCCTGAAATCTTTATGAGTACTTTTTATGACACCATTTTTATTATTGTTTTAATGGAAAGTATTTGTTTTATCATATGTTTGTGATTCTTTCCTTTTATGCCTGATTGGGTAGTCCTTATCTTTTTGCATGGGAATCCTTCTCTACTTGTTGTACCTTTTCCTAATATATAATGATCAATTTCTTTTTAGCATGATCATACCAGCTTTTTGTTGATATCCTCTTTTTCTTTTCCTTTTTTGGGGTATGCTTCCAACCCTAGATGTTGGACAAGGAGAAGGGGATCTAGGAGGACCTGGACCACAACAAGTGTAGCTGACTTCATGGGAGACTTGGCTTGAAGTTGTTATGTGATCCTTAGCTAGTTCTACATATGTAGTTAATTTTCCTTTATGTCACCATGTATGGTGAAAGTTTAGTATGATAATAACCCCTGTGATGGTTAGATATATCGTTCAATTCCACTTCTACTTTGTGTTATGATACAATCATGTTAAATAAATTTGGTTTCACCCCCTTTTGAGAAAACAATTTGTTGGTGGATGTTGACCTCTTTATTTTTAGTAGGGAGTGGATCCCATTGTCATCCCACTTCTTACAACATGGTATCAGAGCCTGTAGCTATCAGTTATCTAACTATTTCAAACATGTCTTTCTTAGGATGTTTACCTTTACATTAGGTTTCTTATACCTAGTATCCTTCCCTTGTGCAAGAAACCTTATGACTTTTGGATAATCATGTAGGGTTGATAGGTTAGAGACACGAGGACCTAAAATTCAACCCTCGATGGTATGACTTCTAGATGGATACATGAGAAACATAAAACTCAAAAAATTTCATAACTAAAAGATATGTGGGTAGTCTTAATACCTTGATAATGATTAGCTTGACTTGTTAAGATGAACCCTTCTAGGGGTGGTGAAAAAGTTTGCTTATGGATGTTTTGATTTTGAGGACGAAATCCCTTTAAGGGGTGGTGTGTTGTAACATACCGAATCTTAGGTAAATTTCTAGTTTAACCCTTAATCTAAGTTTTTCTTATCCTCTATATCCTGTCTATGCGTTGATGTTTAATTTGTGAAAATAATAATAGTTTGGAATGAAATTGAACACTAATTATGTCAATGTAAGGTCATATGCATATATATATTAATGGATGTTTCAATGATGGAGTAAAATGTAATTTTACCTCTTAAGAGGGATAATAGTAAATATTTCATTCTAGAAACTTCTAAGGACTTTTAGAATAATAAAGAGAAAAAAAACAAAATAGAAAAGGCTAAAGTCAATACAATAATGCATTAAATGCTCTAATGTGATAAATAGTGTAATTATGAGTAAAATTGCCTAAAATTCATAAAAGGGAATCTTAAACAATAATTATAAGCCCAAATTCATTTTCTTGGGGTTAAAGTTTACTTAGGTGACAAGTTTCACAATTTTAGAAAATTAATAATTATCATTAAATTATTAGAATTCAAAAATATGAGTTTTTCTCCAAATTATTAAATAAATTAATAAACAATATAGAAAGTGGAAATAAACCTCGAATTCGTAATCTACATGTCAAAATAAATCTATGTGTGAATTTGCATCTAATTTGATCAATGTTAAATATTTTATTTTATATAGGAGAGAGAAAATGATTTAAAGACCTAAAATATAAAATAAATGTTCTGAAAATATAATTAATGTCAAAATAGTGTTCCTCACATTTAGTATTGCTTATAGACCAACACTACAACAAAAATTCCCATTAGTGGCCTTTTAGAAATGCCACAAAAAAAACGCCACTAAATAAGTTTAGTGGCATTTGTTGACACTTAAAAAAATACCTCTAGTACCAATGCCACTAGAAAGATAGTGGCGTAAGTTGTAAACATCACTAAACATTTGTATTGAGTGGCTTCCAATAAATGCCAAATAAAGGCCACGAAAACATCACTTAGCATTTATGAAAAAGCCACTATCCATCAATTGGCTTTTATACAAATGCCACTATTTTGTGTTATGTTGTTGTATGAAACGATTATTATTGAGTGTAATGGCATATAAAAAAGCCACTATTGACATACTAGTTATGTATTACTACATTTTCATGGGTTTTAGTCATTAAATTTTTAGTTCATTATCAGGTTTTCTAATTGAATGCCATTGTAGCCGAACTCAGTTTTCCAAAAGTATGAATTCTTTATTTATAATCAAATGACAATTACATGGGGATCACATTTTACCTTGACCCTTAGATGGAATACAACACCAATGATATACTTTCATACAACATTTTTCTATTCAATAAAATAACTTCTACATCATTGGATCTGTCTCTTCCCTTATATGACTATCTACTTTTCATAATGCCGACTTCAGAGCTCCTTTAGGAAATAGCTTTATGTGTAGTTAGAATCCCGGAACCACCTCCCAGAACCATTAAATAATAGGTGATGCATTGTTTTATCCAGAGTATTGTATATTCTGAAGTAATCAGTAACCATGATAGAATTGAAACTGAAGTTTTTAGAAGATTATGCATTTTTTCAACTGTTCAAAACTTGCATCACTTGAAAATGATTCAAACTCATGTCAGTTGCACCTCAATTATAGTGTGTATGTAATAAAATGAGTAATAGGGAAAAGTTGGTGTTTATTGTCTGGATTTAGCATGTATGCAAGAAAACAAGTAATCTTAATAAGTAGTTGTACCTGAAGACTAGCATGAACAACAGATTCAAGACCATTGTGGAAACAATAATAGATAGCAACTTGCATGGATTCTGATTGAAGGAACTTGTCTTCAACCATACTTGCAGCCTACAAGACATATTCCACATCTTCAAATGTCTCTTTCCAGTGGTTTCCCCTCAACCACCCAGCCTCCACCTACAAGCCAGCTTGTCGATTTAGGTACCAGGTTACCTTCTTCTCATCCAATTGTGCCTCCAGGGTTGTCGTCTACTTTGCATAGTTCAATACATGTACAAGGAGCACTAGCTAAAGCCAATTATGACAATAATTACCTGGATTAAGTATACCACAGTTGCTTCAGCAAGCACCTTCTCTGATGGCGCTTTAGTAGTACGGACAAGCATTACAATCATCCTTGCAACCTTCTCAACCATCAAATTCCCAGTTTCAGCAGCAGTTGCAGCTAAATAATTCATTGAGCTTGAATCAGGAATAGTTCCAACTATTACAACCGGTGCAATTTTGATGACTTGTAATTGGACAAACTAAAAAAGATCAGCCCTGGAGATAAAATAGTAAAAAAAGAGACACTTTTGCAATTTTTTTAGTCACAATTGGATATCATATTGGATGGAAGATATATCCATTATCATCCTACAAACATATCACCTGGAACTTAATGCTTGGATAAGCATACGCCCAAACAAACCCCATTTTTCTTCAATATCATCTTGCCATGCCCTTTCTTACAAGTTCCTAAACTACAAGAAAAGTTTGTAGCTACTGAGAACTTATTTTATACTTCAAAGGTTAAATTCTGAACTGGCTCTATTTTTAATCTAACATCACATATAAAAAATAATAATATTGATCTTCTATAAAGATTTTTAAAATAAGATAGAAATAATATTGTCTGTTATAAAGCATAATGGAATGCAACTCTTACATCAAGGTTTCTAATCATTTGTTCTCCAAAAGCATCGCTAAGACGAATCTATATCATAGTGAAACACACAAATTAGTATAGACAACTATAAATGAGTGATTGAAAGCATGCAGAAAAAAAGATAATAGAAAAATTACAGAGGAAAGAACCTACTCATATAAGAAAAATACTACAGTTGAGAATGTATCTGCAACCCATCTAACTATAGCACAAGATGAATTAGGATCCAAGTATATTAATACACATTCTATAATTATAAATGTGGGCAAGCTGATGACAATATCATAAACACTAAAATTATTCAAGAGAACCATATGACGAGAACTCAAAAAGATCAACAGCACAAAAAGATTTGGAACATAGTAAAGTGCATCAATATCCTTATATGAACAACTGCAGAATATAATAAGTGCACGATGTCAGGTAGACAAACAAGGTGATGAATTAAGACTGCCTAATAATATAACATGAAACATGGATTGTGCCAACAACTAATAATACAAAGATCATGATACAGGAGGAATGTCATTCAATAGGTTAAGTAGGGGTATTGTGTATAGTGAAGTGGTAAAGTTGCTAGGTTTTTGAGTAGCATAGTCGTGGTGGATCACCACGGCCTTGGTGGGCAGGGGTGAGCATGGTTGTATTGGAATGGAATGGTCATGTTGAGAAATGGGGAAAAATCACAGGAACTTGGTGGATTTTACACTTGGATGGCCACAACCGTGTTGGGCACCACGGTCATGGTGGTAGTGTGGTAGCACGTCCGTGATGGTCACCACGGTCATGGTGGGCTCGTAATGGTGGTTGTTCTAGGTTGTCACACCCATTTTGGGTGTCTGTAGAATGGCCTTGTAAGGTGGCATGGCCGTGGTGTTTGTCCCCCACAATGTTTGCACTAAAATATAATGTTGTCTCATATGTGGATGCAAGGTTCTTTTAAAAGGGGAAGTATGAAGTGCACAATGCGGGACTTGTTGGAGTTATTAATTATTGAGTTTATCTTATAAATGGGTCTAAGTGTAATTGTCCCATCAGGGTTTGAGTTAAAGTTGCTAGTGTTCCCCCTCCTATATATAGGAGTAGGGTTTTGTCTAATAGAATAATATAATTTTCTATAGGTGTAAACCAATTGGCCTTAAAACATAGACTAAATATAGCAACAGAACCCAAATTAAGTCTAATGAATTCAGATTGTTGGTGTCTACATTGTTAAGTAAGCAAATATGGTGTCAGTAATACGTCACTATGTGAATGGCTTTAAGGAGAGATACGTCTTCTCTCCTAAGGTGGAGGCTTCCCCCATCCCTCCTCATTATCATTTCCTTCTCCATGTTGTCTAGTTGGGACCCCACAGAAGTAGCAACAATTGTTCTAGAAGCTAATCTTCCAACAAAGGTCATAGCCCTAGCAAGGGAACCAATCACCATAGATTGGACTAGTAAACATCTTGGGTTGCTGTTGTAGTGGACTTTGTGTCCAATTATCTCTTTGTACATTCTCAAATTGCATTCTTACTAATGTTCAGATATACTCTTCTGTTCCTTTCTAACCACCTATGATACATAATCAGGGTGCTAATAATTCTAGCCTTATTATCTAAAAATGATTGTATATCATTCCAGCCTCTAGGTACTGAACTGATGATGCATTTATCAACGGCTAGATCACAAAGCTCTGAGAAAAGGATGCAATAAAATATATCATCATGTAGATTTCCTAGGTTGCAACCCAAAAAAGTATGCAATAAAAGATATCAATGACTAAATGTTTATCTCATGTCTCTTTTATTTTTATATTAATTGTCATGTTTGGAGCCACGAAACACCCCTCTACCAAACCTCATTTCAGTGTTTCTGGGAAGAAAAAACAAAGGAAAGTAAATATTTGACAATGGCATGACAAAGCATTAAAAACTAGGGGATATTATTTGATGAAAAGTAAACCAAAAATCTTCATTGCAATAGAAAATTTTAAGTACCTGCAATACAACTCCAGATGCACCATTGTGTGTTATGTTGTCCATATGCTCATCTTTACAAAATTAGTAGAGCCAACTGAGATTTTCTTGTTCATCTTGATGAAAGGAAATTCTTGTTATTGGAAGTGGAATGTCACCTCGAACCAGCACCTTTTAGACACCACCTCTATATGTTAGTTTATGCACACCACCAATAATTAGTTAAGTAAATACTATTAAAAACCTCCCTGCTTTTGGCTTGAGAGTAAAACCTAATAGTATTTAACAATGATCTCTGTACGCCTTGCAACTAATAGTAGACAATGTCTAAAGGAATGACATTTTGTAATATTTCACATACCATGCCAATATATGCTTTTGACTTGAAAAATATAAAATTCAATAAAATATCACTTGAAATCTTCCTAAAAAATGGTGTCATCACTAATTGAAGCCATCCTATATCAAAAACATTTAGTAGGGAAGAAAAGTAAGATTTCTAGTACCATACACATTTAACAAGTGTAATCTTAAAAAATGGAGATAATAGTATTGAACATTAGGAGGGTGCTATTCCACCTGGAAAATGGCAGTACTATACTGTTTTGAACATATATTTTGACAAAGCTTAAGATCCTTAACCAGCTTGCTAATTTGATAAGGAATGATGTAGTATCAAATTTTCATTCCCTAATTTATTCTTACCTACTCAAAATGGAAATATTTAATGACATATGTTAAAATATCCTATATATTTGAAAAATACCCAAACGAAATGACAAAGACCATTCAAATAACTAAGAAAGAGTAGTTATATTCAAATTGTCTTTTGCCACTTTGTGATACAAAGCATCATAGGATTAGCAAAAGTTCCAAAAGAAGATAAGGAATAAAGAGAAACATATACAATAGTAGCCATCTTAAAAAATACTCTAGTTTCAATGTTGGTGGTTTAGATATGAGACTTTGAAGCATGTATCATGAAATACTGCAACCAAGGGCAGAAAACAAGAGTGACATATTTCGGTAAAGTTATTCATACTAGTGATGTCATTGTTTATGTTCAGCTGAAAAATGTCATTTGTGTACCCATTTTCTATAGATATTCATGTTGTGTTCTATATCCAGAATCATCTTATATCAAGGGAACTATGAGTCTCTACATATTTAATATGTGTAATATGAAATGATCAGCAAAGAATAATTCTTCTATTGTTAGTTCTTTAGATTAGCTACTCAGGGTTGGATTGGATTATGACTCCTCCTCATGATCTTAGGATGAGGTGTATACAAAAGAACTAATGCAACCAAAGGCATCAAACAAAAGTAGCATTTGTATCCATGCATGATGTCATACTTGTTCAGCCAAAAAATATATCTTATTTCCCTTTAGCTGAATAATGCAGTTAGCACTACCAATCTATTTTTTCATCATGTGTTCTAAAGAAGTTGTCCAAATGTAAGTATTTATTGATTATTGAGGTCAGATTATTTTCTATAATAGTTGATTTGGGACTTTCAAACTACAACTAGAATCCATTACGTCCTAGTGGCTCTATCATATAATTTATACTTTACATACATATTAAAAGGCTCACTTATACCTAGAATAACTACAAATAGTACCTTAAGTTATCATAACACTGAAATCTTGCTAAAATGAAGAAAAGTAGGGAATTGGACTATGTATTAATTCAATGGTTAGTCTCCTAATGCTTGGGTTTCTGGTTTGGTGCGTGTTTAACATGTGTTACACTCAAATTTTGGTTTCTTGCTTTGATTACTTGGTTGTTTTGATTGATTCCAACCTTCCACTAAACCTAGTCCAAGAGGTTCATGTTTTTATGTACATAAACTAATCAAGTAATGGGATTAGGTTATACATGTTAGAAGCATTTTTTTTCATCATCTTACAACTTTTAGCAACACATGATATATTGCATATAACTTCACTATAATGGATTAGGCTATCTATTTTGCAGTATAATATATATGCCCATATACCTTAAAAATTAATAGCAACATCCTTTCCATAAGGTTCCTAAAATCACGAGAATGAATATAAGATTACATTAGCATTAGTAACTAAAAATAAATTTTAAGAAAGAATATAAAATTGACCATGGAAATAATAAAAAGCATAGTGTTCAAGTCAAGATACCTACAACTTAGAGTAATTTTGAGTTTTTGTATGTTACTAGTCTTTGCAGCTTCTAACATATACTATGATATGTTCTGCATACTATAAAATGTTGTCTCATAACTAGTTCGTAGGTATGCAACAACACTCTACAAAATTTGTATACCACTATTAGCTTCTTATGTTCCAGGAAAGGAAATAGATAAAACTTTAATGTGCATAGTAATAAGGATACTATCAAGATTAACATGATATACTCTACAACTGACTAGTTATTGATTGGGAGAAAGTATTCCCAAATGTTGTCAGCATGTACTTTATGTAATTGGTAATTTCCTTATTTTTCTTATATAATAATGAAACGTATTTTACTACTGGAACAAGGTAGTTGATTTTCACTAGAATGCATCTGATCCATGGACAATGGTAGTATGTCTAATGATGTGGGTACTCTTTATAATTGCATCTTACGGGCATGCTTATTTATACAGTTACTGCACCAAACTGTAGGATTAACAACTAAATTAAGTAGAATCCAAGCTCATATATGGATGCCCAAGAATTTTTGTGAGTTTGTTCAAGAGATATGTATATCATTATGTAACCAGGAAGAATGAACACAGATACAAATCAACATAGATACAATTCCACATGGAAAATCTGAAGAAAAATCGATATATCATAAAAGGGTATCCTTGTAAGTATTCATCTAAGCATTGCAAAATTGATGGTTGATTATTTTTTCAAATGCATCTTTTTTGTAACCTTTAGATGCATAACCATTTAATATTTGATTGAATCTTCTTCAACTTTTACATATAGATGGATCTCATTATAAATAGACATCTATCATCGTGCTTCCAGAATAGTAGGCACAAGAAAAAATGTAGCACTCTAAGAATTGAAAGAATGAGCAATCTGTGCCCCCAATGTGTCAGTTGTGACCTTTATTGTTATTCATTTACTTCAACTAGAAAAATTGTTTTAAACATCCTTATATGAAACTTTTTAGTGTTTAAAACATGTTGGTGTTGTTTGAAAGCAACATCTTTGGGAATAAAATGACTGAGAACAATGTATCTTGCCTCAGTCTCGTCAATATCCACTAAAGTTGGTTATCACTGGAATACTAAATGTGTGTTTTCTTACTGTAATTACAAACACAAAACATATTCAAATGAAGTTTATACTTGAATAACTTACAAAATTTCCAAATTGTAGGATACATCCTGAAGACTGTTATTTGGTCTCATAATATATGGTTTTGCAGCAGTCAATTTGAAAGATTTTCATGGGACATTCTTTTCCTACATGTCAAGGTTTTATACAGCATAATTTACTGAGTAGCATCTCCATTAATCTTCTTTTGGTCCTATGGACTGAATGTGGTGGTTTGAGGCATATATTAACTTTTTATAAATGGCTAAGTTGTGACCTATATGAATTATTTGTGAGACCTAATATTTTCTCTATATGTGGTCATTCTTTTATATATGTCATGCAGTTACAATATTCAAATGAAAGTGTAGAGAAAATTTATGGGTGAATTGACATTTTGAAATATATATGATTCTATAGGTGATCTGAATCATGTTATATGATTTGGTTATAAGCTTTCTTGGGTGTTTAATATTATATTTTCCAAAAGCCAGTTCTCATCTCTAACAATTACAATTGGTGTCGTTGTTATATTTCATATGTTCTCATAATTTTATGGATTTAAGCATGTATGTTGCAGAGTAATCTATTTTGCAGACCTGAAGATGATGTCCTTTCTGAATTGGAAAATAGTAAAGCACACATAATACGTTGCTCATCAAACAACTGAAAAATCTGCCTTCGTGCTCACCTTCTTATGCAACTATGTTTTGCTTGTATATGTGGTGTTAACTGTAGCATAATTTGTTAACTATTGTTCTCATGTTGACTAACATGCACTTACCAGTGTATCTAATATCATGCAGCTCAATCAAAATATTTAGGTTGATATTATTTGCAAATTGATCAAGTATGTCTATGCTACCACTTGCATTATCATATTTTGTGTTGAAGTTGAAAATAATGAAACTCTAAGGTGGTACCATGCTCAATGACTATCTTGTTTAATCTTATAGGTGGTTTATTCAACTACATGGATTGAATTAAGCATCATGTGAATAATGACATATAAAAGTGGATAGTAACATTTTAGGTCAATAGCTATATTTTTGCAGTTTGTGTGCGATATTTCTAATTCAATATGTAGAGATATATTTATAAAATTGAAGGACTTGGTTCTATTTTTTGATCCAATACTTGACAACCTGCATTCATCGTTCATTCTATTTTTTTATATAACTATTCTTAAAATAGTTATATATTAGGTGTAAAAAATCTAGAAATGATGACTGCCAACCAGCACATTTCTTGTACAAGCCTAAATAGGGTTAAACATGAATTTCTGTCAAAATAGGTTAGTCCATTTGATATAACATGAAAAATCATTTTTCAACATCTCCAATATTTCAACAGCCATGGATTTCTAGAACTACTAAAGATTTAGTGATAAGAAGAAAGATAGGAGAACCACCTGGCATGAATGCGTCAACTGAACAAAACCTCATGGAAGTGAACGCCCCTTCTCCAAGCCGGTGTGCGTTGTAGTCAATTGCTTTTTTAACAATCAGATTCATCTATTTAATGAATCAATATGGATCTCCATAGTGTGGACGGATCTATTAGAATGTAAGGAAACGGAAAAGAGGAGAAAGAAAAGGGATGACGGAAAGTACTTGAGAGTCTTCCTAGTTCCGCCAGACTCCTCTCCGTCGTCGTCCGGTGCCCTTCCAGTGTCGCACTCTCTCTGTTGTATGCGGCTATGTGAAGATGAGAGGTGTGAGAGAGGAGCGCTTGGGGTTTCCTCTGTTGGGTCAAGGTATGCGAGAGGCACAATTCTTGGTGCCCCGACTCCCTCTCCTCCGAAGTTACCAGTTATGATCGACAATTTCAAGAGCACGCGCCGACAAGCAGAGTTCAATAAAATTTTAAGTTTCTAATACGGGGAGCCTAATTCATTAGGCGCTCTTTCAAATTTGCTAATTTTATATTGCCACAATTTGCGTTCATAAACACCTCTAAAATTAGGTACTTTTAATAAAATTTCATAATGCAACATTCAGGGGCATTTAAATAAAAAATGCCTTTAAAATGATTATATAGTGGCCTTTTTTTACAAAAGCCACAATAATAAATGCCACTAATGCATAATTATGGTGTAGCGTAAGTTTCATATTTTTGGAAAGTATTTTTTTAAGACTCTGTGATAGGTATGATTGCATCCCACATTAATTCTGTATTGAGCAATTTCTTATTCATCTCTCTTAATGTAAGTTAGCATCTCCTATTTTTCTTTATTGAGCAAAAACGTAGTTTGTCTTTCTCTTGGTCCTATGGACAATAACCTAAAAACTACATCTTTTCCTCTTGCATATTATGTATCATGTGAAGTACCCTACTTGTTGTTGATCTTGTGATCATGATATCTTCTATGACTTTCTTTTGTAATCTTTATTATGACTTGTTCATTATGGAACTCAATTTGTTGTTATATGCCCACTTTGAGGTGGTTGATAATGATGATCACTTATGTGGTGATTAATTTATAAAATCTGACTATATTTTTACTTGCCTCCCTATTAAGCATGTTGTGTGACTCAGTATCCCTAGAGTAATATAATTTGCATTGGTTTTGGGTTATGTGCCCTTATTGTTTATTTTGGGATGGTGGTTATGTGCCCCATACTTGGGTTTCAAATTTATGAGGTTTGGCCCAACATTTTATATATATTGGGAGTTTGGTTATATGTCAATCTCTATCAGGTTCAAGTTTATGTGGCTTGGCCGCCTTTGTTACTTATGTTGTTCTAGTGCTATGTCTATCTCACCTACATGCAGGTTGTTATGGGTTTTGTGCCCTAAAATCTTTATGAGTACTTTTATGACACCATTTTTATTATTGTATTAATAGCAAGTATTCGTTTTATCATATGTTTGTGATTCTTTCCTTTTATGCTTGATTGGGAAGTCCTTATCTTTTTGCATGGGAAGCCTTCTCTACTTGTTGTACCTTTTCCTAATATATAATGCTCAATTTCTTTTTAGCATGCTCATGCCAGCTTTTTGTTGATATCCTCTTTTTCTTTTCCTTTTATGGGGTATGCTTCCAACCCCAGATGTTGGACAAGGAGAAGGGGATCTAGGAGGACCTAGACTACAACAAGTGTAGCTGACTTCGTAGGAGACTTGGCTTGAAGTTGTTATGTGATCCTTAGCTAGTTCTACATATGTAGTTAATTTTCCTTTATGTCACCCTATGTGGTGAAAGTTTAGTATGATAAGAAGCCCTATGATGGTTAGATATATCGTTCAATTCTACAACTACTTTGTGTTATGATACAATCATGGTAAATAAATTTGGTTTCATTCTCTTTTGAGAAAAAAATTTGTTGGTAGATGTTGCCCTCTTTATTTTTAATAGGGAGTGGATCCCTATGGGATCCCACTCCTTACACAATATAACTAGGCTAAGACCCCCTCCAGCCAATGGTTTCCATCTAAAACCAATCAATCCTAGCCACCTAAGCAAGGGGATAAGCGGATAAAAAAATTCACGAGTATGGGTAACCTCATCCCAAAGGTTACCCAAATCTGTACAAATTACTAGAAGATAAGGTCACATGTTAGAATCCTTCATGAAAACCTTTTGTAAAGCATGGAAGAGGTTGGAAAAGTGGGTAGATAATGTTGAGAATTAGGAAAATAGTATATCAATCTATCATATAACTAGATAGGGTTATGAAAAAAGGTAAGATGAAACACCCTATTGATGATGAAGAAGATGTTCAAGAAGAAAATAGTACAAAGATATCACAAAATTCTAGGAGGGTCCTTGATATCAAGGAATACATGGATTATAAGACTTTTTAGGACTCCATGTCACCCGATCTCAAAGAGTAATCTATTGGACTGTGTGCTACATTCTAATCCAACATTCTTTCTTATTCTAACATGTTTCTCATAATGATCTATTGTTGGAAAATATAGGGTGCCTTCAAGACTTGAAAATTCACCTTATTAAATATCTATAGCAAGCACATCAATCTAGATGCACTAGATCCAATATGGAGAATATTATCAAGAAAATTGGCTTTTCATGATCTCACAAAGTGGAAAAAATAGGTTTTTTGGGTGGGATATGGATTTTGTGGGACAAGTATAGATGCTCCAATGATATCCTTACAAATCATCATCTCATTGGAAGATTAATGGTAGGTTGCACCTCACAATAGTCAATGGCAGACCCAACCCCAACCAATGAAATTTCTTGTGGGATCATTTAGAAGAGTCATTTTCTGGTATCTATGGTGCTTGGGAAGAAATTGGAGACATTAGTAAATGTAAAATGGGTGGAAAATCCTTTGACAAATATTCATGCTTTTTTTAATGAATTCCTTCATAATATAAGATGAAACAACATGAAGGGACAAGGGAAACTCTATATTTTCAAGAGTGGTGGCCTTCTTGAGAACCTATTTAAAGTTATTTCCATTATTGATTGGCACAACACAAACATTGAGGCCACCATTAAGGTGTTTCCTTGGTCTATTCTTGACCATACCCCTTACTTATATCAACTATTGTCGGTCAATGTAATTGAATGTGTGTCTTAAAACTTACTGGAGGGTCATTTTGGACTTCCATTTCTTCTTATTGCCCTAGTGGACCAAAACATCTCATGTATTGATGCTCTCTTAAATTTCTATCCTCGATCTTAAAATGGGACTATGAACGTCTTAGTAAAAGTATTAGGATAATCAATCTCTTTTGCCTCATATTGATAAGGGTTGGTAGTATCCCAACCTTTCTCTTTCATTTCTAACAAAAATCTCTCTGTTGAACTCTATTAGAAGTACAATCAATTTCTAATTTGAGAGAACCTGATTGGCAACAAAGACCTCACATAGATTGGCTCAGATGCAATAATGGAAATATTGTTTTTCAATCCTTTATCAAAAATAGGAAGCATTTTGTTAAAATAACCTACCTCAAAGATGATGGTGGTAACTAGATCACCTCTAGCATTGAATGGTTGGCACATATCAAAATTTTATTTCTCCATCTCATGACCACGGTGGATGCCCCAAAGCCATAGACATTCTGAACTATCCAAGCTCCTTCTCTAAGTTGTGTTATTCAGAATTTCTCTTATGAAAATATGTCCCTTGTCACAAGAAATTAGAAATGTAATGCTCATTATGACTCCCCTTGAAGACATGAGGGCCTAATGTTGTATACAATGAGTTTACCAAAGCAATTGACATTGTGTTGGTTATTCTATCACCAAAACTATCACTAATACTTCTCGATTTGGGAAATCAAATCCATTGATTTCTAACTATCACTTGGTAAAATATAATGACCTTCACCCTATCTCTATGAATAGTGGTTGTTTTAAGCTTCTATCTAAAATTCTTATGGAGAAGATAAATTCATTCGTAAACAAGTGGAGTTCTCCAAACAAAGTCTAGCTTCATCTCTGGATGAAGGATTAGTGACAATGTAGTACTATTTTATGTGGTTATCCAATCCATGAAGTAACAAAAATCCTAGAAGAAATAGACCTTCATCAATCTTGATTTATCAAAAGCTTTTGATAGAACAAACTGGGCCTTCATTCATGATACCTTTATGTGAATTAATATGCCAGTTGTGGTCAGATTCTTCATTATGAAAAATCTTC
Organism: Alisma plantago-aquatica; assembly: GCA_963693085.1. Classification (NCBI taxonomy): domain Eukaryota; kingdom Viridiplantae; phylum Streptophyta; class Magnoliopsida; order Alismatales; family Alismataceae; genus Alisma; species Alisma plantago-aquatica. The sequence goes on along the minus strand of OY856410.1, from coordinate 992,248,075 downwards.
ACCAACATACATACTTCTATATCATTGGAAGGAGTTCCTAGTTAACCCTTTAAATCCACATAGGGTGTCAGACAAGTAGATACTACCAGCATGTACGTCTTTGTCCTCTATAAGGAAAGGTTGTCTAAAGCTATCAAAAAGTTTATACATGATAGTAAGTGGAAGCCTACGGTCCTCACATAAAGGGGCACACCACTCACCCATGTCTTCTTTGTAGAGGATATTCTTATTTCCTCTATACCCTCAGTTACACAAGTCATCATAATCAACTCCATATTGAATGGTGTCACCAAAAACACTAGACATGTGGTCCTATATGAAAACTCGATGTGTTTATTTTGTATTAATACTTCTATATTTGAGAAATGAGCTACCAATAGGAAATTGGGATTCCCTTGGGACAAATGACCTTATTTATTATCTAGGAGCACTGATGCTTCATAATAGGGTGAACAAAGACACCCATGGTAACATCAACTCCTCAATAAAGGAAAAGATCTACAGTTGGACAATGAATCACCTATGCTTTGTTGGTTGAACGACTCTTGAAAAAGTACCCCACAAGATGTACCCACATACACCATACAAAGGGTAAAGTCCTCTCCAAAATTCCATGTTGACATCAAAATACATTTTTGGTCAGAAAATGTGGAGAATAGACTCTCTCAATGCATGTGGGGAAATGTTGCAGCCTCTAAGAATATTGGTGGTCTGGGAAGTAAAAATGGTTGACATCAGAAATTTGCCCTTATGATGGAGAATGTTTGGTCCTTTATGAATGAAATTGATAAACAATGGTTTCAAATTATCAATATATCATTGGTGACACTTTGTTGAAGAAACCATGCTCCTCTTTGTGAGGGATCACCAAGAAACTTCTTGGCACAATCAAAACTAAAAGTCATAGAATCATATACTGTGGATGCACTACCAATGTGTAGAATGATTATTGCATTCATTCACAATCCATCAAGGATATCCAACTGTCTCAAGAAATAATAGCCAATCTCCAATCAGCCATTATCATGACAATGGAGATAGGTGGATGGGATTGGGACTTATTCCATGCATATTTACCTATGAATTCTTGGGAAACCAACACGCCCATCCCACCTTCTGACAAAAATGGTGTGGATGACTCATGGGTTGGGACTCACAAGATTCAATGGACACTTGAGCAGTCGTCTTGTCTATATATGGATTAGATTGTAAAAAGGTGCATATGCTAAGGAATAAGAAGAACATATAGATGTCCAAACTTCCTAAACAAATATGTGCGTTCTCATGGCCCAACAACATATATCCTTACTAACAAATGTTGAGAAGTGACACATACACTTTAACATCAATGTGACCTTCCTTCTATGTTGTAATGTTGATGACACTATCCTACATGCCATTTCAAACTGTAAGTATAGAAAGGAGGTTTGTCTAGACACTCACCATTACAGAATACATTTAAATCTCAATGAAAAAGATAGGATCGAACTATGCACTAGCTATCAACATGATGATGATGCTTCCCATTCAAGCGATATTACTTGCTAGCACATTTGGAATTCTAGAATCAAAGAGATCCATGAGAGAGCTAGTACATCAGTGAATGTTAAAGTAATACTAATAAAGGAATGTAAAACCTTCATTCTGCTAACGTTTAGCCACACTAGCACTTTGACATCACCCTAGAAGGATACATCCCCCATGCTCCACCTAAAACTAAACTCCTAGTCTTTGTGGATGTGTATTGTCAAAGTAATGCTAGTTTTATCGGAATTGGGATACATGTAACAAAACATGGTGATTGCAATCTATTTATGGGCAGTCTGTGGCATACAACTCATAAAAACATAATTAACTAATGCGGAAGCGTTCACCAAGCAGCGGATTAGCAAAAATCACAAAAAATTAAAACTTTTTGCAAAGAGATTCACCCATTGGAAATCTTTTTCTTCAAGAGCCAAAGTATAACATTTACATTTTGTTTCAAAGTACATGTCTTGTACTATCTCTGCACGAGATTTACAACATCAGCTGTCTCCAACATAAAATATAGACAACATATAGCTTCGAGTGCATCAAGCCAAAATCTCGGATCGATTCATTAAAAAAACACTAACTAAAACTCCGAGGACCTGAGAGTACAGAGATGACACATAGGACTATATATACATCAGAACATGACATAACAACCAATGTCTCCACCTGAGACTTTACTGTTGTCCCTGCTGCTGCTGTTGTCCTTCGCCTACTGAAGGATTCCTGTCTCCTCGTCTGCGTCCACCTAAAAATGTGGTTCCCACGGGGGTGAGACAATTATAAAATTTGCCCCAGCGAGAGATATAACTCTCCACCAGTAACATTATTATTGCATCTTAAGAAGATAAATATGAACAGAGGAATCATATTTATTTGACAGCAGATATTTTAATGTCTAATAGATTAGAACATTATTCTATATCAGAAGCATTGCAACTATAACTTGATAAAATCAACATGTCACTTATCCTTTAATGAGTATGAAGAACATGTATAACATATATTCAAACTACAGAATCATTACCACTGCATTAACTCTCTTCAGGCTTAGATCATATATCTAAAGCCTGGCATTATCATTGTAGAGTCATGGCCCGTAGCCATACTCTTTTCATAAAGTGTTGGGATCTTAATCCCTCAATTCACCACTGGGAATTCTCATCCTTTCACAATTTCAATACCCTAACCATGTGATTCTGGGTATTTAAACCCTTAGCTCATCACCTGAGCATTGTTACCACATTCTCAAGTAACTAACACCTTTAGGTCGTCTCACCAAGATAAGCATGATACTTGTTACACAAGCATCCATCATGACACTTGAGGCCCATTAACTCTCTTGCTACCTCTTACCAGGAAACAAGGTATATTATGGCACACAAGGCTCAATAAACAAATTCAAATTAAAAACACATCATAGCTCATACCTGGCTATGCCCATCATCTCATGGTACATGCATGGTTAGCACATATGATAGTTGTACATCAATTATGTATAAACACCAAGCAAAAACAAATATATCATTAATTCAAGGGTATCACCCTGGTTCCTTTACCACGATTAGGATTTCCATCATACATCTCATGTGTCATTCATCCAATTGTATTAGACTTATAACACAACAAGATATACCAACATTTGGGGTGTTGGATATGATATCTATCATATCTTGATGTATCACTTCCCTCAACACCTTTATCTTATTTGAGTTTATATACTTAGCTTGTATTAGGGTACTACCCATCCTAATATTTTATGCACAATTTCATCACATTTATCATGTTAGGTCCTATTCAAATCAACTCTAAATCAAACATAGAGCACCACAGTCGTGCAGCCAGGAACGGCCGTGCAAAGAAAGTGATCACGGCCGTGCTACCTTGCACAGTCGTGCAAACTGAATCCACCACAGTCGTGCTACCTTGCACGGTCGTGCAAAGGAAAGATACCACGGCCGTGCTACCTTACACGGTCGTGCCACAGGAGTTCACCTCATGAATCATTTTCAAGTATGAATTCTATTCTTTCATTAGGAATTAGGGTTCCACATACCATCTCCCTTCTTTTAGAATAGGTATTTCATATAGCATCACCCTTCATTAGGGTTTTATATCACATTGCCCATAATTAGGGTTTACTAATCATTCCCAATTAGGGTTTCTCATAAAATCACCCTCAATTAGGGTTTCACATGGATACACCCTTAGATAGGGTTTCACATGGATACTCCCTCAACTATGGTTTTACATGGATACACCCTCAGCTATGGTTTTACATGGATACACCCTCAACTAGGGTTTACTATTCATCCTAATTAGTCATTTCACATGTAGACAACCTCTTATTAGGGTCATACATGGAATCAGCCTCAATTAGGGTTTACATCATGTATTGGATCCACGCATTTGTAATGAATTATTGATTAGTATCATTAAGGGTATCTCTCACCTAATTACATTAGGTTTCCGAAAAGGTTTGATCAATTGGACCTTCAATAACATCATGTATCCAATTGAATTAGGGTTTCCAATGTTGATTCCTTCAATCATTGAATTCATGGAACCAATCATCAATTGGACCTATACTCATACTTCAATTGAGTTTAATAGGTCAACCTTCAACTGATTTGACCCTCAATTGATCATCAATTAGGGTTTGAATCAATTGAATTAGGGTTTGGAATCGAAGATCCTTTAATACTAATCAATGTAAGACTAGTTACTTTGAAACCATTGAACCATCATCCAAATTGGGTATGACCTGACCCCAAACGGTCTTGAGGTCGTTTGGATGACCTCCAAACGGTCTTGAGACCGTTTTCCCATGTCCACATAATAATCCAAGTCAACCAATTAAATTTTGGATCATTGGATTGATCACCAAATCAGCATTTGATTGCAAATCAACTTGGTACCTTTAGACCTTCAAACACGTAACCATACTCAACCCTAGATCTCCAAATGGTCTTGGGTGACCACCAAATGGTTTTGAAACCATTTGGATGAGCTCCAAACGGTCTTGAAACCGTTTGCCTCATACAACCTTTGGATTCTAGTGAAATTCCATTGGGGATTGGTCTATCGAGTTGATCAACAAATCAGCACTTAATTGCAATATGATTTGGTACATTTAGACCTTCAATTGGACAACTATACTTAACCCCAGACCTCCAAACAGTCTTGGGTTATCCCCAAACGGTCTTGAAACAGTTTGTGTGATCCCCAAATGGTTTTGAAACCGTTTGGGCCAATCAACCCAAAACATCATCTCAATCACTTGCAAAATCAGCACTTAGCCGATTAGGGTTCATACCACATCTTTGGACCTTCAAACACATATCCATACCTGACCCTAGACCTCCAAACGGTCTTGGGTGACCCCCAAACGGTCTTGAGACCGTTTGGGTGATCCCCAAACAGTTTTGAAACCGTTTGGGCTAATCAACCCAAAATCTCAAATCAACTCATTGGAATTTCAGCACTAATTCCAATTAGGGTTTGCCTAATTGATTAACCTTCAACTCATGATTCCTTGGGAATTAACCCCTAAAATTTGGTGAGTCATTAACCAACATAATTAGGATCAGTAATCTCAAACGTTGAACCCTTGGTCAATGCTCTCAAATGGTTTTGAAACCGTTTTCCCAAAAAGTCGAATTAATCAAGCTGAAAAATCAGCACTTAATCCAATTAGGTTTCCCTAATTGATTAACCTTCAACTCACGATTCCTTGGGAATTAACCCATAAAATTTGGTGAGACATTAACCAAAATAATTATGAACAGGATTCCCAAACGGTCAACCCTTGTTCAACTCCCTCAAACGGTTTTGAAACCGTTCTCCTCCAAACGGTTTCAAACCGTTTTCTCTCAAACGGTTTTGGTGAAACCGCATGAGCAACTAATTGAAACGGTTTGGATTTGATATTTGGTGAGGTGCTTGCTTATGATGATGTCATCATCATAAAGTTCTAAACCCATGAAACCTGCTGTGATTTCCATGGAAATTGCATCAATCAATCAAACTAAATTTCGGAAATGTAGAATTGATCACTAATTGATAAGGAATTGATTGCAATAATAAAATCAAGGGTTCAAGTTATAAAACCCGCCTACAATTGAGCTCCAAAGCTCCAAGCTCACGCCATCAATGGTGTATGAAGCGCTTGCAACTCCCCTTAGGCTCGTCCTTAAGCTTTTGATTGTAAAAGTTGGCTAGGGTTGAAGAGGAGATCGAAATAAGAAGAAATCAATGATTTATTTTCGATTTCCACCATGGAATCAAGGAGAACGAAGGTCAAGGGCTTACCAACAGGTAGGGAGTCGTCCTCCTGCTCCTCCCTAGCTCCTTGGTCGGTTTTGCAAGCAATGTAAAGAAAGAAATCCGAAAAAGCCTTTGTTTTGTCTTGGAAAGGGCACTTTTATAAGGAAATTGATGAGAGAAAAAATGCCTTATTAAAATGCATTTAATCCCAAAAATGATGCTGCCTCTTCCCCCTCAACTCCTTGGATACGAGGATATCTTCATTGCCTCATATTCCTCTCAATTATCCATGATTTAAAGAAAAACAAATTAAGCACCTTAATGCTTATTATATTAATATCCCATATGTGAGTGGAAATTTCTTTCCTTTATAATAAGGTGAGTGGAGTTTCACCTCCTTTAGATATTTTCGTTCCTTATCTTGGAAAAAGAACATCCATCCTTATTCAAAATCAACCAATAAAATTTTGGTTGAATTCCCTTTAATTAATACATTCATTTTTGCCCTAAATTGAATTAGGGTTTCACTTAAGATTAAATATTGATTATTTTAATATCAAGATTCTCTCTCCTCCAACTTAATTCAAATGAGGCACCCCTCTCATTTTATTTGCTCTACTTGATGCAAAGAAACATTAGGGACCTTATTGAAGTGGTAATTTGCATATTGAACCCTAGGTTTTGGGTAAATTGCACATTATACCAAAACTAGGTTTTAATGCACAAGGATTGCTTTACAAGCTTAAACTTGATGCCCAAGCTTGTAAAAATCATACCACTACATCATATTCATTCTTATGATGTCTCAACATCAGAGGAATATCTTATCATGCAACATTTGCAATTTAACCCCTCAACTTGGGTAATTTGCACTTTAGTCCAAAATAAGCAAACATTGCTTCAACATTGTTCAAACAGGACCAAAATTGAAACATAAGTTTCTCATGAGCTCTAATTACTCTTCCCAAGATAAGATTAAGAATATACTCAACTTATTAAGCAAAAAATCTAGGGTTAATTCATAACCCAGGTCAGGGATGTTACAAATTATAAACCCCTAACTAGGATTTCGTCCTCGAAATCCCAGGAAAAGGAGGGACAGATTGTTCATTAATCATGCCCTCAAGTCTCCACATCTCATCTTAATGTTATGGAGATACCATGGGTCTGTAGCTCACACAAAGTTTCTTCCATTAATTCAACCTTATCATTGTTTATGTTTATGTAGAGCATAAACCCCTAACATATGATATCCATATTATTGAAAGGAAGAAGCATAAAAGAACATATATCTATCATCACCAAAGAACATTTATCAAAGGGGAAAAACATATATATCTAACAAAGATAATTTACTCAGTAATCCTTTATTCATAACGTTTATTTAGTAAACTCTATGTAATTGGGAATGTTCACATAGTTCTTCCTATTAGATGGGAATGCCACATAGCTTTTTCCTTTTTGTTGGGGATGTCACATAGCTTTCCCCTTTTGGTTGGGAATGTCACATAGCTCTTCCCTTTTTGTTGGGGATGTCACATAGATTTCCCCTTTTGGTTGGGAATGTCACATAACTCTTCCCTTTTTGTTGGGGATGTCACATAGCTTTCCCCTCTTGGTTGGGAATGTCACATAGCTCTTCCCTTTTTGTTGGGGATGTCACATAGCTTTCCCCTTTTGGTTGGGAATGTCACATAGCTCTTCCCTTTTTGTTGGGGATGTCACATAGCTTTCCCTTTATGTAGGGGATGTCACATAGCTTTCCCCTTTTGGTTGGGAATGTCACATAGCTTTTCCCTTTTTGTTGGGGATGTCACATAGCTTTCCCCTATTAGTTGGGAATGTCACATAGCTCTTCCCTTTTTGTTGGGGATGTCACATAGCTTTCCCCTTTTGGTTGGGAATGTCACATAGCTCTTCCCTTTTTTTGGGGATGTCACATAGCTTTCCCTTTTTGTTGGGGATGTCACATAGCTTTCCCCTTTTGGTTGGGAATGTCACATAAATTTTCCCTTTTTGTTGGGGATGTCACATAGCTTTCCCCTATTGGTTGGGAATGTCACATAGCTCTTCCCTTTTTGTTGGGGATGTCACATAGCTTTCCCCTTTTGGTTGGGAATGTCACATAGCTCTTCCCTTTTTGTTGGGGATGTCACATAGCTTTCACCTTTTGGTTGGGAATGTCACATAGCTCTTCCCTTTTTGTTGGGGATGTCACATAGCTTTCCCCTTTTGGTTGGGAATGTCACATAGCTCTTCCCTTTTTGTTGGGGATGTCACATAGCTTTCCCCTTTTTGGTTGGGAATGTCACATAGCTCTTCCCTTTTTGTTGGGGATGTCACATAGCTTTCCCCTTTTTGGTTTCATTATACTCTCTAGATTGTTTCAGAATGATTGCTTGATCAGGGCAATAAAAAAGATACCAATCTAAGAGTTTCCATACTCACTTTATCATCAATAGTTGTATACTTGGCTAGGGTTTACAAATACTGAGATCAAGTAGTATGCACTTACATGCTATCATATTCCTTGCTTTTCATATCATTATACAAACATGATTTTCCCTTGTTCCAACATGACTAAGTCATTTAGGAACTCTTTTAAAGCTCAAACTTTCTGTATTAAGGACTGATAACCTAGATCGTAAGCCTAGTATCTAGTCCACTATATGCATTACTATTGCCCTAATCTGCCCAACAAGAGCATGATCATAGGATTCTGTATCCTGATCAGGTCTTAATGGGTATTCTCAGGAACTTGTTCTCCTCTTGCCTGGTCCCATGCACCCTCTCCTGGTGCAACAACATTGCCCTTAGCAATGTGTTCATTGTGTTCTCCAGTCATTTTCAAGTTCTTCTTCTTCTATGTGAGCAGAAGATACTATCAGATAAACTGTAAGACACTTAAAATAGACTATACAACCTTAGTCCTATGTCTTTGTAGACTCAGCGAACCTAGATCTCTGATACCACTAAACTGTGGCATACAACTCATAAAAATATAATTAACTAATGCGGAAGCGTTCATCAAGCAGCGGATTAGCGAAAATCACTAAAAATTAAAACTTTTTGCAAAGAGATTCACACATTGGAAATCTTTTTCTTCAAGAGCCAAAGTATAACATTTACATTCTATTTCAAAGTACATGTCTTATACTATCTCTTCACGAGATTTACAACATCAGCTGTCTCCAACATAAAATATAGACAGCATATAGCTTCGAGTGCATCAAGCCAAAATCTCAGATCGATTCATTAAAAAAACACTAACTAAAACTCCGAGGACCTGAGAGTATAGAGACGACACATAGGACTCTATATACATCTGAACATGACATAACAGCCAATGTCTCCACCTGAGACTTCATTGTTGTCCCTGTTGCTGCTGTTGTCCTTCGCCTACTGAAGGATTCCTATCTCCTCATCCGCGTCCACCTAAAAATGTGGTTCCCACGGGGGTGAGACAATTATAAAAATTGCCCCAGCGAGAGATATAACTCTCCGCCAGTAACATTATTATTGCATCTTAAGAAGATAAATATGAACAAAGGAATCATATTTATTTGACAACATATATTTTAATGTCTAACAGATTAGAACATTATTCGATATCAGAAGAATTGCAACTATAACTTGATAAAATCAACATGTCACTTATCCTTTAATGAGTATGAAGAACATGTATAACATCTATTCAAACTACAGAATCATTACCACTGCATTAACTCTCTTCAGGCTTAGATCATATATCTAAAGCCAAGCATTATCATTATGGAGTCATGGCCCGTAGCCATACTCTTTTCATAAAGTGTTGGGATCTTAATCCCTTAATTCACCACTGGGAATTCTCATTCTTTCACAATTTCAATACCCTAACCATGTGATTCTGGGTATTTAAACCCTTAGCTCATCACCTGAGCATTGTTACCACATTCTCAAGTAACTAACACCTTTAGGTCATCTGACCAAGATTAGCATGATACTTGTTACACAAACATCCATCATGACACTTGAGGCCCATTAACTCTCTTGCTACCTCTTACCAGGAAATAAGGTATATTATGGCACACAAGGCTCAATAAACAAATTCAAATTAAAAACACATCATAGCTCATACCTGGCAATGTCAATCATCTCATGGTACCTGCATGGTTAGAACATATGATAGCAATACATCAATTATGTATCAACACCAAGAAAAAACAAATATATCATTAATTCAAGGGTATCACCCTTATTCCTTTACCAGGATTAGGATTTCCATCATACATCTCATGTGTCATTCATCCAATTGTATTGGACTTATAACACAACAAGATATACTAGCATTTGGGGTGTTGGATATGATATCTATCATATCTTGATGTATCACTTCCCTCAACACCTTTATCTTATTTGAGTTCATATACTTAGCTTGTATTAGGGTACTACCCATCCAAATATTTTATGCACAAGTTCATCACATTTATCATGTTAGGTCCTATTCAAATCAACTCTAAATCAAACATAGAGTACCACGGCCGTGCAGCCAGGAACGACCGTGCAAAGAAAGTCACCACGGTTGTGCTACCTTGCACGGTCGTGCAAAGTGAATCCATCATGGCCGTTCTACCTTGCACGGTCGTGCAAAGGAAAGATACCATGGCCGTGCTACCTTACACAGTCGTGCCACAGGAGTTCACCTCATGAATCATTTTCAAGTATGAATTCTATTCTTTCATTAGGAATTAGGGTTTCACATACCATCTCCCTTCTTTTAGAATAGGGATTGCATATCGTATCACCCTTCATTAGGGTTTTATATCACATTGCCCATAATTAGGGTTTACTAATCATTCCCAATTAGGGTTTCTCATAAAATCACCCTCAATTAGGGTTTCACATGGATACACCCTCAGTTAGGGTTTCACATGGATACTCCCTCAACTATGGTTTTACATGGATACACCCTAAACTATGGTTTTACATGGATACACCCTCAACTAGGGTTTACTATTCATCCTAATTAGTGATTTCACATGTAGACAACCTCTTATTAGGGTTATACATGGAATCAGCCTCAATTAGGGTTTACATCATGTATTGGATCCATGCATTTGTTATGCATTATTGATTAGTACCATTAAGGGTATCTCTCACCTAATTACATTAGGTTTCCAAAAAGGTTTGATCAATTGGACTTTCAATAACATGAGGTATCCAATTGAATTAGGGTTTCCAATGTTGATTCCTTCAATCATTGAATTCATGGAACCAATCCTCAATTGGACCTATACTCATACTTCAATTGAGTTTAATAGGTCAACCTTCAACTGATTTGACCCTCACTTGACCCTCAATTGATCATCAATTAGGGTTTGAATCAATTGAATTAGGGTTTGGAATCGAAGATCCTTTAATACTAATCAATGTAAGACTAGTTACTTTGAAACCATTGAACCATCATCCAAATTGGGTATGACCTGACCCCAAACGGTCTTGAGGTCATTTGGATGACCTCCAAATGGTCTTGAGACCGTTTTCCCATGTCCACATCATAATCCAAGTCAACCAATTAAAGTTTGGATCATTGGATTGATCACCAAATCAGCATTTGATTGCAAATCAACTTGGTACCTTTAGACCTTCAAACACCTAACCATACTCAACCCTAGACCTCCAAACGGTCTTGGGTGACCACCAAACGGTTTTGAAACCTTTTGGATGAGCTCCAAACGGTCTTGAAACCGTTTGGCTCATCCAACCTTTAGATTCTAGTGAAATTCCATTGGGGATTGGTCTATCGAGTTGATCAACAAATCAACACTTAATTGCAATATGATTTGGTACCTTTGGACCTTCAATTGGTCAACTATACTTAACCCCAGACCTCCAAACAGTCTTGGGTGATCCCCAAACGGTCTTGAAACCGTTTGGGTGATCCCCAAACGGTTTTGAAACCGTTTGGGCCAATCAACCCAAAACATCATCTCAATCACTTACAAAATCAGCACTTAGCCGATTAGGGTTCATACTACATCTTTGGATCTTCAAACACATATCCATACTTGACCCTAGACCTAGAAATGGTATTGGGTGACCCCCAAACGGTCTTGATACCGTTTGGGTGATCCCCAAATGGTTTTGAAACCGTTTGGGCTAATCAACCCAAAATCTCAAATCAACTCATTGGAATTTCAGCACTAATTCCAATTAGGGTTTGCCTAATTGATTAACCTTCAACTCATGATTCCTTGGGAATTAACCCCTCAAATTTGGTGAGTCATTAACTAACATAATTAGGATCAGGAATCTCAAATGGTCAACGCTCTCAAATGGTTTTGAAACCGTTTGCCCAAAAAGTCGAATTAATCAAGTTGAAAAATCAGCACTTAATCCAATTAGGTTTCCCTAATTGATTAACCTTCAACTCACGATTCCTTGGGAGTTAACCCATAAAATTTGGTTAGCCATTAACCAACATTATTATGAACAGGATTCTCAAACGGTCAACCCTTGGTCAACTCCCTCAAACGGTTTGGTGAAACCGCATGAGCAACTAATTGAAACCGTTTGGCTTTGATATTTGGTGAGGTGCCTTGCTTATGATGATGTAATCATCATCAAGCTCTAAACCCATGAAACCTGCTGTGATTTCCATGGAAATTGTATCAATCAACCAAAATTAATTTCGGAAATGTAGAATTGATCACCAATTGATAAGGAATTGATTGCAATAATAAAATCAAGGGTTCAAGTTATAAAACCCGCCTCCAATTGAGCTCCAAAGCTCCAAGCTCACGCCATCAATGGTGGATGAAGCTCTTGCAAATCCCCTTAGGCTCGTCCTTAAGCTTTTGATTGTAAAAGTTGGCTAGGGTTGAAGAGGAGATCGAAATAAGAAGAAATCAATGATTTATTTTCAATTTCCACCATGGAATCAAGGAGAACGAAGGTCAAGGGCTTACCAACAGGCAGGGAGTCGTCCTCCTGCTCCTCCCTAGCTCCTTGGTTGGTTTTGCAAGCAAGGGAAAGAAATAAATCCGAAAAAGCCTTTGTTTTGGCTTGGAAATGGCACTTTTATAAGGAAATTGATGAGAGAGAAAATGCCTTATTAAAATGCATTTAATCCCAAAAATGATGCCGCCTCTTCCCCCTCAACTCCTTGGATACGAGGCTATCTTCATTGCCTCATATTCCTCTCAATTATCCATGATTTAAAGAAAAACAAATTAAGCACCTTAATGCTTATTATATTAATATCCCATATGTGAGTGGAAATTGCTTTCCTTTATAATAAGGTGAGTGGAGTTTCACCTCCTTTAGATATTTTCGTTCCTTATCTTGGAAAAAGAACGTCCATCCTTATTAAAAATCAACCAATAACATTTTGGTTGAAGGCCCTTTAATTAATACATTCATTTTTGCCCTAAATTGAATTAGGGTTTCACTTAAGATTAAATATTGATTATTTTAATATCAAGATTCTCTCTCCTCCAACTTAATTCCAATGAGGCACCCCTCTCATTTTCTTTGCTCTACTTGATGCAAAGAAACCTTAGGGACCTTATTGAAGTGGTAATTTGCATATTGAACCCTAGGTTTTGGGTAAATTGCACATTATATCAAAACTAGGTTTTAATGCACAAGGATTGCTTTACAAGCTTAAACTTGATGCCCAAGCTTGTAAAAACCATACCACTACATCATATTCATTCTTATGATGTCTCAACATCAGAGGAATATCTTATCATGCAACATTTGCAATTTAACCCCTCAACTTGGGTAATTTGCACTTTAGTCCAAAATACGCAAACATTGCTTCAACATTGTTCAAACAGGACCAAAATTGAAGCATAAGTTTCTCATGAGCTCTAATTACTCTTCCCAAGATAATATTAAGAATCTACTCAACCTTATTAAGCAAAACATCTAGGGTTAATTCATAACCCAGGTCAGGGATGTTACACAGTCCAAAATTAACTACTTTTCCATTGGAGGAAAAAATTATTGCCATTGTCGAGGTTGTGAAAACCTTCAAGGAGAAGTCCTGGATGAACTAAAAATTCCCATCTTACTCATTTTAAGAAAATGAAATCATAAAAGGCAATTGCTAGTGCCAAAAGGTTCAAACCTCATCTAAGGAGGCTGGAATTAGAAGAATAAACAACACACTCTCTATTCATCACATCCCACATACCTCAAATGGTGTAGCTGACCTTATAACAAAACATAGTTAAATATCTAAACTTAGTTTTTCATCTTAGTTCTTCGTTGTAATGCCAACTTTTCTCTTCCGTCTAGTTTTCATGCATTAGAGAATATGATAATAACTAATCTCGCAGTTTTCGATATTAAGCATAGTTTGTTTATGTTTTTATTAAGTTTTCTCCTTTACTACCAAACTATTAAGAATGAGATTGAACTTGTATTCATGTGAAGGTTTAGCTTCAATTATTCTATGCGTGTGATATTCAATGAGTTTGACACTATCAATTTATTAAGAGGATCGATGCTTCGGCTCATGCATTTATGTGTTTATGATGAGAAATTATAGTATTAAACTTTCTCTTGTAATGTAAGCGACTTGATGTCTTGAACATGCATAGTAGTCTGATTAACTTAAATTTGACTAAATTTGGTGGTTTCAAAAGCATGGGACTTTGGATTAATTAAAATTTTAGTAAATTACAAAATTGTAACTTTTTTCAGTCCAATTAATCATCATCAAGCTACTAGACTCATTTTGGTAATTTAATGGATTTTCTTTGTTATGGAAAGTACTCTAATTAATAGAGGAGTTGGACGAATGCATATATGACTACCATCAAAATTTGGTACCATTAGGAATGCTTTTGTGTTTTGATGTCACGACCATATCCATCTCCGCGTAAACTTTATTACTATTGCTAAATGGGATCTGTTTGGCATCTCTGGATTCATGGAAGTTCTTTTGCATTTTTTTTTTCCATTTGCATGTATATCGTTTTAATCATACTTCCCTTGATATATGAACCGAAAGTTAAGGCAAAAAGGAGGTGTGGCTTTCCATGCCAAAAATCACTGTTGATTTATTCATATCTTATGAGGGTATCCTCCGTTAACCTCGAAAATGGATTATGGTGTCTCATATCATATTGTTTGAGTTTTAACGCTAAAGCGAAGGAGGGTGCAAAGTCATGAGCCAAGCGAAAGAAGGGAAACTAAGCAATGGATGTATCTGCCTCGATAAACACTGTTGATAAATCTCTACATTTGATGAAGCTATATAGTCTGATCAGATGGAGAGTTGGACTGCTGAGTAACATAGGAAAAAAACAGCTTTAATTTAAGAAATAAAAGACAAAGCTTAATTTAGGTTACGGTCTACATGATCTTAACACAAACGTGTGGGTATCACAACCACGCATGGCATTTGCTCGATTGATGTTTCTACGAACCTTCTCATCGGCGTTTATATTCCTCCAATGAGCAGAAAGTTTCCACTCTTGACTCTTCAACCTTTGAGGTTTGACGGAGTCGGCCCGCCTTTCTACGGATATGGACTTTGAACAACTTGTTCGTCTTTTATTGAAAAGAGAAATTTTTATATTATAAGGGGACGAGATAGAGTTTCCAACAATCTCGTTCGCCGCTGCTGATAATTAGATAATTAGTCGTACGCGCTACCGCACATGCATGCACGCTTCCTAGGCAAGCCCTCGCGCTGCTGTTGTCCATATATATACAATGGAAAAGGGTGCAAAGTCACGTTCAGTTTGCACAATTAGCCGATACGTACAGTATACACACAGATATGGCGGCTACCTCTGCTTCATCCTCCTCCTGCGTCTCCTTCAATTCTGCCTCTCGTGGTGCCGATTCCAGCAACAACCGCAGCAGGCAAGGCGTCGTCGCCTTCCCACTCCAGCTTTCACGGACACGGCCGGGGTTGCAGGTTGCTGGACCTAGGTACCTTCACGGAACAGTCATGTGAGTCGCTTTCTTCTTCTTGATCTCTAGTGTTCCTTCTTCGCTGGTTGTATAGTCTCTGATACTCTGTATGGTGCTTATTTGATTTGCAGTAGAGCTGGCACTGATGATAAATCCCACAGCGGCACTAGTCTATCTGCTGGATTCTCCCTGCCCATTATTCCGGACTGGTATGTTAACCCGTCATTAAGCTATGCGCTGCAGTAAACGATACAAGCTTCCGGAAAGATTGCTTACAGTCAATAAACGTACGGTTTCGTGCAGGGCCAAACTTCTTTTTGGAGGCCTTATATGGCTATCGGCTCCTGCCGGCTGGAATAAAATACGCGATGTTGGGAGTCAGTATACTGCTACCTTGATCCTAACTTCTAAATCATTTTTAGCCCACATCGTAGAATATAGCCCATGCTAACGAACAAATTTATGTAGATATGCTAGAACGGGTTGACGCGGTGGTGGAGACCATCGGGGAGGTGGCGGAGAAGGCAGATCACATCGCCGAAGAGCTGGCGGATGACCTGCCTGATGGCGGACTGAAAAACGCCGTGCAAAGGGTGGAGAAGGTTTCGGAAGTAGTGGCCAGCAGGGCCGAGCTGATCGACGACATCCTTGACAAGGTCCTCATCTCTTTCTAGCAGATAGTCAACGTGTCTTTCTTTCCTTCTCTCGTTCGTCCTTTCTTTCCACCACCAGCTAGTAGCAGACAAAATTGCACGCATCTTGATTTGCCCACCTTTGAATATGCTAAACCTCAAACTACGGATCCGTCCCTTGACCAAAAAAACGCAAGATTCGTTTTCAAATGCCATGATGAAGTTGACAACCGTGATGCATGAATGGCCCAGCTTGCTCGGGTAAAATACCTCTGATGCATTCATGATCTATCTCAATCAGATATTGCAACTTGCTTCCTGACATTTCTCCTATTACCCTCTTCGCTTTCCATGTCTACCGGCTCCATGTTAATTACCCACGTTCCCATTTGAATCTGAATTAAGTAAATGCATGCCTGACAGCTAGAATTTGTACCATTGACTCTAATTGAGATCAAAATCCTTTGTGTAGTACTTAATGTCAAAATATTCAGTATATTCATATCATATATGAAGTAATGCTTGTCATTCTGTGTTCATCTTAGTGCCCAACTTAACATTATGCTTACTATCGGTTTACTTCAGGTCACCGAAGTTGTGCGAAAAGTTTATGGTACCAATGCCAAGGTGGGTGCGGCAGCGAATGAAAGCCAGAGTACTGCCGGTGCGAGTCATGAAAAGACTACGGAGGAACAAGAATCATGATGGATCAACAGACAAAGTTAGCGGGCAACAGAGCAGTACATACTGAAGGGAAAAATCATATACCTTCCACTTAAGCATTTGTTTTCCCATTCTGATGTAACATTTTCTATTCCAATCCTAACTTCTTTGGATTTCAGAAGAAGAAAAAAACAGTAACATTCATCATTCATTTAAATGTCTTTATTCTGTTATAAATAGATTATTATAAAAGAAAGTGCATTTACTATTAGACAGTGGTTTCAAAGTTTGAACAAAAGATGAAGCAATTCAGGCCGTGCTTCATGTGGTTGACGAATATCGCTAGTAAGATATCCTATATGCTAACACACATATATTTTTCTTGACACTAGGTGAAATGGGCAAATAACCCCACACGAGTGTATGACCTTATAGCATCATAAAGCCCATTACGACGGGTGGGTTACGGCCTTAGCGGGTTTGCGCAATGCAACATGGTGCAATCCACACAGAGCCGTCACAAACAATTTGGAGCCATGTGCTAAACTTTTAAATAAGGCCTTCAAGTAACAAGAAAAAAATAACAATTACAAAATAAAAATATCATTTCCATTCAAATATTATTTTGATTATTGTTTATAATACAATAAAGAATATTAAATTTCTGATTAAAAAGTGCAATCTTTTTGGAGTTCTTTGAAACAAAATCATCGACCAAATCCCACAACAAGTTCCTGGAACTCCAAAATATCATTTTAAATTATAATCAAACCCAATCCACTAATTTTTTTCTTGTGTCGTTATAGAACGCAAGTAGGACTTTAACAATATCAGTTTTGAAAAGTTCCTTTCTTTGGATGCAACAATGACAGGAATAGTCAATAAATTTGGATATGCAAGCATTAAATTAGAAAAACAACCCATAACTTTTAGAAATCAAAACATCTAGAGCTCCCATATTTTCACTTGGCAAGAATTCTATGAGTAACTTTAGCTATAAAAATAATTCATTTCGATGAATATCATATTGCTCAAAATGATTAAGTACAATTTCTAAATAGTTATAATAAGACTTTAGACTCATATCATCCAAGGAATTCAACTTATCAGATGTAAATAGAAAACCAAAAAAATCATATTCTAGATATTGTTCAACTCTCTAAGCAAGAGAAGCAATTTCCTGAATAATCATATACAAAAAATAAAAAACTCTAATGATTCTCTTTCCATAATGCAAATAGTTCATTTGGATTCTCATTGAATTGGTTTTCTTTGAATTAAACAACTTATAGGAAAAAGGGATCAACATTTAGTTTAATGTCAAACTTTGTAATAATTTCTATTAAATCTAAAAATTAGTTTCTTTATACTTCTCAAAAAAAGAAATTAAACTCCTAACATTAGAAATGGTGATATCAATAAGCATGTCCCTTGATTGTAAATACTTACTAAAAAAAGACATATAATATCTTAAACCAAATGACCAATAACAACACAAAATCACCAAGCTCCTTTGTAGCTAAAGATCTAGCTTCACTTCTTATTTTAGAGCCATTATCAAACTCAGAAACTTGAAGTAAATCTTCTGGAATGTTTTTTATTTGATCTCTTATTGACTTGACATTATTCACATGACTTTCCCAATGAGTAACTGAAGATGATTTAGAGTCAACTCATATTTTTACACTTTCCTTTAAAATTTTTTGCCTCTTGGTAGAATTTCTAAAAACTGTATATGTGTGTTGTATGATCCTAAAAAATTTTCTAACCTTACCACAAGAGTTGGTCATATCAAAAAGTGTTAATTAAGAATATAGCATGAACAAGGAGTATAAATGCACTTGGATTTATGTCAAAAGTCTTTTTTTGTACCCCCTTGTTTCTTTCCTTTCGTATTTGCTCCATACCCATAGCCATGTACTCTTATATTATCAACGTCGAGATCAAGAGACTCTAACTTACTTTGTAAGACATTAAAAGTCCTAGTCTACTTGTATCATAAACATTTAAAAATCCCAAAAAGGATTCCTCGATCTTAACTATTTATATAGGCATCAACATATCTTAAAAATCAAAGATACTCTTCGTGGCTAGTATCAGGAGTGAAATCACGTATCATAAAGATATACTTTGCTTGTTTTATATTTTTAATGATTTAAAATTTATTCGTAAAATTAAGCATATATATTAACTCATTTGGGATGTTAGGACCAATGTAATAATTGTGAATATTACTTTCATAATACAATGAACATGTTATTCGATAATTGGTCAAAATCAACCAAGATCTCAATTAAACCTAAAGACACTTCCTTTGCTATTTTCATACAACCTCACTTTAGTATCACAAAAAACCAATTGTGTTTCATAAGAAATTTCACAAATGGGAATAATTCTTTTTGAGACTATTTTCCAATGATATTTTTCTTTTTGAAGTTGATATTGAGCCACTTTATCAATACTTTGATTATTATTGAGTTTGAGGCACAAATCATACCAAGTAGACATATTCTTAACATATCGAATGCTCATTTCATATTCTCTAAGTTTAACACTAACATTCCTCCAATCCCTAAAACCCTCATTTTTTAATTGGTCCCTTACAAGCCCCTTTCTAAATACTTTACAATAAAAACAAAATACTTTATCAAGCCCTTTTTGATACACAAGTCAATATATATTACATTTTTATTTGGTAAAACTCTAGTATAATAAATTGAAGAAAATTGTCTACAAACATTATCTTTGGGACCTTTCTCAATCTCACCATCTCTTTTAGGGCCCTTAACTACTAAAACATCAATCATGCTAGAACTAAGGCCACCCCAATTTCTAGGATCAAATATATTGTGCATTAGGTACATTACTATTCCCATCTTAAATAGGCACATTCTCACCATTATCTTGTATATTATCATCTTGGGTAGACATATCATTATTATCATCTTGAGTAGGCATATAATTATTCCTATCATTTGAAGGACATTATTTTCATTATCATCATCACAATCACCATCAAAATTAGCATCACTCACATTTGAATTACCTATATCATCCACATTTATTTGATCATTTTCATTAGAAATATGTGAGTCTCTAACAATAAACTTATCAAGGGCCGCTATTTGAGAAAAAAACTATTCAATTGTTTTATTTTCTCTTATGCTTTTCAAATCATGATTTGTAACTTTTAGTCTTAGGCAACATGATTAAGACAATTCACCACAATATGGAAAGACAAACAATAAAAATTAATAAAAAGTTGAGAAAAGTGACATATTACCATTATAATAAATTAGAAAAACTAGCGACGAATTAAGATTAATAATAATAATTAAAGTTTTGAAGAGAAACAACATGTTCAAGTGGGTTCTAGTTTGTGAAGTTGTGTTGATGGACGGTGACAGAGCCCATATCGGGCGGTAAGGATGATTGTAGGTTGGAGGAAATGACTATGTGACTGGCTAAGTGACAATGCTCCAACAGCCTAGAGCAAATAGCTTTGGCACTCTGACAACACCGTAAGGGAGAGTTGAAAGGTTTATGAAGTATGAATTAAGAAGTTAAGCCTCAGTTGATATGAGAAGAAGATTTAAAGATAGAATGTTTGAGGGGAGAATCGGGTTGTTTATAAAATGAATAAGTTGAATAGTTATCTTTTTTAGCTAGTGTATACACTTTTTTAGAAAAATGTAGTCAGCTACCCATATGTTTTGATAAAAGTTTGAATGCATTAATTTAGGCATGAGAAATATAGGAAAAAAATAGAGTTACAAAACCTTTCTATAGTAACAACTGTCCCATATTAATGTCATCTAAAACTATTAATTTTATATAAAATTTTGACAGTCGGGCACGCTTTGCTGGTTGGAAATTATTTTTTAATGAACCCAAGGCTTTTTTTTTACCCCCCGTAAATTAGGGGCCATGTGTATCGCACTAATGGTACTTGTAAGAAACAAAGCTTGATTTATCCACAATATTAAAAAAGTAGTAACCGCATAATAATTAAAACATTGGGATTAAAACATTCTCTTTAGTATTGTGGTCCAACTAGCGTTTTGTTGTACCCTTATGTTTAAGTCTATAGTAAATATAAATAATTCCTTTTGAAACAAAATTTAAAGCATAATCACAAAGATTTAATCTACATTTGTTGTCAATGTGCCCATACATATGCTTACATCATGGTTATCTAGAATATATATGTTGGAATATTTCTATAAATAAATGCATATACAAAAGAAACTCCTAAATGGAAGCATGTGTTGAGAAATATGATTGTAGTGTTGAATGGATACCCAACTAAAAGTATATGAATTACAAGTTGAGAATGGAAATTCTTCAAATAAGAGAACGAAAGATCGAGAATATGATGGAAGAAACACTAATACCAATGTATAAGTACCATATTTAAATTGGTTAGTATAAATGGAAATGAGTTAAAACCCATTAATTTTTAAGGAAGATGGTGCCACAAGAACATATAGAATTTTGCATGAAATTCTTGTGAAGAGATGGATAGAGGCCATACATCCTTATACAACACGATGAATCCATCCAAGCCAGAGAAAATAGAACATTAATATAGAATTGTCGTTCTATCATAGAAATGACTTTCTGGCACATCTCTCTTATTTTTCGATGAAGGTAGTTGTCACATATATAGAAATTAATCCTCCAAACTATACTCTATCCTTAACTTTTTAACCACAAATTTCATGTGGCCATTTAGCCATTTAGATAGGCCAAATTGTATATCTATAGAAACAAGTTGTTGTGATGGGTTCAAAAAATTAATATAACCAATATAATTAGGTCATATTCATTTTTAACTCATAATAAGTCATTGCGAAATTTCATGCTGCTTGATGAAAGATGGGGATAGCGTTCGCTGCAATATAGATTGCTATAATCACTTCATTTAGGAAACCTTTAATAATAATAGAGCAACTTCTTTTTTTAGATCAGCCAATTATATCCTGGGTATGCATCAAACTAGACCTATCCAAGGCATTTGACTGGATGAATTGGAACTTTATACGAGACACAATCGTTAAAACTGGGTTACCCACAATTGTTGTCAACCTAATAATGGAAATCATCTCGAGCGGCAGAACCTCCATTCTTTGGGAAGGAGTCCCCCTCGATCCCTTCTGCTCAACCAAAGGCGTCCGACAAGGGGACCCGATGAGCCCCTACGTCTTTGTTCTCTGTATGGAACGCCTCTCGCAGGCCATCTTCAAAGCAGTTGACGACAATATATGGAAGCCAATAAAGCTCATGAGATAGGGCACACCTCTCACACATATTTTCGTTGCCGACGATATTCTTCTTATGGTTGAGGGTAGCACGGAACAAGCAGGCATCATTGCTGATGTCCTCTCTGAATTCGTGACTGCATCCGGACAAACCATCTCCAAAGAAAAATCTTGATGTTTCTTCTCACCCAGCACATGACGCAACAACAAACGTAGTTTTTGCCGAGAAATTAGGATAGAAAGCATTGGCGACCTCGGGCGCTACTTAGGAGTACCCATTCTCCACCACAGGCTGAACAAGACGACCCACCATCACATTGCTTCCACGATCATAGGAAAGATGAGCAGCTGTGCTGCACAACATCTCTCCCTTGCAAGGCAGGTCACCCTCACCAAATCCACTCTCTAGGCCATCCCGACTTATACCATGCAGATAGTTCGTCAGTCGCCTTCCTTATGTGATGACATAAACAAGCACATCAAAGACTTTATCTTGTCCAGAAATATTGACAAAAAGAAGCTATCTCTAGTGTCCTGGAAGAAGGTTACCTCTTGCAAATCCAAAGGTGGCCTTGGAATATTCAAAGACGCAAGGGATCAAAACACTGCGTTAATGTTGAGAAATGTTTGGGACTTCCTCAACAACTACCCAGTTCTATGGGAAAGAGTAATGAAGCAGAAATACATACGCTCTGACAAAGCCATCAACACCCCTTGTTCCTCCGCGTGGACATTCATCAAAAGAAACCTTGATATTTTGATGACAACCTACCACAAGTCAATCGACTCAGGCTGGGACACCAATGTTTGGAGAGACAGATGGATCTTGGGGAAGAACATCGAGGATATTAGACTTGATTGGCCGATACTTGATGATCTATCTGACTTACTGGTCAGCTCGATGCCCATGGAAAACGGCGACTGGGACTTCAACTTCATATACTCCTACTTGCTGTCCGAAGTCTGGACATTCATGCAACACCTACCTCCTCCTACCAACGACGCAGGTCCGGATAGATGGATTTGGCCACACAGCACACACAACTCCTTCTCTGTCAGCACAGCCTACCACTGGGTTTGGGAAGGCAAAAGCACAGATACACCGGGCACTTGGAAGATCTGGAAGTTGAAGGTCCCAGAAAGAAATCGCATCTTCGCTTGGCTCCTCCAAAATGGTGCACTCCTCACAAACTTTGAAAAACACAGGCGACACTTGGATGTCGACCCTCTCTGTCCAAGGTGTAACAACGCACCGGAGACGCTCATGCATTGCCTTCACGACTGTCCTATGAGAAAGAACATATGGAGAGCACTCAATCCGCAAAATAACTTCTTTGAGCGTAATGACGAGGCCTGGAAGAACGTGTGTTTGATTTTGCTGTTCCAGTGATGCTGTCTCGGCGCTGTCCCAGCCCATGTTTGTCTGACACGTAGCCTGCTAAAAAATGGAAAGCTTAAACGCTTGACTTGTATAGATCGGGACATAGAATAAATGGAAGGCTCAATCAAACCGGAAAATACGACGTTTCCACGATACATTCTCACCTAAACACATCCACTGGAACCCGAACACGTCCACTAGAATCAAGCAACACTGGAGCAGTATTGTCTATGCATCGACATGTTCATGTCCCCGCTGCATTGCCAATCAAGAATTTGTAGTTCCAGTGAATAAGTGTAACGGTAGAATCCTTCTTCTTCCAAAAATGAAATATAATACCGTGTTTATATTTACATTAACAACATATAAGAAACTTATTATTACAATCTTATATATGTGATTCAACATTTTGTATTATCGAGTCTAGTACGTTTATATAACAAAACAAAAATGCATTTCGTGTTAGATATGTGCCTATATAAGTCATATATATATCATTGGCTAAGTCCAATGTAGTGCAACTAGTACATGGGAAAAATGTAGTTCTGTACCTAGTACAAATGGGGAAGAAGTTTTATCCCACATTGATTACTCTTGGAACTTTTGTGGTCCTTATATGTAGGATCACATGTGACACTAGTGTCCAAAGGTCCTAGGAGTGGGTATGCTCACATCCTTGGTGGATATAGTGACCACAACACAGATGCACACACGTGTGTGTGCGCCATTTCACGCCTCGCCTTGTCTGGCGGGGGTCAAGCTTGTGTCTTGTGGATTGTAAAGAATATTTTTCGTCTTCTTTTTACACTATGATACAATTACGTAATTAATTAATTATTAATTTAATTAATTATTTCTTTCTGAATAGATTTATTAAACATAATTAAAAAGCGTTTTCCTTGTGAATTCAAGAGCGATTGAGTGATTGTATTTTAATGGAAATAAGATTTGGGTGTGTGTAAGGCTATAAATACACTCCGGTCATTAGGAATAAACACATCTAAAATGAACACCAATCGTTAGTCGTTTCGTTTGTATTTTGTAAACCCTAAATGAGAGCTTTCAACCTTTGCTTCCGAGTTGATGTTGGAGTTCTTCTCCTATGAACAACAAGTTCTTCCTTCTCCTCCTTAGAGACGCGATCTGTCAGGCGGTGGTTCCTACGGTTGTTGGGCTGCGCTGGTAGTACAACAAATGTCGTTAAGAACGAGCGAGGCGACAACCTTCTTTAGGTTCGTGACCAGATCGACTAGAAGAACGACGCCTATCTAGAAGGATTGCGGGTCGCTAATCTTCTTAAGTAACACACTTGTTTTTCAATGAACAATTTGGTTTGTGCCTCTAATTTCATTTTTATTTTCTCATACATTATTTATTCTTATACTTCTTATCTGGATTTGGCTTGAACATGTTAATTAATTTGTATTTGTTGTTGTTGCATGTAACGACATAAACATAAAATTTACAACATTTAGAATAACCTATTAAATGGGAAAATTTTCATAAACCAGTGGCAACATGAACACATTTTCACTAAAAGCATACACAACAGCAAATGTGTAGTATTAGGGCATCTTTCTTCTCCATGTTGAATATGTTTACGATTTTTTTCTTGATAGAAGAAATCGTAAACTAAGAACCATTGAATGAATCTGAACTTAACATGCCTTAATCGTTAATTTTCTTAAACAAACACATGTAAGGATACCTGCATTATATTCCTAGTAATGAATCACAAGCAAAACCCCGCCATGCTAAAGCCACTTATGTACACAGACGGAGATCATGCATGTCATCTTAAATGAATTTCTACTAGGACCATTCCCAAAACAATCCAGAAAATCTTTGCCTCGTAATAACGAACACGTTCCTCTAGAAGAAGGATTATACCGTTACATTTATTCACCGGAACTACACATTCTTCTTGATCAGCGATGTAGCGGGGACATGAACAGGTGCACAGAAAATATGCTTCAGTGTTGCTTGATTCCACTAGACGAGTTCGGGTGATTATGTATCGTGCAAACCTCCACCCGATCGTATTTCCCGGCTTGATTGAGCCGTCCACTTATTCCACGTCCCGGTCTATACAAGCCGAGCGTTTAAACTTTTCATTTTTTTAGCAGACTACGTGTCAGACAAACACAGACTGGGACAGCGCCGAGACAGCATCACTGGAACAGCAAAATCAAACCCCACCCGACGCTATACTCCTCTATTTCAAGCCACAGCCCCAGAATAGATAATCTTCGTGGATGCCGCCTTTCATGCTTCCTCCAACAAGGCGGGAGTAGGGGATCACATTGTGAGCAACTCTGCCACCTGTTTGCTAGGGAGGGGGTCACCTCTGTATGCACACTTGGAGCTCGAAGCGGAACATCACACAATCTATACTGTAGCTACAATAGCCAGTGACATGAATCTGGGACGAGTCCTTGTCTTCTCTGACTCCATCACCTCAGTGAAGATGGTCAACCAGGAGATGCCCCCGGGACCCAGACTCCAAGCTATTTGGAGGAAATTCGAACTATCACGGCGGCCCCCATCTAGCTCTCAGTATGTTTTGTACCTAGGGAGTTGAACGATGTGGCTCACACTACTGCAAAAACTACCCTGTCCACTTTCAAGTTGTATTATTTTACTTCTGTAAGCCCATCGTGGCTGCATCAAGCCATAGATGTTGATATTATGAGCTTTTGGCCTGCACTAGAGAGTAGGATGAATAACAATTAATCTCTAGTATTCTCCCAAAAAAAATTATATCATAATTCCAACTCAATTAAAACACCACTTATAACAAATATAGAACCAACAAAACATTGTCATACTTTAGTGACTAGAATTCCAACATGGTGGTAAAATAAAAAACCTACAAAGTCAAATTGACATTCATGTATATACTTGTAAGTATATTTCCTTTCAATTCAATAATATAAAAATATGTTATTAGAAAAATCTAAAAAAATATATTTTTACACATATTTATTTTTCACTTTAGATAGATGATAATAATGTTGATATTCATCATATCACCCACATTTCGGACTTGGCCGCTTGTATTCTTTTTGAGAAACTAGGAGAACTCCAAATTCACGCTTGTAATGATGGACATGTAAATTTAAGAATTTCTACATCGTATGGAATTTAATTCCTAATTTAAATTATCACTTTGAAGTACTATCCACTAGGATTGTCTTTGTTCTAAACCACTTCTCTTGAGATTTCTAGTTGACAAGTAACATAGCCTAGGCCATTAACAATCTTAGATTAGGTTTTAATGAGATCACTTTACAATGATGTGCAGCTCCAAATATACACCATTCATGTTCAAATAAAAACATGAGTGCACATAAAGAGAACAATTAATTCTAGTGATCATTAGCCAATCTCAAGTCTTGTATGCAGTCACTCAAATGGTCTTTCATGTGCAGACACTAGACTCACAAAAATGTAGCCATGACATCACACTTTGTTTCAACATGACCTGCAAGTGAAAGGGCTTGGGATGTAGGTAAAGAGGCAACAAGTAATGGCTCGAATGCATAGGGAATGGATAAAGCACTAAACATAGGTTGATTACATAGGTTCCTAGTATCGAGTGTAGGGTTTCAATGGTTTAATGTGATTTGTGTTGATTAAACTAAGGGTCATAATAAAAGAAAAGGAGAAATCTAAGCTACTACTAGAAATTATGGTTAATTAACAAGTTAGGAGAGCAAGTAACACTACACTAGGAAAGAGGAAGTGGTAGAACTAAACTAGCAATAGAGAATAACTAACCAAACTAGACTATCAAGAGAAATCCGAATCATCAACTAAGGAAGGTAATAAACTACAAGAAGCAAGTTAAGACTAAGTTGAGCACTGAACAAGAAACTGACTAAAATAACAATGCACAAATAAGACTGGCTAACCCTACCAAGAGCAATTCACCATTCACTAAAGAAATTAACACTTAGAAAGTAAGAAATCAAGCTAATCTAACTAACACTAAATAATTAGGGTTCTATTAATTGATTAAGGGATAGGGCCATTTGGAGTTAATTTAACCATTAACCATGCTAGTTTCATATTCATTAAAATACATCCAACATGTATGCTAATAAACCAAAATAACTAAAAATAATAAGAATATAAAATCCTATTCTACTATTTGGCCATGGATGGCATAAGGTGTGTACAAGGGATTTAATTCCAACACCATCTAACCATTCCTTATGAATCTCATTTGACTAGGGAATAGGTAGAATCCAATCAAGATTTCTAGTCTAGGGTTCTAGGAGTGACTCTCCTATTGTAGTTTGTGGCAAAGGCTAGTATGGAGTGTAGGAGAGGGGTGTTTCACCTCTGGTCACTTCCCATCCAACATCTCACATTCTCTTTTCCAACTAAATCAAGAGTAATACATCTAGTTACTTAGATATCACACCTCGGGCTAGCGGTACAGATAGATAGGTGGGACGGAAGAATTCTAGCTAAAGATTCACTAGGTATACTTGTGAGTCGATCATCAAAAAGCCTCATATTTCCTCTTTACTCTATGCCTTATGTGTTTTAATACATCAACCAACACAGAAGGAGGTAAGAAATGAGAACAAGCAAGAATATAGCATATTACAACAAATAGCAAAGTATTTTACAGGAATAATTCCCCAAAATGGTATCAAAATCACATTTCTCACACCAAATAGCCCACCAAAAGGGCTTTGTGACACATAATACAAGAAAAGCTAAAAAAGGATAAGAAAGTAGTGTAAGAAGTCGTGAAGATCTATGTAGAGGACTTGTTCTTCTTCTCCAATAGTAGCACACTCACTCTTATCACTCCTTCAAGTGTTAAAACTATGGAAGTGTGGAAGGAAATGGTCAAAACCCTATAAAGCTAGGGTTTGAATGGTGGATTATGAAATGGTATGTTGGAGTATGTAGACTGGTGGACAATAGGAGTAAATGAGGTGAGTAATTTATGACCTCTGCCCCCTATCCACCAATGGGGGTCTAGGCTTAAGTGGGGTTAATATGGTAAAACTATTGCTAGGAAGCATTATGGTTTGCGGGGTGGAACAGTCATTCCAGTTAGAACGATTGTGGTCAATAGGTATTAAATGACCATGGTATGTGGGAATTACCAAGGTAGGATGCATTGATGTCATGTATCCATTATTACCCCAATCCTAATACCACAAGCCAAATAGACAATACTAAAGGGATCAAAGCACCCATATCTAGGCGGCCTAAAAATCATACACATAGCATACATGACAATTAAATAAAAATGCTCTTCATTTGTTGAATATACATTACAATATTTACTACATATCCCAAAGGTAAACATGGAAAAGATACAAAAAAACACTTAAACTTACAACTATACAACCCTTTTCACATTTGGAATATCCTTCATGAAGATGTGGTGGAGCCTGTTCATTTCATCATAGTAGTTAAATCGAGTGAGGAAGTATAATCTACGTAGACCACCTATTTTACCTAAAATCATAAAATAAAATAAGTGATCTTTGAAGACACAATTGTGCCCTGGCTGTGGAACCAATGTAGTTAATATTCAAAATAAAGTGTGCTTGATAGGAATTATAGAAATAACATAAATATTTTACACAAAAATCAAGTCATTGTAAACCTCTATATTTTATCATAATTTCTTCAATTTTAGTCTCCAAGTGTCAGAATAATAC
Organism: Alisma plantago-aquatica; assembly: GCA_963693085.1. Classification (NCBI taxonomy): domain Eukaryota; kingdom Viridiplantae; phylum Streptophyta; class Magnoliopsida; order Alismatales; family Alismataceae; genus Alisma; species Alisma plantago-aquatica. The sequence continues at coordinate 992,218,734 of OY856410.1, read as the reverse complement.
CACTTTCAAATGAAGTGTGATCCGAAGTGTCAAAAGTGAATGGCTACTTGTTTATTAAGAGTTATCCAAGCCTTTTACAAGAAGTGTGACACTAGCTACTTCTACAAAAAGTGTGATACTAGAAACTTCCCAAGGAAGCACAATACTCAATGACAATGGAAGATCTTTTTTACTTTTTATATTTCAAGTTCCATATATATGTATAAAGGAAAAATATAAGATTATAAAATAGAGAACAAAGTAGGTCTGACAAATTTAATGGCCAAAGTGAACATAAGAGATACATAGCAAATGATATAGGAAATATTGTGGTCAAGTCAAATAAGAGGAAATCCTACTTCGGAACTCAATATATAGATCTACTATGTCATAGATTTGAGTAGACCCATTCTAGGTATCTGGCATATGGCACTTTGTCCATAGAAGGACCCTACTAGACTAAAAGATATTTTTGCAAGAAGCGTTGGAGAGGAAGAGGAGGTAGAGGGGATGGAACTCATACATGTTCGTGGTTTCAATTGAAACCATACATAGAGGGGTTAAGATGCATATATACAATGTAGAGAAAGATAAGAGGAGCCAATTGTTGAGCATATATGTTGATTCTTTTAATGAAAAGAAGAAGAGGTAGGAGGGTGATTATGTTTTTCATAATTGACTAGGACACCTTCTTCCAAAATTTATTAATGTTTGCTCGACATCCCAAGATGGTTGTCCTTATTCATTATTAGTTTTGGACCATACTTTACAAACATAATAAAATGTTATCTGCTAATATATTCTTCGTGGTCACTATTTAATAGCCTAAGTGATTTTTAGAAAATTAATTCTAAACACTGGTTTATTTATTTCCAATTATATATATTCCCTACCATTGCTTCAAACTCTATGGAACATTGACCATTGTTTCCTTATAATTAAGTTTCCATCTAGAGCAAATAGAAATCTGCAATATATTCTTTGATAATTCAAACAATTAATGGGACAAGATTGACATATATAGTCAACACTCATCATAAAAGGTTATGAAATATACACAAAATCTTTCCATGGAAACAAAATATATATAAATATGTAAATTTATATTCTTTTGTCTTACATGTAAACTTTGTTTGTCAAAATATATATCTTTTACTACAAGGAAAGTCATTGACGTTTCTACAATATTCTAAAAGTGTCATTTCTAAATAAATTCATAACTTATAAGTCACAACTCCTAGTGTAAAGGAAAATTTACAATTGTTTTCCCATAGTATAAATCCATGTGGACCGATGATCACAGAAAAGAAATATTTTGATGATGTATCCCTTATATAAAAAAGCATACAATAATAATCAATATATTCTATTTAATACTCAATAGTCTCTTCAAGAAATCCTCCTAAATCAAATAATTCTTTCCTAAAGTATCAAATTTCATTCCATTCCTATTTAATATTCATTACCCACCAACATAACAAATTCTCTTGTATAGTTGATATCATCAAACAAAGCCAGAAAATGCCACAATATGACTTTGTTTTTTCTTGAGCACATTTTCAATTATTTCAAATATCATCATTGCCAAATTTTAAAGGTTACGTAGATTGACCAAATTATTGTCACAATAATCATTTAGTACATGTCATTCTCACCAATGACACTTTTTCTTTTTCTTTGTTTGTCCATAATTTCATAGATAGAAAGAAAATTCTGCTAACTAGAGTTGTTACTATTAATTAATCAGTCAATCAAAATTCTAGGCATTAAATTCTAATAGATTTCTTTCCAATATAAAACTCCTCAAATAGAAATTTGTAATTTTCTAACTGATAATTCAAAAATAGGAGAATTTAAAGGAGATTCCTATTGACAAACATACACAATTCATCTCCTATACCATAAAATTTATGTGGATCATGCCTATTACCCATGTCAATTGATACTTTTAAAGAAGACAACAAACATTAAAACTTTCCTAATTTAAGTTTACCGAAAATTTCAAACTATTATTTTAAAAGCCACAACATTTTAAAAAATTATTTCTTTATTAGATAGCATCCATCTTGACCAAATTTGAAATTAAAAATTGTCCCTTTGACCATATACTTAATTCTTCCATCAAGGCTTATTTTGAAAACGTTTTTTCTTTAGATTAATACTGAAGTTATTTTAAGATATCTTAAAGAATCACTTGATTGCTAATATTCTTATCAAACACTGAATTATTTCATTGCTTTAAAAATTACTTTTTGGTCAACAAGACACAAAATGAAATCAGTGATCCCACATATACAAATACATAATTTAGTTTTCTTAGACCTGTTTTAGAAAGTTTCAAAATACACCCTCCTATATCATTTTTCTAAGCAGAGTGTCATGTATGAACTTTTATCATAAAATAATGAAGTAGGGACAAACGTTGCAACATTATATACAAATAGGGACACAAAGGAAACTTGAGCAGTTAATAACTCCACTTAATCACAGTTGAATATCAGTGGAAATGAGAGGGAATGCGTGTATGTAGAAATGTCATTGTGGATAAAATAATTGTGAAAGGGGGAGGTAGCATGACCATTCTGGGAAGAACAACCTAGTGATTGAATGAGGAGCTCATGGCTAATGGGATGATCATGGGTGAATCTGGCTACCATGACTGTGGTAGGTGGAATATCTATGGTGGCTTCCACTTTCGATGATCATTCTTCTTGGAATGCTTGTGCTAGAGAGGGTCATTTCTTACATGGTTCTTTTGTGTTTTTTAGTGATTTGGATCTTATGCAGAACGGTTGTGGTGACATACCACATATGCCTTGAGGGATTTTGTGTTCACTTTAGTACTCAACTTGATCATCAATGGATCTTTTTACTTTCACACAATCTTTGATTACTTGTGGTAGGCTTGAGTGATCTTTGTTTGACTTTGGCCGAGTCCTCCAAGATCGAGGATCCCTAGGATCAACTTCCATTTCTACATTCCATCAAGTAGTGGTCAAAATATCTACAACACAAAAAGATGAGTGCAAAGCCTATTAGGTCATGGGCGAATGATGAATCATGACTTAAAAGGAAGATTTAGGAATTAAATAAGCTTTTTACCTAAGAGATTCACCTAGTGTCAAATTTAGGTGACATGTTTTTGTTTTAAGGGTGTTATATACACCTATTTCATCTATGAAATATTTCCTTATACTATTCGTTCAAACTATTCTATTTGATATGTCAAGAACACATGAATTAGAACAACACATAAGTGGACTTGTGATTTAATGGGATCATAATTGTTTACTTTAGTTGTCCTATTATAGTTTTTTGGTGCTCAATGTAGGTTCTCCAAAACCTAATATATCCTATCTTGTTGAGAACTCTATAGAGAAAGTCAACATGTTGTAATTGTACTCGATTCTTACCATCTCCTCTATATTATAGTGAGAATTATAAAAGATGACGAATATATCCTCAAGACAAACAAATGATTTTCCATTAGAGACATCCACATGAAACATGTTGTTTTTTCATTGTCCATGACAAGCAAAGGAAGAAGCGGTGACTTCTAATGCAAGGAAAACAACATAAGGTCAATGTCTCTTTACAACCACAACCAAAAGATATGAAGGTGGTTTCCTAAAGAATGTCAATGGAAACAAGACAATGTTCTCCCTCATAACATAAAATAGAAAGTTTGGTAGAAATTAAAAAAAAATATTTGTTTTATAATCTTCATATTGTAATACTTGAAAATGTTAACAAATATAAGTGGTTGAAAAGACAACTAGGAGAAGTTTAGGATTTCTTTTTTTATTTTTAAAGTGTGAAATGTCTCATTTTTTATACTTATTTTATTTATTTATCCTACATCCTTGAAAAATATTGTACAATACACTCTTTTTTTATTTTATATTTTATTTTCCATTAATAAGCAGAATGTTCACCAAAATCTAGACTCATATTTCATTTTGTATTCGAGCTAGGCTTCTACTAACTTCTCACAAAGATACAAGAAAATGGAGGATATTGACATCTAAAATTTCAAATTAAAAATAAATGTAGAGAAAAATATCTAGACATGTTAAGTAAAGCTCAAGGAAGTAATGGGCACAAATAAGTTCCAAAATCCTCCCACTAATAAAATGAAGATGAAGAAGGAGATGTCAACATTGTCGTTTCTTATTCAAGACTAGTGAAGAGGTATACAATAAGGTAGATCTCTAAATCTTTCTAAATATGAATTTATAGATATTATCAATGTAAAGATAAATTTATCTACTATAATATCTTTGTCACAAATACATCATACTTGTATGTGCATTATGTGGTCACATTATTTAATATATTTTATCCTTTTTTAGACATATGTGAGAACATAAGTGGTATATGTTTAGAACATATTTATGTGGAATAATTGTCTATACTAGTCCTCAACATTCACATATGGAGATAGTATGCGCTAAATTTTCAGTTATATGTTGACTAGTTTGTATGAGTTGTCCATATTTTCTAGAAATATGATGGGTAACATTTGATGCAGCCATATAGTTGACCACAATATGCATCATGGCATTCCCATTTTCATATAGAATGTGAAAAAAATCAAATATATTTTATACATTATTAATTTTCCAGTAATGTATTTTTTCTTTCTTCAAAATGACTAGGAAATTATTTTAGTTATAAACAAATATTTTATATCAAGTCTTCAAAAATAACACTCTGTTTTGAAAGCAATCTATTTTGACGGTTTGGTCATACTAAAGTACGCTACAACATGTAGATACTTGAAATATTTGTTAAGGAACTAATGTTCAAGCTCATGTAAAATGGATTACTCACTTCGGTATATATGTATTCGTATGCATTTACAGCTAGAGTATGCTCATGGTCCATGTATCTATTAAAAACATTTAATGTGATATAGATGGACTATTCCATTTAATATCATGGGACAAGATTAGAATTATTCTTGACAATATGTTGCTATTCATATATTCACATTATATTTATGATTGAGTATATGTGTTACACCATTTAAAATGTATGTCTCATTGAACAATACATCATCTTGTATTGCACTCTAAAATCATTATGTGTATTTTTAACATAATATAATCTTGAATTGTGCAGAAACTAAATTGAGATAAAAATATGTTTCTTACTTAATGAAAATGTATTTGTAATAGAAATGATGTTAGACAACTCACATTCACTGATATTTCATGTCTTTCTTAAAAACCATTCATGTGTCAATACCAAGATAATATTTAACTAATATTCCTAATGAAATAGTATAGTCAATATGTTGAAATTTGTTTGATGGTTTGCTTTCATAAAATTATTGAATGTTAAATCAAAGGGGTCAAACTGATATCTAGAATGCTAGTACAGTTATAAGTTCTTGGTTATATTTCATGTAGGATAATAACACATAGTTTCCTTAAGAAATACATGATTCAAATAGTTATGAAAGCAGATGTATTTGTTTCTATTTTTCACGACTGTGAGTGTTATGACCACGTCTGAGCTTAATTGGTAAATTAGCATTTAAATGGATTATTACATGCTTAATTAGATTGATTATATCTTAAGCTTGATTACTGATGGTAGCCTAATTGTATGGTAAGAAACCTAATGAGGAAATCTAATCATGCTTTAATTTTGAACAATTAGCATTTTTTCCTAGCATAATCATGTTGGGAAACACAGTCTAGGTGTTCATGATGGTCAGGCTGGAGTGGAACGGGAGAGTTGAGCAAAGGGACAATTGAAGTTGGAGGATTGAGTAGAACAATCATGTTGGGAACCATAACTATGTAGGGTTGATGGTGTCACATGCATTCTATGCCACATGGCTATTCCAGAGGAGTATAAGTGATGGCCATTTTGTTGAATAAGGGCTTGATGGAGTCTTGGCCCAAGTCGCTGGAAGGCTGGGTGGTCGTGTTGGGTCCTTCTACGCACAATCGTGGTAGCTTGAATGGCCGTTTTGGGAGTTTTCTATGAAAAAATTTTCTTAAATGGACCATATTGTAGACTATCATATAGTAGTGTAGTGTTTGATTTTTTTATTAGTAACTAGGAATGATTTGAAATTTTTACTAAAGCTCTAAAACTTTATGTGAAATTACATGATAATTTTTCATAGTTTTTGGTGGAGTTTTGACCTTATCAATAGACATTTTTCAGTAATGTTATTATATAAAATTTTGCTGAAATAGAAGAAAATTAAGGTAGGGTTGATTTGCAATTGACCCAAACACCTTATTCTTCTATATTAGTAACCTAGAACACTAGGAGCTCCCAAATTTTGTGATTCATTCTAGAGAAACAAAATCCTAGAGAGAGAGGGAGAGTTAGAGTTTGGATAGAGAAACCAGAAAAGATGGTGATCTAGGGTTTTCTCTTCCTAGAGTTGATGAAATGAAGTAAATTGGTGATCTTTAGATAATTTTTCTGGTGTATTTTCTCTCACATGTCTAGATTCTGACCCTCCTATAATTTGATTCAAAATGATATCAAATTACCATGTTTTCTCATTGTTTCTATACAATTATCAGTTTCTAGGGTTTCTAAGTTGGAAGAAAGAAGAAAAAGGTGAATTGCTTGAGGTTGGATATGGACTCTAGAATTTTAGATGTTGGGCTATGAAATTTAAGGTGTTTTACATCTTAGGTGAGGGGGTACTTATATTTAATAGTATATTGCACTAAAATGAATTAAATTTGATAAAATCTTTAGTTCTTTTTATATGCAAAAACAAACCCTAAATTAGTCTTTTAGTTCTAGCTTTTATAAGATGATCTACAAATGGATTGTTTCTTGATGTGATGAGTTTTAGATTATGAAATCATATTAAAAATAGATATAAATAATCTAGAATAGAATTTCTAAAGTTACTACATAAGTTAGAGGAATGTACCAAAATCTTGGGTTTTTGGTTATGTATCAAATTGTAGTATAACTAAGTGAAGAACTTTACCTATTGAATCTTCTTCTTTATTAATCAATTGTTTTATCTGAATGTTTGGAACAACTATGTCATATATTACCTAGAGATTTATTTGAAATTATCAGTATTTTATTTATATCTCAGTAAAGAGGATGAAACCCTAAAAGAGGGTAAAGTTGGGAGTTTACATATGGAGATTATGAAATCCAACATAAGTGATTCTTTTTAACAATTCAAATTTATTTATTCAAGGTAATTTTTTGGTGTGTGATGTTTTAGTAAATGGTGTGGATATATTATTTTGACTTCATAACAGGGCTTCATGTACATGTTTGGTTGTATGTCATATGTTAGAAGAATTTTTTTTGTTAGTTAAAGTTTATGATGAATACATCCTTATGTGGGTCATGTTATATGTGAACGAGGTAGGTCTAACCCTAAGGGTAGGGCTTTCAATAAATTGAGTGTGTTCATTTCATTATTTATCAGTATGATAAGTGTAGTTTCTCTATATCTAGATTTATAGTACTGAATAATATTAATCTATGAAAAGAACTATTTATAGGGTTAAAATAAGAAATGTTGATTTGATGATTGAATAGTGAACTGAAAGAGTGAATTGGACATTAGATGACCTAAACACTATACAATCCTTTATAGGAGGCATGTGATGTGAGGAGGAAACATGCTTCCCTATAAGTGGTACTCTAGATCGAGGTGAGTCAAAATGTACTAATAAGGTGTGGGGGTCTACTTCAATGAGGGTAGACTTCTTATGATTGTGTGGTATCCATAACCAACCAGAGATGCCAATGGTACATGTATTACTAGTCAGTAGGACCACTGATGCACATAAGCTAGAGTACTTTGACTTGAGTATCCATGATTAGTAGAAGAGTCTAGTTATCTAGCCCGTCCCACTAGCCACCAAGAGCCAAAAGTGGCAAGGTCTGCTACAAACATGATCATTTGAGATTACAGTCTTTAGAACCCTGTCATTCTTCTAAATCTTATACAATGGGAACCTAGATTGATATGATGCTTTCACATGTCATAGTACACTACATGTGGGTTTAGGACATAATAAGATGAATAAGAGATTAATCAAGTATTTGTATTTATTCATTTACTCTTTGTAGATATCTGGAGTAACATATTGTTTGTATGTTTATGAAAGACTAGTTCCATTAAGATCTAATCAAGCATGTTCAGTTACTCCTTGTAGTTATCTAGAGTAACTGTGATAACTATATGTATCTGAATGATTAGTTCCTTTGTAGCTAGTTATTGTTGTACTTATAATTCCATTTCCCAAGAATATATCTTCTGACTATTCAAGTGGTTTAAATTTTTTCTTTGAATTAATCATTGAGTGAGTGAGTACAATCCACCCTTTACTCACAAATGTTAAGGGAAACAATGTAATTTGAAGAATGTCAATGCATATCAGATCTTCCACAAGAGATAAGTATCTAATTTGTCAAGTTCACTCGGTACCTATCACTTTAATTCCTTGTAAAGAAATTAGTGGGTTGGAAATGATGATGTGTAACTTTGTTTCCTTATTGATGGAGTATGTATGCAATTATCAAGTCGTATGTACACGAAAGTATGAGAAATAGAATGAATGTGTAGTATGTATATTTATTATTGAAATCACATTGGAGGAATCAAGGTTTGAATTCCTTTGTAAAGTTAGTTGTGATTGAATTCATGAAAACAAATAGTTTGAAATAATAAGAAATGTCAACAGTGAACTTTGTATTATGTTTGGTCATCAATTTATTCCCTAATATCATGATTAGTGGTTATTGTGAGAAATGTGTCTAACATCTTGGTATTAGAGCTTAGGATGAGTTGTTAGGGACCATTAAGATAGTAATTCACATTCATAAGTGTGGCAATTAGGAGGTGATGTGTTTATAAATCTAGGCGATCTGATTATTTGGATACCCTGGCCCGCTATGAATGGGTAGGTTGACCATTATCAAGCTACTCTATCATTTATTGTCTGGATTCCCTGGACATGTATGTAGAGGGAGGATGGTATAGAAAGAAACCCTAGATGTATTAGGGTTCAAACACCAAAAGTATTGAAGGAACAAGAGCATAAAGATATAATGTTGTACAACTTCTATTTTATATTGTTGTTTTATTTGGAAATGAATAGAAATGTTTTTATATATTTGAATTTGGATATCCAACTTTAGAATATATTAATGGTCCTTTAAGATTGTTTGACATTATGAAGTTACTTCTCTAATTGTCTATATTCTTGCATCAAGTAGACCAAAAGTTAAATTTGAATGAGTTTGTCCTAAGTGGATATTCTTTTAATATTTTTGAGATAAATAAGAGTTGGTTAATCCTAAATAGTTCTTAGCTTCAGGACCTTGTGTTTGGACTGGTCTGAGTGGTAGGATGCAGTATTGATATCTTATGACACCGATTAACAATGTTATAAGAGTTAACTCTGGATAGATGATGCCCAGATTGTAATGAGAATGTGCATACACTAAGATATTGAAATGTAAGGGAAAGATTGGAATAACTAAGAATCAGTTGGAACTAATATCTATGATCAATCTCAGGGTCTTAGACATGAAATCCTAAATTGAGGATAAAGGATCAAGGAATACAGATTCAAGACATATATTAGCATGTAGGATACAAAATGATGAACAAAGAATGGATTAAGAGTATAGAATCATATAATTAAGAGGTTTTTTTAATTTAAATTAAAATAAAATGGATAAGAAAAGAGTTAATGAATATTGAAAGACATACAAAAGATGAATCAATTGTGAAAAGCCTCATGAGAGTAAACTATGTCAAAGATAGAGATGGAATAGAAAGAAATTAAAAGGAAATGATATAAGGTTGGGATTAAGGCTTAATGTTCAATACTAGTTGAAGTGTTTGAATATGAAATAAGTGCAAAACAAGAAGAAAATACGTAGAAGGATAATACATAAAGAATCAACTACAAGGGATGGATCATACAATTTAGTAAAATTGTATTTATGCATTTTAAAACAAAGGAAAAATAAAAAAAAGGATTTAAAGTATACAATAAGTACATATAAGTGAAGATTTTTTACAATAATTAAAGTTAAGAGAACTAGATGAAAATATAAATTACAAGTTATGATAAAAAGCTTAGATGAAACAAAGAGAAATGTTGGAAATGATGAGTTTGATTAAGAAAAGACGGTTACCTGATATAATAGAGAGCATGGATTGTGTCATTATATTATGAAGTCTAATGTATTCATCCTTATTAAGTTTTAGTTCAAAGTCTCTATATCATAAGAGAAGTAAAATTCAATGATGATATATGGAAGAGTAGCATATAGGGAGAGAATGATGGATATTAAAGAAAGGTTTTTGAACCATCAAGAAGTAGTTTAGATGGAAAAAAAAGAGGGAGAAAGAGATTATGAGATGTAAGAGATTGCTAATCGATCAAGTCTCCTTGGTGATAACTAATCAAGCCTAGATTTGAGAAAAGTGTTAAGTTAATACATCAAGAAAACAAATATAGAATATAAAATTTTAAAATCAGATTTTCTTTTGTATCTTCTTTAATGAGAGTAACATGGGGATCAACTAAAAAGAGAATGAATTTTAAATTATACATAACCACCATGATAGACACATCAATTGAATGTAGTAATGAAATATAATATTGTTATTCAGTAGCATGTTATTGTTCTACTTTTGATTTAGTTGCTCAACAATTTATTTTTTGACTATTTAAGTGCTTTAAAATATTTTTTTGAAGTAATGATTCACTAAGCTAGTAGCCTCACCCCTCTACTAGAAAAATTTTAGGGAAACCATGTGATTTGAAAAATGACAGAGTAGATGTGCTACAAGATCTAAATATAAGTTTTGTCAAGTTTACTTTGTCCCTATCACTCTAGGTCCTTGTAAACAAATAAGAGGGTTGTAAATGATGATGTGGAACCTTATTTTCATACAAATAGAGTATGTATCCAATTATTGAGTCGTATGTAAATGGAAGTGTGAGAAACAAAACAAATGTGCAGATATGTATCTTTATTGTTGAAATCAGATTAGAGGAATTGATGATTAAATTTACTTGTAATGTTAGTTATGTGATTGATTGCGAGAAAACAAAGAGTTTAGAAAAAAGAAAAGAAGTTAAGGGTGGTATATGTATTATGTTTAATCCTCAAGTTATGCCCTAATATCATGATTAGTGGTTACTATGAGATGTGGATGTGACAGTGACACTCTGGACTACACTTAGATGTAGTCGTTATGTTTTTCCTATTTGCATGATTTAATGGAATTATAATAGATTTAACTAATTAGAATATGAAGGATAATATGGTGTAAAATTTTACGTATGTTTTTGACAATAAGAGGAACCTATGTTGGAACTTTAGAAATCTCTAAACTAAAAAAACATACATTAGTGCTTGTATCAATGGATTGGATTGATTAATATAAGGTGGATTATTATGAGGACTTTGAGTAGGTTGTCTTCTTCAAACACTTTAGGCTTGTCAAAGTATTTTAGGTGAAAGTGCATCGATCACTCTATATAATCGATGAGTGTTTGAGCCAGGTGGGCCATTATGACAACCTCATGCGGTCGATGCAAGCCCTAACTAGGGTCAATGAGACTTTTCATATATTTGAGGGGATATATGTAATTCATGTGAATGCATATAGATGGCTCTCAAAGTGAGTATGTATATTTTACTACTGGGTTCTCTATAGCTCGTAGAAGGTTAATACAGGGGTCAAAGTTGCCTATTTTGGGATGAAATACAATCTTCTCTCTTATAAGCCCATATATATGAGAGATTTATTAGAGGGCTCTATTGGATAATTTTGGATTGCTAGGATGCTCCTGAAGTTAGGGTAGGAGCTAGGACATGTTGGTGATTGCTAAGCTTCTTAATAATCAAAGTTTGGATTAATACTCTAATTCTTGTTTATCTCGAAACCAAGTAAGTTCTTACTTTTCTACTCACTTTTTTTTCTATTTACTCTATCTCCTCCATTTATATATTAGGTTCTTTGTACTCTATGGTTGAAGCCTCGTTCCCTACCTAGAAAACTCTATTTTCCCCCTTCTTTGGCTTTGATAAGGTAGAGCTCGCTTAGGTGGACAATTTGGGGACATTTCTTAAATTTGGTTACCTTATGAATTCGTGATAGTCATATAAGACAAGTGACTTTGTCTATGTTTCATTAGATTTGAGAAGTAATTCCTATTTGGAAAAAAAATCTCACAAACGTCATTTTTTGATTCCATAAAGATGGTTATTTTATGAGGATTTTGGCTAGAAATTCAGAATTCTATTTTTATATCTTTATTCACAATAAATATTTGTTATACAATTCATAAAATAATATTTTTCATGTTTCTGAATATATCAAATTTGCATGTATCTTTCCTGAATTTGCCAATTTAGGCCCTTTACATAATTTTTTCATATTGAAGACATAGAATGGAATGCGCTAATGAAACTTTCATGTTGGTTCCATTATCTTGTAACATGATTTTATGGCTACTAAAAGTGGATTTTGAAAACCCACTTGTGGTATGGACATGAATAGCCGAAATGGGGGACATTTGTCCATGCATATGACGTTTTTTATCACCTCTAGTGCTTTAATAGTGTATTTCTTGATAGGATATACTAACTTTTAGTTTTATTGTTTCATGAAAGGCAATTATTTTTCCTAATTAATTAGTCAAAGCATACCTTTTATTTCCATGTGAATGTATAACTTCCTTAGGGTTCAAAAGTTTGGGAAGTTAAACAAGTATCCTTATAGCAATATCAAGATTTTTAAAAGGTAATTGGAGTAATAAATTATTGAATATATATGGATTTTCGAGAATTTATAAGATGTATCATCACTCAAAAGCTTGACATCACTTGTTTATATGAGTGAGGTCAAGGTTGTATCCCCTGTTGTATATGACATTTTTTGAGTGTTAATGAAAAATATGTGATTTGATGATTGAAAGTCATTACTTTATATGTGATGTGATGGGTGGTATGCTCTATGTACCCTGTACGGGCTTGATATTTGTACGTAAATTGCATGTCAGTGATCATGTAAATTTTATAATGGAACCAAATGAGGTGTGGAAGAAATGTAAGGATGCCAAATAATCATGCTTTCCTCTACTATGGGCTTGAGTACTTGGCAGTCATGAGATAGTAGTTTGTGTAGTAAATTGCAAAGACACTGGGCTTAACAATTAAATACGAAATATATATACATAGCTTTATTTTTGTATGTATGTCATCATTTTCACTTTGAATTATCTTCACTTTACTAATGTCCCATGTATATATCACTTGCCTTTAGAACTATGATATGATTTGTAGAAGTTTATGTTATATATAACCTACTAGTTATGATATATTTAGTAGATCTTGCATACTGAGAATAATCCATAGATGCATGATGTCTTGCTAGAACTTTGGCCTCACTCTTGTGGTTTCCACCTATTTAAGATTATTAACTCCCATTTGAGGGGTTTTCTAGAGAGGACTTACCTTCCCCCAGGTGTTACTAAAGGAAAGGTGGGGATCTAGTTCCTTTTTTAATGTTTATAGTCATCCATGTACACTTTGTCTTGGTAAGGGTATTTTATTTTATGATGTTTATAAAATTTCATATGTAGATGTATATGTTGTCTATGATGATCATGTTATACATATATATATATGTCCATTTATTCGTTGCCCTCCGGGTACAGAACTGTCGCTACCCACTCAAATGATGCGGTGGCATCTACCCATAATTACTTGCAACTTTAACCCTACGGGAGTTAACAAGAAAAAAAAACCAAAGTAGCGGATTCCGCGTTTCAGCCGTCTTCTCCACGTGCATTGCTCCTCCGTCGTCCTGCTCAATCACATTTATCTGCCTGCTACTGTCCATCCACCACTGGACGACCTTCTACCATCCATCCGCCACGGATTCTGTGTTCCGCAACGATTTTTTATGTGCATTTACAATTCATAGTAATCAATCCCTATTTGCATCTCCATACCCGAACAACAAGAACAACTTCCCCAATTATCAGTTTTTGTAGAGGAGAAGGATGAAGGTGTATTTGCGTAGATTTGAACCTTCTTTGACGTTCTTCAGAGTATCTGGTGAATATATCGATCTTCACCAGGTCAAGTCCATGCTCCAGACCTACTGTTGTGAAGCTCACGCCGTTGAGGAGAAGAGAGGGGGTGGGAGAATTCCCTGATCTATCTGTATTTTAGGAGTAGTAGTTTCTCCAAGATACAACTAGGTAGTTTTGTATTCTCTTCGTCACTTCAATCATTTATACCCATTTTCTCACTTTTTCATCATCACAATGTGTATTCATCTCTCTGTCTTTTGTGTGGGAAAGAAACCCAATTTTGTGTCTGCATTTTTCATTTTTGAAGTAGTAACTGTCATACATGTTTTTATTTTTCACATAGTTACCCTTTTGTTATACATGGTTACTCTTCGGCCTGACAGAGTTACTCTTTGGTGTTTTAGGGTTACACTTCTATCTTGCAGAGTTACTCCCACATGCTGTCATGGATCCCAGCCTTGATACAGATGCTGCTGATGCAAGTGTTGGCGAGAGCCGTGACTTTTGCACTCTTCCTGAGCCATACATACTGAAGAGATGGACAAAAGGGTACAGAGAACACCCTTTGATTTTTGGCAAACTGTCAGTTAAGCATCCATCCACAGGGAGGACACTTCAGCTTGTTTCTGCCTACAATTCGATTGTCAACATAGCGTGTAGGAACAATGCTATAGATCTTTTCCATGAAAAATTGTTAGCTTTGCGAAAGGATATCTTAGACTTGGATCTCGCTGATACTGGTGCAGGTGTTGGTGTAACCGCTTCTAATACAACTTCTTCTCCTACTGTCAAGGTCCATATCCCTAGTATTTGCAAAACTAAGGGGAGACCTAGATCGACCGATGTGAGGTTTAAATCTGGAGTTGAGATTGCCCAGTCTAAAAGAGAGAGGCAGTGTAAGAATTGCTTAGAGTTTGGGGTTAACCATGATAGAAGGAACTGCCCTATGAAGAAGTAGTCCAATCTCTAGGGATACTCTTTCTGGACTATGTGTTGTTGTTGTTTGCTTCTCAATGATTATCTCTGGTGCTTCTCATGTGGTCTATTGATGTTGGACGTGTATATTCATTATCTCATCTTGCTATTGGTATTTTCTGTTCTTTCGAGCTTCTCGTGCTACTAGCTAACCCTTCTTTTCTACTGTTGTTGTTGATTTTGGGGAGCATCCTGGTGCTGCTAAGTGTGTTGTTCTTTTTCTGTTATCATGCGCTTGGGAGTTGCTGCTACTACTATTGATGGATGGCTGTCTTTTTTAGTGGAGTTTGTAGTTGATTAGTGCGTGAGTGAGGCATATTCAAATCTATAATGGGTTGTTCTTTTTGTGTAGCTTTGTGAAAGTGATTTTGTAACCCTCCATGTATTTCACTTGTGTTTGTAATCTATCTGTGTGTTACCTTAAGCTCCAACAGCTGTACGTATACTTTGAATATGTTACAAAGAATCTATTCTGATTAGATGTTACTCTTTTGAAGAATATGTGTTTCTCTTCGTGTGCAATGGATATTCTTTTCTTTTGAAATACCTACATATTTGGATTAGTACAGTTACTTTCATGTTTGTCCAGTTACTTACAAAATGTTAGTTTGCTACTATGTGGTTCACATACACTAGTTTCATGTTTCTTACAAACCTTCATCCACAAGAGTTACTTTACAAAGTACAATAGTTATTTTTTGAATGCTAGAGTTACTTTTTATATTGTCACAATTACTCTTAGTGTTGTCACAGTTACTCTAAGTACTCTTACAGTTACTCTTAGTGCTCTTACAGTTACTCTTAGTGCTCTTACAGTTAGTCTTAGCGTTCTTATAGTTACCTTATGGATTACGAGTTCACCACTCTTCTTTGTCAGTGAGTTCTAATACAGTTACCATTTTTTTGGAATCGAACACTTGCTCTCATGCTTGTACAGTTACACAAACCTTCATCCATAAGAGTTACTTTACAAAGTACAATAGTTACTTTTTGAACGCTAGAATTACTGTTTATATTTTCCCAGTTACTCTTAGTGTTGTCTTAGTTACTCTTAGTGCTCTTATAGTTACTCTTAGTTCTCTTGCAGTTACTCTTAGTGCTCGTACAATCACTCTTAGTGCTTTTATAGTTACCTTATGGATTACGAGTTCACCACTCTTCTTTGTTAGTGAGTTCTGATACAGTTACCATTTTTTTTGGAATTGAACACTTGCTCTCATGCTCGTATAGTTACACAAACCTTCACCCACAAAGAGTTACTTTACAAAGTACAACAATTCCTTTTTGAACGCTAGAGTTACTTTTTATATTGTAACAATTACTCTTAGTGCCGTCACAGTTACTCTTAGTGCTCTTACAATTACTCTTAGTGCTCTTGTAGTTACCTTATGGATTATGAGTTCACCACTCTGCTTTGTCAGTGAGTTCTGATACAATTACCATTTTTTGGAATCGAACACTTGCTCTCATGATCGTACAATTATACAAACCTTCATCCACAAGAGTTACTTTACAAAGTATAACAATTACTTTTTGAACTCTAGAGTTACTTTTTTTATTGTCATAGTTACTTTTTATATTGTTTTTGTGATATATGTTTCACCTCTCTATTTTTAGAGTTACTCTTACAAAGTATAAGAGTTACTCCTTTGAATCAAAGGGTTTCTTTTATAGACTATCACAGTTTCTCTTAGTGTTCTTATAATTACTCTATGGGTTACGATATCATCATCACTCTTCCTCTTGAGTTAGTTTTTTTTTGGCAGGCTAACTAAAAGTATATATCTTCATACAAAACCACAACAGCTGTACATTCAAGAACACAACATTCAAAGCATAAAACGTTATATATTGAACCCAGAAATACTCATATTTACAATATGATTTAGATCGAATGTATTTTTCAGGCTTTTTGCAGCACACAAGTAAATGTATCTCACAATGGTTACACATCAGAACTCCAGAAGCAAATTGTTCAAGTTTTACATTTCAATTAATAATTCAGTATTTTAGCTAGAATTCAGCCATCTATGTAGGCTTGAAACAGCTTCTTCCTCCATGCCCTTTTCTTCATGCACTTCTGCATCTTCTGCTTCTTTCTACTTTGTTTCTTGCCACTTCTGACCGTCATCTTCTTCTCCCTTGTTCTCCTTAGATGGTCCTTCTTTGATGTCTTCATTTGCATCCTTTTCATCTGCTTGTACTGGCTACAACTTCCCCCTTGTCATCATTCTCTGAAAAATATCAGCCCTTATTTTCGGCATGTCCTTGCAGGTGAAGTCCATATGTTTTCCATTGACCAGGCATTCTAGGTACTTCATGACGAAGATCTCACAGTCAAGTGAGTCTTCTTCCTGGTGTGGGCACATTGAGTACTCCCATTCCCACTACGATAATTGGCTTCCTTTTTCCGGTGCACCCCTAAAGAATTCGTGCACAATACCCACCTCATTAAAAAAATACAACTTTTATTAATCATCAATCAACGAACATTAATCCCGTAAATACACTACTAATAGAGTTACTTTTTATAGATCACTTACCCATCTAAGGGATTCCTTTCTTGACTTTCTATTTCCAGTCATCGAGTTATAAGATCAGTGTGCTCCATCCCCGAAGCTTGCTTCATACAAGTGCCAGTGGCTGTCGTTGTTTAGTATGGTGAACATCGAGTCTATTGTGTCCCAATCTATCAACAAAATGTTGAAGAGTGGAGATAGCATGTCAATCTTCTCCAGGGTGATGTTCTCAACATCAAATGCAAGTTTCTGCTACAAATGTACAATTTAAAAATGCACATATATAAGTTTCAGTTTGTGTATCTATTTTTGTTTTGTGATGTAATTTTGTATACCAATTTTGCTTTTCTTACCGGAGCATAAGTGCTCATGCAGTGCCACATAAAACCCTTCTTCCTCTGCTTGCTTGTGCTTGCCTTGAGCATGTCCACAAAGTAGTCCAGAACCTAAAAAAAACACTAGCTTTCTTGTTTAGCAATCCAATTTATCTATTTCAAAGAGATACACTACATTCTTGTTTCTTACAGGTGATTGCATCATATGATCATTGTAAAGGAGGGTAGAGAGGTCCTCCCCCATGCACCAAGTGTCATCACTGAATCTCCATTCTCGTTTTGACCTGCCAATCATTTTTATAGATGTTATACATATGAGTTTGATATTGAATAAGTAATATTTTATCTTTGTACACTTGACAAAATAACCATTTTTCTTACATTTCTTCTATGTTGTCCATGAAGTGATGGACAATTTCCCTAGTTTCTTTTGTTTTGAAATGCTCAAAACTAATGAAATTTGACAGCTTGTGCTATCAACAACAAAAGAACAGTCCATGTTAGAATCAATCTTCATTTTCTACAAGTTACACAATGCTAATATGTCACATAGTTACTCTAGACTATCGTATAGTTATTCTTTATGTTCCTATAGTTACTCTATTAATTCACACAGTTACTCTATACTATCGTATAGTTACTCTTTATATTCCTACAATTACTCTTCTGTATCACAAAGTTACTCTACTAATTCACAGAGTTACTCTAGACTATCGTATAGTTACTCTTTATATTCCTACAATTACTCTTCTATATCACACAGTTACTCTACTATATCAAATAGTTACTCAAGTACTGATATACATGAAAAGAGATGCAAACTTACCTTTTCCTCCCTCCTTTTCTTTACGTTCTTCTCTATGCTCCCTATTATGTGTTGTTCCTTCTTCTTTCTCTTTGTCAACCTTTTTTTGTGCTCCTCCTTTTTCCCTTCTTCTTCTTTGATTTTTTTCTCTGGCTGTTCCCTTGTTTCTTCTTGGTTCTTTTCTTCTGCATCTCGTGCTGACTTTCCTTGGTCAGAACTATCAACTGCTTTTTCTTTCTTCTTGTCCTCTTCATCACCCGTTTTCTTATTATCATTCTCATCTTCTGATTCCTTCTCTTCCACATACTTTCTTCTCAGGCTCAGCCTGCCTCATTTCCTCAGTGTGTCATCCTCTTTGTCCTCCGTATCAACATCCTTCTTGCAAAGCACATCTGACCTATCTTTAGGTTCATCAACATTCACTGAGGAAAACCCCTCTGCAAAATGTTCGAACCCACTAGCAGGTGACTGTGCTTTATCACCTTCATCTCCCCACATTCTCTTCAGATTTTTATTTTCCTCTTCTAGCTTGGCTATCCTTTTTTCTAGATGTTTCTTCTCCCTCTGCAGGTCAGTGAATGCCTCAACAACTATTTTTGTGCAGATCTCCTTCTGCATCTTTAGCTCCTCTACCAGTATGTGGATTCTTCTCTCTAGGGTGGAGTTCTCAGCAGTCTCTCCTTTTTTGATGATCGGCTTTGCTGGCGCCATATCTGCCGTTGGCTTACTTTTTGACCTTTTTTTGGCAAGGTAGTAGGGCATGTCATTCATTGTTCTTGCAACTCGCCAATCATCTCCATGGTCTAGCTTCATCCTTTGACAAACCTATCAAAAAAAAAATAATGTGTCACAATGCAAACATAGGATTATGTTGTATATTAGCTTTTGTTACAAAGAAGAAATATTCTTACATCCTTAGGGTCCACAGCCACTAAATCCATCAATTTCTCGACCGGTGCAGCCCACTTCTTTATCCTTGTCTTGGCGTCAAGGAAGGTTCGGCTTTGCCATCTTCGTCATCTCATATGCCCAAACATGCATGTAATAGAGAGAAAATATAATGCATATGTAACTTCCTCCCTAGTCATTATTGTAACAATGTAGATGAAAATAATTTTGTTCACTTACACATAGGCACATCACATACCCTGTTGTGTAGAGGGTGGTTTTCCCTTTCTCCCCTTTCCTCCTCAGCTAGACATTCTCCTTCAGCATCTTCATATTCTTGAAGATACTTGTAACATCCCTGAGCTGGGTTATGAACTAACCCTAGGTGTTTTTCTTAAATATGTAATTATATACTTGTGGTTATCTTGTGTAATGTAATTAAAGCTTATGAGGAACATATATTTCCATTTCAGTCCCTTTTGTATAATGTTGTAATATTGTTTTGATTAATATGGACTAAAGTGCAAATTACCAAAGTTGAGGGGTTAACTTGAAAATTGCACATGTTAAGATGTTTCTCTGATGATAAGACATCATAAGAATGCATATGATATAGTGGAATGGATTCCACAAGTTTGGGCACCAAGATACAGCTTGTAGAGCAATCCTTGTGCTTTAAAACCTAGTTTTGGTGTAAAGTAAAATTTACCCAAAACATAGGGTCCAACATGTAAAATATACCCTCTAGAGTGTCTCTCATGTTTCTTGGCATCAATTATAGCAAAGAAAATGAGAGGGGCGCCTCATTTGAATGATTAAATAAGAAAGATAACCTTAATATCTAAATAACCAAGTTTTAAGCAAAATGGCTTTTCATATATATAACTTAATAAGGTGATTGGTTTCTTTTCCTTTAACCTTGGATAAGGGAGGAGTTTTGCATGTGATAAGGAGAAAGAAACATGTCCATGGAGGGGGCAATCCATGGTGGAAATGATTAAGAAATAAAAGAAATAACAATCTTTTCCTTTGCCTTGGAAATACCCATAAAATATATAAGCAACCTTCTTATCAACAAACAAGGGATCATTTCCCTTAGTTTCTTTTCTCATCTTCTTGCTTTGTCCGACTAAGGAGAAGCTCTGGAACAGAGGAGGATGACCAAGCTGGTTTGGGTAAGCTTTTATCATCACCTAGCTCGAATTCTTGGAGGAAACCCTAATACAAGGTTGGTTTGTTAGTCTTTCTTATACAAATCTTCTTTCTAGCCATCTTCTCCATCCAAATCTTGAAGAACAGACCTTGGAAAACCTTTGGAGCTCAAGCCACAATTAAATCTACGAAGCTTGGATCTCTGGATAAGTCCTAGAGGCGGGTTTTATAACTCTAAACCTTAAGTTTTGTTAATGCATCTTCTTCTCCTAATATTGTTGCTTGTTCTTATTCTTTAGACAATTTTAAGTGTTCTTGCTAGCAATTCCGTGAAGAACAGTCCATGTTCTTGAGGTAGAAGATGATGACGTTATTTCCAAAGTTTATCCTAATATTTCTTTATCAAACAGTCTCCCAAGCTTGCTCAAATGGTTTGCAAAACTGTTTGAAAGTAAACGGTTTCAAAACTGTTTGAAAGCAAACGGTTTCACAAGAACGTTTGGGAGCAACCGGTCCAAGACCGTTTGGATGGGTTGACCAGGCATTGACCATTTGGAGACCTGTTGTAAACATTATGG
Organism: Alisma plantago-aquatica; assembly: GCA_963693085.1. Lineage (NCBI taxonomy): Eukaryota > Viridiplantae > Streptophyta > Magnoliopsida > Alismatales > Alismataceae > Alisma > Alisma plantago-aquatica. The sequence goes on along the minus strand of OY856410.1, from coordinate 992,197,419 downwards.
ACTAATCACCCACCAAAAATCATCAAGTAATTCCAAGTAAATCACCAATTGAAGGCCCATTAATTACCTAAACCCTAATCGGGTCCATTGCTGATTTCAATAAAACAATCATGTTGAAGTTTGGGTTGAGTGACCCAAACGGTTTCAAAACCGTTTGGGGATCACCCAAATACAGTTTGGGGATCACTCAAACGGTCTCAAGACCATTTGGTGATCACCCAAGACCCTTTGGAGGTCTAGGGTTAAGAGGGGTTGACCAATTGAGGGTCCAATGATATCAAGTTGTTAAACTATTAAGTGCTGATTTTGTGACCAAATCTAGGGTTCAAGCCTTAAGAGAATGACTTGGTTTTTGATGAAATAATGGTAAAACGGTCTCAAGACCGTTTGTAGGATGTCCAAATGATCTCAAGACCGTTTGGGGGTCACCCAAGACCGTTTGGAGGTCTAGGGTTGACCATGGTTAAGTGGTTGAAGATTGAAAGGTAACAAGTTGAAATATAATCGATTAGTGACCTAATGACCAAATCTATGAGCCAAACCTTAATAGGTTGAGTTCGTTTTTGATGTTGAATTGAGAAAACAGTCTCAAGACCGTTTGGAGGTCATCCAAACGATCCCAAGACCGTTTGGGGTCAGGTCATGATCAAATTGAATAGTGGTTCAATGGTTTCAATGTCAATTAGACTCATGTTGATACATGTTGAAGGGTGATCGATTCCAACCCCTAATTCATTTGATCCAAGACCTAATTGGTGATCAATTGAGGGTCAATTGAGTGTCAAGTCAGTTGAGGGTTGACCTAATTAACTCAACCAATAAGTGGATAACAAGTGCATGAACGATTGATCGGTTCAACATTGGAAACCCTAACTCAATTGAAGTGGTTGAGACATTTTTTGGTCCATGCAGTTTTGAGATGGTTTGGACCAAACGGTCTCAAGACCGTTTGGGTCCAAATGGTCTCATGACCATTTGAGTCTAAATGGGCTCAAGACCGTTTGGGACCAATCGATCCCAAACCGTTTGGTGACCATGCAGTTTCAAGATCAATTTGCCCATGCGGTTTCAAAGTCAAAGTTGGCCAAACGATCAACAAGACCAAACGGTCTTCACCTCATTTTGAGAAAACGGTCTGGAGTGTGTACTTTATCAAACGGTTTTCAAAATCAAAGGGACCAAACGGTCAACACCACCAAACGGTTTCAAGGTTCATCCAAGACTGTTTGGTGGTTTGGAGTGCAAGACCGTTTGGGGTCTAAAAAGGTCAAGAACGTTTGATGCCTTAGTGGTCAAGATGGTTTAGTGGTTGATTAACCTAAACCTTATAGGTACCTAAAGTGATTAAGGGACCAAGTAATTAGTGGATTAATGCATGTTATGATCAATGGTGAACATTACAAAAGTACCCTTGATGGGTTAGAGTAGCCTATACCCTTTGATTAAGTGAATCTTAATGACCACAATAGTGATGACACAACCCATGATGTCAATATTGATTTGACTTAACCTAATCAAGAGTGATGTAAGCATCATCTAATAGTAAGAGGAGTGAGAAGACTCCTAATATGAAGGAGAATCAAGTAACAAGTTTCCAATATGTATGAATACATCTACTTAGGGTATGATTCTTTATAGTGAGATCATGAAAACACTAATTATGATGGTTAACGAAACTTAACTTAATTTGAAGGCATTAATGGAAGTAATCCTCATACATGATGATTGTATGATCTTAATTCAATATAATGTTAATATTAAACCCTAATCTAGGGTAATGTGATGTAATGTGAATAGTAAATTCTAATCTAGGGTAATGTGATGAAATGTGAATCGTAAACCCTAATCTAGGGTAATGTGATGAAATATGAATAGTAAACCCTAATCTAGGGTAATATGATGAAATGTGAATAGTAAACCCTAATCTAGGTTAATGTGATGATATGAACATTAAACCCTAATTTTGGGTTATTCTTCTAAGCATGAAACTCTATGATTGAGTTAGGAAATAATTTGCACTGTTCTTATATAGAAAAAATATGCATGTTATCAATTGTGCTAATCATGCAGGTTTTTATACAGAAGTGATCATAGCCAGGTAAGGGTTATGATGTCATATTCATTAAAGAACTTTACAAGCTTTGAAAGTAATGATATGTTATGTTGCCTGGTAAATGGTAACATATGAGATTGATAGGATATGATAGCCATGAGAAATATATGTATTCTTACAATCAAGGTCATGTTGTTAAATGACCTAATAATAATATGTTACTTGATAATAAGTGTTATGATGAGCTAAGAGTTTGAACACCCATATTCCTAAATCATAATGATAAGATGGTTAGGGATTGATATCCCAATGATAACTGCATGTGAAATGAACTTGATACAATTAGTATTCTTTCTTTATAGCAAATGTTTTAATGGTTTATGTTTGAAAACATGCCTGATGATAAAAGAATGCCATAATGTACTTAAATAATCAAGTATAATGATATCATGTAGAACCCTGACCATAGATCCATCATTGTCAGAAATTAAATGATGGTGAAACACGTTTTCCTAAGGGAACTCCTAGAGAGCATACTTTTGAGTGTGTAGGGGTTATGGACGCGAATATCATTACGTACTAATGTAGGAATTGATGTGAGATGTACATTTAATCTCTCAATCCTTCATTATATATTTATGTCGGGATGATGTATCACTAATATCCCGATGATGCTGTTAATGCCGCATCGATGTGAGATAAACAAGAAATCCCTCGATGGAGAAGAGAGTACAACACGCCACTGTAACTCTAATAGCGAAGTTTCCAGGATACCTTGGAAAGCTATTATAGCAGAGACACAAGATGTCCTGCATGTTGTTCGTCATACTCACTGAGGGATGAGGTCATATAAATCCGGCTCTTCTGATTACCTATGTATGGTACCGATTGTGATTTTGTAATGGTCAGTTGGAGTATGAGAGGTGTAACTCATCTCCTCAGGGCATAAATATGTTTGAAAAATGTAATCAACCGTGTAGCATAACTACTTAGGTTGAATTACGAGAAACAATGATTGATGTTACATTGTTATAGTGCTCTAGTTAAATAACTAGTATACATGTTCTTCATATTCCATATTGATATATGTCTTGTCATTCAATTAAGTTATAATTGAAATGATTGCATAAAGAGAAGATTGCATCACTTAGTTTACACAATATTAAACCTGCTGTTGAATGTTTATAATTCTTTTACTCAATGATATTCCATTTAATTGCAATAACAATGCTTCTGGCGGAGAGTTATAACTCTCACTGGGACAATTATTGTGACGTCCCCGGATTTTCTAAAACTTAATCTGATGTGTGACGTCCAAATTGAAACCCTCACCTCAGCGAGAATTGCAATTTAAACACCACACACTAGGCTAAGAAGAAGAAAATCAGAGGAAGTCATAAGGAAACAACGGTAGCACATGCACATGAACAATAATAAAACCACAACACATGTTCACCATTCAACATATAATTACAACATGAATTGTTACATCATTTGATATTACATATTGAACAACAAACTTATACATATATATGTACTACAACTAAACTACATGATCTTAAGACAACAGGTCCACTTGTACATCAGCTCGTCATACAACTCTCACTATCCTGGATCTTCAAGAGCATAACCACAACCTAAACAAAAGATTACATGCGGTACACGTCAGCACAATATTTCAAGAATATTGTACTGAGTACGCCTACGTGTCTTTTTATATACCTCTCATCATATCTTGGCAATAAGATAAAACTAATACTTGGTAGTTATAAAGAAATATAAGAAAAGCATGTACTTGCACAAAGACATTCATCAAAAAAAGAGAACACATATTTTAAGTACATTTTCCATTATATCATCCATGCATTTACTACCTGAGAGTTGAATGAATTAAGGCCTTTATGATCTACTACCAAAGAGTTGGATCATTTCACAATGTGATCTACTACCAAAGAGTTGGATCACTTCCAAGTACTTTACTACCAAAGAGTTGAAGTACTTATTTCCAACACTTTACTACCAAAGAGTTGAAGTGCTTAGATATAATGGAAGAGATATATTATGTTTCATGTGTTCATAGCAATAAGTATGGAAAATCATGCAACATATCATACAAGAACAATCATTTCGTCCAATATCATATGCCAAGTATTTTACTACACATATAACACAAGCATATTGTATAATAAGCCAAGTAAGAGGTAACAACGTACCTTCCAAAGAGATAATCTAATCACCACATATTCCTGACATCAACTATATCCTTGGTTAAACCTGATTAAGACAAGATCACATACTATCATCAGGTTCTCATCATCTTACATCTCATCTTAACCCTAATTGTATCCATTTTAGGGGTTTACTTAACTCATTAGGATATTCTCATTATTACTTGCATTCTTGTCTTAGAATTATCATACTGATGTCATTTTTCAGATTAAGGTTCATCATCTGAACATTAGGTTCCATATCATTTTTGTGCACATTTTAACCTTAGCTTACATCATTAACCTAAATGAGGGTTTTAAACCATGTATTAAGGGTCAACTTTATATAACATGGATTTTGTGCATATAACTAATATCAGAGTTCCACATTAGCTTCCAGTTACTGATATGAGGTATTTCTGTAATTCTCATCATTTATTGAGCACACAAGCATTTATTGCATTATCTTTAGTGATATTAGCCCTAATTAGACATATTAATCAAATTATATATATTTTTGTGCATCATCATGATCATTACTAACATCAGGTGCACTATAAACATAATTACGGACTTACTAATATTTTTCCATGATTTTATGTCATCATTTGCTATTTATTACTCATGGACTAAGTATTTTACAACTATAAGATGTCATTGATATTAGTGGATCAAAAGCCTGATATTATTATTCTATGATGTTCTACACATTTTTCTGAGAATTTTGGTACCTTATATGTATTTTTCTGATAACGGATCTAATTTCTATAATTTGTTGAAGATCTGAGCATTATTGAAGTATTTACCTTTATTGGGCCAAACAGATGGCACCACGTGGCAGAGCTACTCTTGACGGAGCCGATCTAGTTCTGGCTCTTGGTTTGACCCGGTTTGGTTCAGCTTTGGGTGGCCGGTCTTCCCCCTTCTTTTATTCATTGAGTGCCCGTCCTAGTCCCTAGTGGGACTCAGTTCTTTCTGCTGCGCGAGGGCTACCGCCGCGGCAAGCACCTCCGGCGTGCGAGCGAAAACACCCACCTGGATAGGGTGCCACCGTAGAATAAGGTGCCCATGAAGGAATGCCCTACTTGCACTTTTGCAAGACAGGAAGCCTTCGCCACCTGGGAGTTCTGTTGTAGGTCTGACGCCATCAGGTCCTGCTTGCGGCTCGAGGAGGCTACTGCTTTGGGATGCAACTGCACCCATACGGAATTGGTAGCCCCCTCTTCCTTCTATTGCAAGGGAGTTCGACGCCATCTCCATCCTTCGGCTTCCTTGACTGCCGACTGTTCCTCGGGGCCACTGGCTCGCCGTCGCTCGACCCCAGATCCGATGAGCAAAAGGACGCTGTTGTCATTCTCCGTGCCCAAGGCCCAGTGCCGCTGCAATGGGACTCTGCTCCGGCTTGCCATGGGAAGTGAGTTCCTGCTCCCTGAGAATCCTCCCGCCTAGTGCCGCCCCTATCTCCAACCTACTTCTTCCAACACCTGTGTGCGTTAACACCGTCACCTGCTTGTTCTCTACCTCCACCTACAATCTCCTTCAAGCCATCTCCAATGTCTTCGCAGTAACAACATGTAGCCCTGGATCTCCATCTATGTTGGCTCGCCGCCGTCGTGGAGCAGAGATCCAGTGAGGGATAGACTCTGCTGTTGTAGCCGAGCTCGTAAACAACACTAGCTATCGAGTGAAAACTGGAAGAAGCAAAAAACACAGAGACACCGTTGTTTTGCTGCGTGAAAACGATGCATCTTTTCTTCTATCTTGATTCCCTTCTTATACGGTCTGAACCGTTTGTTACATAACAGAAAAGACCTATTCTTCAGCTACGACACTCACCCACCTACTCCTATAATGCCGCCATGATCACGCCTTCGAGTTAGCCCACGATGCGTTCACAGCTGCCTAACTATCTAATAGAATCAATACACACTTTGGCCACGTCGTGAACAAACTCACGCTGACGTGGCTGATTATTTGCTAATTAACGAAAAGCAAAGATAATCAACAGGGCAATGGGATTACATGCACAACATTTCACCCCCTAATCCCGTTGCATGGACATAATCTCAACGACGCCCAGCTTCTGTCTCATCTCAACAAATTTGACACGCCCAAGCGCCTTGGTCAGGATATCGGCAAGCTGCCCATCAGTGCCGATGTGGTCGACTTCTACCTTGCCGTAGTCGATGCATTTGCGGATAAAATGAAACTAAGTGTCAATATGCTTACTCCGTTCGTGATGCACCGGATTCTTGCTCAAAGCAATTGCCGATTTGTTATCCACGTGCAGCTTTACTTTCATCGGCGCTCGTCCGACCAGCTCACCAAGAAGCCGACTCAGCCAAATGCCTTAGCACGCTACCGTTGTCGCCGCAATGTACTCTTCCTCACAAGACGAGTGCGCGACGACTTTCTGTTTCTGGGACGTCCAAGTAATGATGCTCGAGCCGAGGAAGAATGCCACTCCAGTCGTGCTCTTGCGGTCGTCGACGTCCCCGACAAGGTCACTGTCACTAAACCCCACCAGTGCAGGCTCTATCGTGCCCGCCCGCTTGTAGCAGCACCCATAGCCGGTGGTGCCGCTGATGTAGCGTAGGATCTGCTTCACCTCTGCCCAATGTGATGCCGCCGGTGCCTCCATGTATCTACTTACTATTCCAACAACATATGTGATGTCGGGTCTGGTGTTGCATAAGTAGCGGAGGCTACCCACAATGCTCCGGTATTGTGTTGCATCCACGGCGATGCCAACGTTTGTTTTGGTTAGCTTTAGCCGATTTTCCATCGGTGTGTGGCATGCGTTGCACCCCTTCATGCTAGCCACTTCAAGGATCTTGCCAGCGTATGCACTTTGGCAGAGGTTAATTGCCCCACCTTCTGGCTTGATGCCGTTGTCGTCGCAGTATTCACAGAATGCGGTGGAGCTGAACTCGACGCCACGGTCCGAGCAAAACGCTTGTAGTTTGCATCCGAGCTCAGCTTCATCTAAGGCTTTGATCTTCTTGAAGCATATAAATGCCTCACTCTTGGCCTTGATCACCTCTAGACACATGAATCTACTGTAATCATCAACTATTAACAAAAAATATTGATTACCTCCCACCGTTGCTGGTGTGATCGGGCCACAAAGATCAATGTGGACTAGCTCTAGACCGCGTTTGGCACGGTACATTGATGCTTGCAGAAACGGTAGGCGGTGCTGCTTGCCGAGAGCACAACCATCACAGAATTGCTCAACACGATCTATGAGGGGAATGCCTTCATCCATGTTTTGTTGTGCCAAACTCCTCAATGAACGGAAGTTCAAGTGGCCATAGCGACCATGCCACAGCCACGCCTTATCGTCGGCCTTGGATAGCAAGCACACAGGTTTAGCCAACTGTATACGTAAAGTATACAGTCTATTTTTTGACCGCGTCACCCGTGATAGTAGCACACGTTGCCGATCGAATAGAAGCAACTCTCCATTTTCAATCACGATCTTACAGCCGATTTCATCCATCTGGCCAAGGCTCACAATGTTGCTTTGCAACCGAGTTATGTAGTAGACCTCCGAGAGCACCCTGTGCCCTTTGTACTTACACTCAAACATCATAGAGCCACGGCCACAAATTTCGACCACTGAGCCGTCTCCAAATTTCACCATCCCCTTTACCTTCTCGTTGAGCGAGGTGAACATCAATTTGTCACCCGTCATGTGGTTACTTGCACCGGTGTCCAGGTACCACACCCCCGCACCGGCGTGAACCGGGATCACACACTCTTCATTGAGGTACACGTACTCTGTTGCGTCTCCTTGGTCCTGACACGTCTCAGCCAAAAGGAGAGCAGGGCCATGCATATCCTCGCACGTACGGGCCAACAGTAGTGCCGGTTGCTCATCCTCCACTTTTGCCAAGTGAGCCTGCTCACGGCGCTGGCGTCGCGACTTCCTGCAGTGCTTGGAGAATTGTCCAGTGATGTTACAGTTGTAACACTTCACCTAGGACATGTCGTGCTCTCCAGAGCTGCCACGATCATTGTTTAGTCGGTCGCTCGTGCGTGGCTTGCCACTGCCACGCTTGTCGTTGCCTCCACCGCCTGAGTTATTGTTGTCGTTTGAGCCCTTCCCTTGCTGGCGTGATCGTGCGCGGGCCTGCCACTCCTCTTCCGTAAGAAGTAGGTGACCGCTTGAGCCGCCGACGTCCTTGAGGCCATAACGCTCTTCAACCGAGCACAGCCTTCCAGCCAGCTCGTCAACCGACATGGTTTTTAAGTCGAGCAGGGTCTCAATTGCAATAGTGATTTGCGTGTACTCTGGTGGTACAACCTGGAGAAACTTCTTCACCACCTTCTCCTCCTCCATCGTGTCGCCGAGCGAGCACAAGTTGTTGGCGAGGGTGGTGATGCACATTGCAAAGGAATTGATTGTCTCGCCTTCGTGGAAAGAGATCCCATCGAAATCAGATCGCAGCTTCTGGGCAGTGGCCTCACTAACCCGGTCCACTCCCATCCGCATCACCTTGACGGCGTCCCAAGATTCCCTAGCGGTCTCCTTGACGGCAAGCGTGCCGATCATGTCAGGCGGCACCGCCCTAAGAATAGGGGCTTGTGCCAGCTTGTCGTTGTGGAACGTTGCTTCTCCGTCGTCGTCGATCGCGTCCCACAGGCCCTGGTCCTACAGATTGATCTTCATCACAAGCGCCCACTCGATGTAATTCGTTGTCGTCAACATTGGGTAGACGACAGTGTTGCTCGACTCCCTCACGACCCGCTCCTGAACCACCATGCCTCGGTCACCCCGTCTCCTTGGGCTTTGTCCGCGGCGTCGTGGTGGCAAGCGAGAAACTGGTGGAATAGAGGCCATAGGCAAAGGAACGTTGCCGCTCTGATACCACTTGTTGTAGCCGAGCTCGTAAACAACACTAGATATCGAGTGAAAACTGGAAGAAGCAAAAAACATAGAGACACCGTTGTTTTGCTGCGTGAAAACGATGCAACTTTTCTTCTATCTTGATTCCCTTCTTATACGGTCTGAACCATTTGTTACATAACAGAAAAGACCTATTCTTCAGCTACGACACTCGCCCACCTACTCCTATAATGCCGCCATGATCACGCCTTCGAGTTAGCCCATGATGCGTTCACAGCTGCCTAACTATCAAACAGAATCAATACACACTTTGGCCATGTCGTGAACAAATTCACGCTGACGTGGCTAATTATTTGCTAATTAACGAAAAACAAAGATAATCAACAGGGCAATGGGATTACATGCACAACATCCGCCGATCCTCCTCCTCATCCAAGGCTCAGATGCTACCTTCGTGGGACTTCTCCTCGTCCAAGGCTCAGACGCTGCCTCCGTGGGACTTCTCCTCGTCCAAGGCTCAGACGTTGCCTCCGTGGGACTTCTCCTCGCAGCTACAGAAGCTGTCACCGCCATCACGAGGGGCTAGTTCGGGCACAACCGTACAACTCTCCTCCATCGAGGATGCCTCACCTCACGTCACCTGCTCTAGACGGTGGGGAAAGAATCCACAATGGGGAGGTGGATCTCTCTCTACCATCATCACCCCTACATACGAGTACCATGGAAGTGGAAGCAGATGGTTGGCTGCTCGTTCCCTGCTATCTCGTGACTTTGCATCCCAAATGAGGGGTAGGTGTTTATCTGCCCACTCCAAGGTTACCCTCAACCCACAACCTTTGAGTAGCATATCATGGAGTCATCCACGATCATATAACTGCAAGGACTGAGTCCACTACAGTCATATGGCATCCAAGGACCAAAAACGTTGCCTCAGCTGAGCCGATCATATCTAAGGGTCCTGATAAGTGCTCAACAAAACCTGATCTGTGGCCACTTAAACAAGGCCTCACTGCGCATGCATCTGAGCGGCTGAGTCAACCACAGACTTACTAATATCATAGCCTAGTTTAAAGAATTGAAAACTATATTCATCAATCATGCACATATGCATAACAATCTTATTCCAAACTACTCAAAAACACATATTGTTCCATCAATTACAATCTCGAAAAGTCCTTCTAGGAACCTCACGACTCAAAGAAACTATAACCATAACTTTGTCACTATTTCAAAAGGGTATTTAGGATCCTCAAAATCCACTCCATCACATCGTACACACCTTAAAAGAAATTCCATCCTCGGAATTAAGCCAGAAAACCCACTTTGTCACATCATATACATCTTAAAAGAACTTTCGTCCTCAAAAGTAAACCATACTCATATTTCCAAGGAAACCCTTATCTTGCCTTCATCCACATGTAGGAACTATTCTAGGTGTGACATATCCAAAAACAAAGCCCCATAGTCGTATCCCTACCACTATTAGGAGGTTTCTAAAGCATCAAGGGTGAAACCTCACTCCATAGAAGGCTCGAACAAGGGTTTAGAAGCTTAAGCTATGTCATAACATATCTCATTGTTAGGGTTTCATCCTTATCTTTTCCCATGAATTAGGGTTCCATCATCATACTACCATGTTCTAAAGGAGTTAACTAAAGTTAACCCATTATATCAAGGTGTCATCAACATTATATTGAGCTACATATTAGAACATGTTCAACATTAACACATGTCGTTTAGAAGGGAGTTAATTAAAATTAACTCTCTTTGTCCAACTGGATCATATCAAGGTGTCAAAAGCATTATGTTGTGCTAATTTTCAAATTATATTTTTCATCTTTATTAAGCACTAAGATTAACACCTCATGTAACATGTTTCATTCATCTGATCTTATTTCATCGCTCATAATAATTTATAACATTTACACGTGATTTAATCGCAAGATTAACCAACATTTTCACATTATCATCATTATTCATGTATATGGTTAACCATTTATGCATTGATATCTATTAAACCATCTCTAGGTTTTCATCATATCATGTCCATATATCGCGTCCTTACATACATTATATCATGGTTGTGCTAAACAACTGATGTGAGTGGCTTGTTAAACATATATCCAAAACTTTATCTAGTCCAACTGAGGTTCTCCTAACCCATATCATGAGGGTAGTGCCATGCTCAGACTCTCTGAGCTCACTCATTTCTATGAGTATCTCATATGTACAAACTATATCTTCCCTCTCAGTCTAGGGTTCTCAGGTATACCTCATTGGCACTAGAGATAGCCTTACAAGCTCTATCCACATAAGCACAAACCAAAACATACTACAACATACTCTTCATAGGTCTCTACCCATGAAGCATCTTACCCAAAGCTCTCTTATATACACCACTAGATTCCCATGTGGGAAACCACCAACCCGAGCATGAGGCTTCACAAAAACTAACATAGCTACCTCCTCCAGGGTCTTGGGCTCTCTCCCTCACCCAGATGGTAGGCACTCGTATTCATGTTCATATGCACATATATAACCATCCTCTCTCTGTCTCTAGGGTTTGGTCCTCCCAAGGACATCTAGGGTTCAACAAAACTATATGAACCATACATAAAGCAACTCAACTCAATCACTCAGGAGTAGTCTAGTTTAGGACATATCATATCACATATCTCATATTTCTCATATCGTGGAGTCTAGGTTCTCTGACCTTCTCCATGTGGGTCTCGCTCTCTCTTGAGCTAACCCCAAAACTGGTCCTAACACTAGAGGTCCTCCTTTGTAAAAGAGCTTGAGGCTCATGCTTACTGATAACCTTGTCTTAACTAAACTTATCTCATCTCATAAAAGAACGCATACTTGCATCATCAAAACTTATCTCAAATCCTCAAAAACAAATATAGATCATCATAACCATCTATATAAGACTTAGACCGTATCATCAAACTTATTTCATCTATTCCATCTATCATATAAATTCTAACAAGGCTCTAGACATCTAATCTAGAACTACTCTCTCTTCTAGACTGATGTCATTCACTTTCACTTAGGTTGCATGACCACCTCCTACTCGTACATGTGTGGGGACACATTTTTGTAATACATATACATAATAAAATATAATATAGTTTTTCTCCGATAAAACAAGCGTCAGAGAAAACTATCGAGGTTCGATCCGCTTGGAATCAAAAACCAAGTCCTGAAAATGAGTGTCCCACACATAGTAGAGAGTACAGTGTCATGAAAACTAGTGAAAAGGGTGAGAACAAGGGGTAGACTAGTGTCGCTACACTAGACAACGTGCGCAATATGTCTAGGGTTTCTCTTCCCTTGATGCACGTCATTTCCAAATAGTGCAACGTCCCATACCGCTGCACTACAAGGAAAGAACAACATCCAAGGACTTGCTACTCAACAAGCACCAGTCTAGACCTAGTTCTCGGACATCTAGGTGCTAACCTAGAGGCAAGGTCAGATCTAGTCTCTAAATGATGACTAATCTAACCCTATAAGATTATTAAGTTCAAGGTTCTTTAGTTTTGAGTTGCATAATGAGCAAATGTCAGGCTTTGCTATTGCGCATGCTATAATACCACCTGTGACGTCCCCAGATTTTCTAAAACTTAATCTGATGTGTGACGTCCAAATTGAAACCCTCACCTCAGCGAGAATTGCAATTTAAACACCACACACTAGGCTAAGAAGAAGAAAATCAGAGGAAGTCATAAGGAAACAACAGTAGCACATGCACATGAACAATAATAAAACCACAACACATGTTCACCATTGAACATATAATTACAACATGAATTGTTACATCATTTGATATTACATATTGAACAGAAAACTTATACATATATATGTACTACAACTAAACTACAGGATCTTAAGACAACAGGTCCACCTGTACATCAGCTCGTCATACAACTCTCACTATCCTGGATCTTCAAGAGCATAACCACAACCTAAACAAAAGATTGCATGTAGTACACGTCAACACAATATTTCAAGAATATTGTACTGAGTATGCCTACGTGTCTTTTTATATACCTCTCATCATATCTTGGCAATAAGATAAAACTAATACTTGGCAGTTATAAAGAAATATAAGAAAAGCATGTACTTGCACAAAGATATTCATCAACAAAAGAGAACACATATTTTAAGTACATTTTCCATTATATCATCCATGCATTTACTACCTGAGAGTTGAATGCATTAAGGCCTTTATGATCTACTACCGAAGAGTTGGATCATTTCACAATGTGATCTACTACCAAAGAGTTGGATCACTTCCAAGTACTTTACTACCAAAGAGTTGAAGTACTTATTTCCAGCACTTTACTACCAAAGAGTTGAAGTGCTTAGATATAATGGAAGAGATATATTATGTTTCATGTGTTCAAAGAAAGAAGTATGGAAAATCATGCAACATATCCTACAAGAACAATCATTTCATCCAATATCATATGCCAAGTATTTTACTACACATATAACACAAGCATATTGTATAATAAGCCAAGTAAGAGATAATGGCGTACCTTCCAAAGAGATAATCTAATCACCACATATTCCTGATATCAACTATATCCTTGGTTAAACCTGATTAAGACAAGATCACATACAATCATCAGGTTCTCATCATCTTACATCTCATCTTAACCCTAATTGTATCCATTTTAGGGGTTTACTTAACTCATTAGGATATTCTCATTATTACTTGCATTCTTGTCTTAGAATTATCATACTGATGTCATTTTTCAGATTATGGTTCATCATATGAACAATAGGTTCCATATCATTTTTGTGCACATTTTAACCTTAGCTTACATCATTAACCTAAATGAGGGTTTTAAACCATGTATTAAGGGTCAACTTCATATAACATGGATTTCGTGCATATAACTGATATCAGAGTTCCACATTAGCTTCCAGTTACTGATATTAGGGATTTCTGTAATTTTCATCATTTATTAAGCACGTAAGCATTTATTTCATTATCTTTAGTGATATTATCCCTAATTAGCCATATTAATCAAATTATATATATTTTTGTGCATCATCATGATCATTACTAACATCAGGTGCACTATAAACATAATTATGGACTTACTAATATTTTTCCATGATTTTATGTCATCATTTGCTATTTATTACTCATGGACTAAGTATTTTACAACTAACAAGATATCATTGATATTAGTGGATCAAAAGCCTGATATTATTATTCTATGTTGTTCTACACATTTTTCTGAGAATTTCGGTACCTTATTTGTATTTTTATGATAACGGATCTAATTTCTATAATTTGTTGAAGATCTGAGCATTATTGAGGTATTTACCTTTATTGGGCCAAACAGATGGCACCACGTGGCAGAGCTGCTCTTGATAGAGCAGATCTAGTTCTGGCTCCTGGTTTGACCCGGTTTGGTTCAGCTTTGGGTGGTCGGTCTTCCCCCTTCTTTTCTTCGTTGAGTGCCCGTCCTAGTCCCTAGTGGGACTCAGTTCTTTCTGCTGCGCGAGGGCTACCGCCGTGGCAGGCACCTCCGGCGTGTGAGCGAAAACACCCTCCTGGATAGGGTGCCACCGTAGAATAAGGTGCCCATGAGGGAATTCCCTACTTGCACTTTTGCAATACAGGAAGCCTCTGCCACCTGGGAGTTCTGTTGTAGGTCTGACGCCATCAGGTCCTGCTTGTGGCTCGAGGAGGCTACTTCTTTGGGATGCAACTGCGCCCATACGGAATTGGCAGCCCCCTCTTCCTTCTATTGCAAGGGAGTTCGATGCCATATCCATCCTTCGGCTTCCCTGACTGCCGACTGTGCCTCAGGGCCACTGGCTCACCGTCGCTCGACCCCAGATCCGATGAGCAAAAGGACGATGTTGTCATCCTCCGTGCCCATGGCCCAGTGTCGCCGCCATGTGACTCTGCTTCGGCTTGCCATGGGAAGTGAGCTCCTGCTCCCTGAGAATCCTCCCACCTAGCGCCGCCCCTATCTCCAACCTACTGCTTCCAACACCTGCGTGCGTTAACACCGTCACCCGCCTGTTCTCTGCCTCCTCCTACAATCTCCTTCAAGCCGTCTCCAACGTCTTCGCAGTAGTAGCATGCAGCCCTGGATCTCCATCTATGTTGGCTTGCCGCCATCGTGGAGCAGAGTTCCAGTGAGGGATAGACTCCTCCGATCCTCCTCCTTGTCCAAGGCTCAGACGCTACCTCCGTGGGACTTCTCCTCATCCAAGGCTCAGACGCTGCCTCCGTGGGACTTCTCCTCGCAGCTACAGAAGCTGTCACCGCCATCACGAGGGGCTAGTTCGGGCACAGCCGTACAACTCTCCTCCATCGAGGATGCCTCACCTCATGTCACCTGCTCTAGACGGTGGGGAAAGAAGCCACAATGGGGAGGTGGATCTCTCTCTACCATCATCACCCCTACATACGAGTACCATGGAAGTGGAAGCAGATGGTTGGCTGCTCGTTCCCTGCTATCTCGTGACTTTGCTTCCCAAATGAGGGGTAGGTGTTTATCTGCCCACTCCAAGGTTACCCTCAACCCACGACCTTTGAGTAGCATATCATGGATTCGTCCACAATCATGTAACTGCAAGGACTGAGTCCACTACAGTCAGATGGCATCCAAGGACCACGAACGTTGCCTCAGTTGAGCCGATCATATCTAAGGGTCCTGATAAGTGCTCAACAAAACCTGATCCGTGGCCACTTAAACAAGGCCTCACTGTGCATGCATCTGAGTGGCTGAGTCAACCACAGACTTACTAATATCATAGCCTAGTTTAAAGAATTGAGAACTATATTCATCAATCATGTACATATGCATAACAATCTTATTCCAAACTACTCAAAAACACATATTGTTCCATCAATTACAATCTCGAAAAGTCCTTCTAGGAACCTCACGACTCAAAGAAACTATAACCATAACTTTGTCACTATTTCAAAAGGGTATTTAGGATCCTCAAAATCCACTCCATCACAATTATTCAAATTGTCTCACCCCCATGGGATTTGACTTTTTAGGTAGACGCCGAGGACGGAGGAACCCATCAGTGGGTGAACAACAACAACAACAGCAGCAGCAACATCAGGGACAACAATGATTCTCAGGTGGAGACACTGTCTGTCAAGTCTTGTAGATAGAATGTCCTATGTGTCATCTCTGTACTCTCAGGTCCTAGGAGTCAGTAGATGTTTAAAGATAGATTTGAGATTTTTGGCTTAATGCCTCAAGATTTTTGTATCTTGGCTTGTACAACTAACAAGGTAGTTGATGTTTGTAATACTCGAGATGTGATATTACAGAGATGTAATGATGAATCAGTCTATAAATAACTTTACATGTTTCTTATGAAAGAGTTTTATTATCTAAAGATCTCTTTACAAAAAGTTTTAATTTTTAGTGAATTTCCATAATTCCGCTGCTGGTTAATTGCTTCTGCATTCATTGATCTTGTTTTCGCGATTCGTTTGTCTAAATTTAGTGGTATCAGAGCTCTAGGTTCGCTGAGTCTACAGAGACATATGATTTAGGATGTTGAGTTTGTTCTAGTGTCTTCCAGTATGTCTGATAGTGTCTTCTGCTCATCAGGAGGAGAAGATAAGACTAAGGATGTATGGACCACATGAAGAACACGTTGCCAAGAGTAGTGTTGCTACACCCAGAAGAGGTGCAAGAGACCCAAATAGAGAAGAACATGTGCCTGAACCACCCCATTTCAATCCAACTGACATGGGGAACCCAACCGTCCAAGCCATGTTTGGGCAGTTTATGACTTCCATGACACACATGACTGATAGGATGCCTATACATGTACCTAGGTCACCTACCCATCCTGAAGGACAAGGAATCGGCAAGACTTTGAATGACTTCGCCGAGTTGGAGCCACAGAGTACGCTAGAATAGCTGACCCAGCAAATGCTGACTTGTGGTTAACTGAACTAGAGAAGGCGTTTAGAATCCTGAACATCCCAGAAGCCGAGAAGGTTAGACATGTTGTATATCTTCTCAAGGGGAGTGTTGGTCATTGGTGGACCATGGAAGAACAGAAAAGGCCTGGTGTAGAGGTTGAATGGGAAGTCTTTCGAAGGGAATTTATCAACAAATATTTCCCTAAGATGTTTCTGGATGAGAAAATCTCTCAGTTTGAGAGGTTAAGACAAGGTCTAATGAACATTAGCGAGTACGAAGCTAAGTTCATGGAGCTGTTGCGGTTCTGTCCGCATATGGCAGCTACAGATGAAGAAAGGATTAGGCATTTTGAGAAAGGGTTAAACACTGAGTTGACCACCCCTATATCTGCTCTAGATAACAGGGAAAGGTTTTTTTATTTGTGGAGTCAGTCAGGAGGATAGAAAGGTCTGTAGTAGAGAAGAGACAAACCCAGAACAAGAGGATGTATCCCCAATTCCAAGGATCTTCATCTAAAGGTTTTAAGAAACCTAGGTTTTCTGTGCCTACACTACCACCTAGATTCAGTACCCAGACACAATGGACGTCAAATAGGGGTAGAGAACGAAGCCTACCACTAGAAGGAGCTTGCAGTTCAGCATCTATGTCGGTTACAGGACCACCCAGACCACAACAACTAAACAGAAGTTGTTATATATGTGGAAAGATGGGACATCTGATGAAAGATTGCAGAGCTAGAGAAGTGAGTGTGACTCAACCTCAGAGGCAAGGTCAGCAAGGATCTCAAAGAAGACCGTTTCCAGGAAGTGCTAGAGGACGTGGACAAGCGTCCCAAGCTGGATCATAGACACCTAGTCAACGAGCACCGAATCAACCACAGGAAACAACAAGATTCTACACGATGAATCCACCTGAGGCAGTGATCAACCCTCAGGTTGTGGCAGGTCAGATGGAATTGTTATATTATGAGATGTCTACATCTTGCGTTGTATCTGTTTTAATTGATCCGGGTGCTACACACTCTTTTATCACTCGAAGAGTGATTCTTGACTGTAACTTGACTATAAGTCTTAGAGCAGATAGTTTGTTGTTAGAAACTCCGTTGATGGGATCTGTTGTGTTGCAGGAGGTATGTTCTCCCTGCATCCTCTTCTTTTCTGAACATCACATTCAAGTGGATCTTATACCACTTGAGATGCATGGATTTGATATAATCCTTGGGATGGATACCTTAGAAAGGTATAAGGTTGTCTTGGATTGTGAGTCCAAGCAAGCTGTGTTCACTGATGAAAGTGACACATGGATCTTTCAAGGAGAGAGAAAGATTCTACCCACCTATCTTGTGTCATCTATGGTTGCTGAGAAGCTGATGAGGCAAGGATGTTATGCATTCTTGGCCCATGCGGTAGATACTACCATGGAGAGTCCTAACCCTGTATAAGTTCATGTAGTCAGGGAGTTCGAAGATGTATTTCCTAAAGAACTTCCAGGTGTGCCACCGCATCGGGAAATTGATTTTGAGATCAATTTATTCCCAGACACGCAACCAATAGCACAAACATCATATAGGATGGCGCCTGTTAAAATGGCAGAACTCAAGAAACAACTGCAAGAGTTGCTTGAGAAGGGTTTCATCTGACCAAGTACGTCACCCTGGGGTGCTCCAGTTCTCTTTGTTAAAAATAAAGACGGTTCAATGCGGTTGTGCATTGATTATTGACAGTTAAATAAAGTAAAAATAACGAATAAGTATCCTCTGCCGAGGATTGATGATCTCTTTGACCAGTTGCGTGGTGCAACCGTCTTCCCAAAGATAGATTTGAGTTCAGGATTTCACCATCTACGTATTAAGGATAGTGACATACCTAAGTCTGCCTTTAGGGCAAGGTATGGCCATTATGAGTTCACAGTTATGTCGTTTGGATTAACTAATGCACCAGTTGCATTTATGGAACTCATGCATAGAATCTTCTGACCTTATCTCGATCAGTGTGTGTTGTCTTTATAGATGACATCCTGATCTATAGTAGAGATGCTCAGCAGCACGAACATCATCTTTGTTAGGCTCTAACTTTGCTGAGAGAGCATAAGTTATATGCTAAGTTTAGCAAGTGCGAGTTCTGGTTACTAGAAGTTTCTTTTCTGGGACACGTAATATCTGCTTCGGGTATTCGTGTTGACCCTAAAAAGGTAGAATTTGTCCTGCAATGGGAACAACCGAAGACACCGACAGAAATCCGTAGTTTCTTAGGGTTGGCAGGCTATTATCGGAGGTTCATTAAGAACTTTAGTTCTATAGCCTTATCCTTGACTAAGTTGACAAGGAAGGATGTTCCTTTTACCTGGAGTGACAAGTGTCAGCAATCGTTTCAGTTGTTGAAGGAGAGGTTCACAAGTGCACCTGTGCTTGTGTTACCTGAGCAAGGAAAAGGATATATAGTTTTCTGTGATGCCTCTAAGAATGGACTAGGATGTGTGTTGATGCAGGATAAACAAGTGATTTCTTTCACTTCCCGACAGCTTAAGAAACACGAGGAGAATTATCCGACACATGATCTAGAACTAGCTGCTGTAGTTCATGCCTTGAAGATCTGGAGACATTATCTTTATGGAGAGACATTCCAGATTTTCACAGACCATAAGAATCTTAAGTATATCTTTTCTCAGCATGAGCTTAACATGAGGCAATGCCGCTGCATGGAGTTAATCAAGGACTACGATTGTACAATTGACTACCATCCAGGGAAGGCCAATGTAGTTGTTGATTCTTTGAGTAGGAAATCAGCAACACCAGCCCTAGATAGAGCACAACTGAATTCCTTGGTATGCTCTAGGAGATATATTCTTATCTCCTTAAGGCAAGACAATGCACAGTTAAGAGTATCATTGTTAGCCGGGTTGTTGGCTGAGATGCATATAAAACCTACTCTGAGAGAGCAGATTAAGGAGGCACAACAAGTTGATGCTACAGTCCAACAGATCAGATCAGAGTATGATAATGAGAAATGAGAGGGTTTCCATGATTCAGATGATCAAGTAGCTTGTTATCATGGTAGGATGATAGTACCAGATGTGGATAACTTGAGAAAGTTAGTCCTGGAAGAAGCTCATTCTTCAATGTATGCTATGCATCCAGGAAGCACCAAGATGTATCGAAACTTGAAAGATATGTATTGGTGGCCTGGTTTGAAGTAAGACGTTGCTGAGTTTGTTATGCGGTGTCCTGTGTGTCAGCAAGTTAAAGCTGAACACCAGAAGCCTGTAGGAACAATGCAACTCTTACCCATACCGCAGTGGAAGTGGGATCATGTAACCATGGACTTTGTTGTTGGCCTACCCAGGACAGCCAAAGGACATGATTCCATTTGGGTAATAGTGGATAGGTTGACAAAGACAACACATTTCTTGCCTATCAAAACAACCTATTCTGCTAAAAAGTTGGCACAGTTGTATGTAGATGAGATAGTACGACTGCATGGAGTCCCAGTTACCATTTTTTCTGATAGAGGTCCCCAGTTTACGAGTCGTTTTTGGGAGCGACTTCATAAAGCCCTAGGCACACAGTTAAGGTTTAGTACAGCCTTTCATCCACAGACTAATGGACAGTCAGAAAGGACTATACAGACCTTGGAAGACTTGCTTAGAGCATGTGTTTTTTAGTTCACAGGGAGTTGGGATCTGCAACTAAGCTTGATAGAGTTTTCCTACAATAACAACTATCAACATAGCATTGACATGGCACCTTATGAAGCTTTGTATGGTAGACGTTGTAGATCACCCCTATGTTGGTATGAAATCGGTGAATATCAACTTTTAGGTCCTGATCTTGTGCAGCAGACCACAGAGAAGATTAAAGTAATACAACAACAGATAATGACTGCACAGGATAGACAGAAGTCTTACGTTGATAAACGTCGAAGACCTTTAGAATTCCAGGTTGGAGACGGAGTGTATCTCAAAGTCTCACCTTGGAAAGGAGTTCTGAGATTTGGAAGGAAAGGAAAGTTAGCTCCTAGGTTTATGGGGCCCTATCCAATCATTGAACAGATTGGGAAGGTAGCCTATAAGCTAGAGTTACCACCAGAATTATAGAAGTTACACCCTGTGTTCCACATTTCCATGCTTAGGAAATGTCACCCTGATACAAAATTGATTCTGCAACCTATGGAAGTAGAACTAAATGATGATGTATCTTATGAGGAAGGACCTGTATCGATCCTTGATAAAAGAATTAAAAAGCTGAAAAAGAAAGACATAAGTCTTGTGAAAGTCCTTTGGAATCACCGTGGTGTTGAAGAAGCCACATGGGAACTAGAGGAAGAGATGAGAAGGAAATACCCTACTCTTTTCTCTTAATATGTTTTGTTGATTTCGGGGATGAAATCCTTGTAAGGGGTGGATAATTTGTAACATCCCTGACCTGGGTTATGAAATAACCCTAGGTGTTTTGCTTAAATATGTAATTAGATACTTGTGGTTATCTTGTGTAATGTAATTAAATCTTCTGAGGAACATATATTTCCATTTCAGTCCCTTTTGTATAATGTTGTAATATTGTTTTGATTAATATGGACGAAAGTGCAAATTACCCAAGTTGAGGGGTTAACTTGCTAATTGCACCTGTTAAGATGTTCCTATGATGATAAGACATCATAAGAATGCATATGATATAGTGGAATGGATTCCACAAGTTTGGGCACCAAGATACAACTTGTAGATCAATCCTTGTTCTTTAAAACCTAGTTTTGGTGTAAAGTACAATTTACCCAAAACATAGGGTCCAACATGTAAAATATACCCTCTAGAGTATCTCTCATGTTTATTGGCATCAAGTAGAGCAAATCAAATGAGAGGGGTGCCTCATTTGAATGATTAAATAAGAAAGATAACCTTAATATCTAAATAACCAAGTTTTAAGCAAAATGGCTTTTCATATATATAACTTAATAAGGTGATTGGTTTCTTTTCCTTTAACCTTCGATAAGGGAGGAGTTTTTCATGTGATAAGGAGAAAGAAACGTGGCCATGGAGGGGGCAAGCCATGCTGGAAATGATTAGGAAATAAAAGAAATAACATTAGACACTTTTAAGTGTTCTTGCTAGCAATTCCGTGAAGAACAGTCCCTGTTCTTGAGGTAGAAGATGATGACGTTATTTCCAAAGTTTATCCTAATATTGCTTTAGAAAAAGGTATCCCAAGCTTGCTCAAATGGTTTGCAAATGGTTTGCAAAACCGTTTGAAAGCAAACGGTTTCAAAACCGTTTGAAAGCAAACGATTTCACAAGAACGTTTGGGAGCAACCGATCCAAGACCATTTGGATGGGTTGACCAGGTGTTAACCATTTGGATACCTGTTTTAAACATTATGGACTAATCACCCACCAAAAATCATCAAGTAATTCCAAGTAAATCACCAATTGAAGGCCCATTAATTACCTAAACCCTAATCGGGTCCATTGTTGATTTCAATAAAACAATCATGTTGAAGTTTGGGTTGAGTGACCCAAACGGTTTCCAAACCGTTTGGGGATCACCCAAACGGTCTCAAGACCGTTTGGTGATCACCCAAGACCATTTGGAGGTCTAGGGTTAAGATGGGTTGACCAATTGAGGGTCCAATGATATCAAGTTGTTAAACAATTAAGTGCTGATTTTGTGACCAAATCTAGGGTTCAACCCTTAAGAGAATGACTTGGTTTTTGATGAAATAATGGGCAAACGGTCTCAAGACCATTTGGAGGACGTCCAAACGATCTCAAGACTGTTTGGGGGTCACCCAAGACCATTTGGAGGTCTAGGGTTGACCATGGTTAAGTGGTTGAAGATTGAAAGGTAACAAGTTGAAATATAATCGATTAGTGACCTATTGACCAAATCTATGAGCCAAACCTTAATAGGTTGAGTTAGTTTTTGATGTTGACTTGAGAAAATGGTCTCAAGACCGTTTGGAGGTCATCCAAACGATCCCAAGACCGTTTGGGGTCAGGTCATGATCAAATTGAATAATGGTTCAATGGTTTCAATGTCAATTAGACTCATGTTGATACATGTTGAAGGGTGATCGATTCCAAACCCTAATTCATTTGATCCAAGCCCTAATTGGTGATCAATTGCGGGTCAATTGAGTGTCAAATCAGTTGAGGGTTTACCTAATTAACTCAATTGATAAGTGGATAACAAGTGCATGAACGATTGAGGGGTTTAACATTGGAAACCCTAACACAATTGAAGTGGTTGAGACACTTTTTGGTCCATGCGGTTTTGAGATGGTTTGGACCAAACGGTCTCAAGACCGTTTGGGTCCAAATGGTCTCAAGACTGTTTGGGTCCAAACGGTCTCAAGACCATTTGGGACCAAACAGTCTCCAGACCGTTTGGGACCAAATGATCCCAAACCGTTTGGTGACCATGCGGTTTCAAGATCAATTTGCCCATGCGGTTTCAAAGTCAAAGTTGGCCAAACGGTCAACAAGACCAAACGGTCTTCACCTCATTTTGGGCAAACGGTCTGGAGTGTGTAATTTATAAAATGGTTTTCAAAGTCAAAAGGACCAAATGGTCAACACCACCAAACAGTTTCAAGGTTCATCCAAGACCGTTTGGGGGTTTGGAGTGCAAGACCGTTTGGGGTCTAAAAAGGTCAAGAACGTTTGATGCCTTAGTGGTCAAGATGGTTTAGTGGTTGATTAAACTAAACCTTATAGGTACCTAAAGTGATTAAGGGACCAAGTAATTAGTGGATTAATGCATGTTATGATCAATGGTGAACATTACAAAAGTACCCTTGATGGGATAGAGTAACCTATACCCTTTGATTAAGTGAATCTTAATGACCAAAATAGTAATGACACAACCCATGATGTCAGTATTGATTTGACTTAACCTAATCAAGAGTGATGTAAACATCATCTAATAGTAAGAGGAGAGAGAAGACTCATAATATGAAGGAGAATCAAGTAGCAAGTTTCCAATATGTATGAATACATCTACTTAGGGTATGATCCTTCATAGTGAGATCATGAAAACCCTAATTATGATGGTTAACGAATCTTAACTTAATTTGAAGGCATTAATGGAAGTAATCCTCATACATGATGATGGTATGATCTTAATTCAATATAATGTGAATAGTAAACCCTAATCTAGGGTAATGTGATGTAATGTGAATAGTAAACCCTAATCTAGGGTAATGTGATGAAATGTGAATAGTAAACCCTAATCTAGGGTAATGTGATGAAATATGAATAGTAAACCCTAATCTAGGGTAATATGATGAAATGTGAATAGTAAACCCTAATCTAGGGTAATGTGATGATATGAACAATAAACCCTAATTCTGGGTTATGCTTTTAAGCATGAAACTCTATGATTGAGTTAGGAAATAATTTGTACTGTGCTTATATAGACAAAATATGCATGTTATCAATTGTGCTAATCATGCAGGTTTTTATACAAAAGTGATCATAGCCAGGTAAGGGTTATGATGTCATATTCATTAAAGAACTTTACAAGCTTTGAAAGTAATGATATGTTATGTTGCATCATAAATGGTAACATATGAGATTGATAGGCTGTGATAGCCATGAGAAATATTTGTATTCTTACAATCAAGGTCATGTTGTTAAATGACCTAATAATAATATATTACTTGGTAACAAGTGTTATGATGAGCTAAAAGTTTGAACACCCATATTCCTGAATCATAATGATAAGATGGTTAGGGATTGATATCCCAATGATAACTGCATGTGAAATGAACTTGATACAATTAGTATTCTTTCTTTATAGCAAATGTTTTAATGGTTTATGTTTGAAAACATGTCTGATGATAAAAGAATGCCATAATGTACTTAAATAATCAAGTATAATGATATCATGTAGAGCCCTGACCATAGATCCATCATTGTCAGAAGTTAAATGATGGTGAAACATGTTTTCCTAAGGGAACTCCTAGAGAGCATACTTTTGAGTATGTGGGGGTTATGGATGCCAATATCCTTACATCCTAATGTAGGAATTGATGTGAGATGTACATTTAATCTCTCAATCCTTCATTATATATTTATGTCGGGATGATGTATCACTAATCTCCCGATGATGTTGTTAATGCCGCATCGATGTGAGATAAACAAGAAATCCCTCGATGGCGATGAGAGTACAACACGCCACTGTAACTCTAATAGCGAAGTTGCCAGGATACCCTGGAAAGCTATTATAGCAGAGACACAAGATGTCCTGCATGTTGTTCCTCATACTGACTGAGAAGGATGAGGTCATAGAAATCCGGCTCTTCTGATGACCTATGTATGGTACCGATTGCGATTTCATAATGGTCAGTTGGAGTATGAGAGGTGTAACTCATCTCCTCAGGCATAAATATGTTTGAAAAATGTAATAAGTCATGTAGCATAACTGCTTAGGTTGAATTATGAGAAACAATGATTGATGTTACATTGTTATAGTGCTCTAGTTAAATAACTAGTATACATGTTCTTCATATTCCTTATTGATATATGTCTTGTCATTCAATTAAGTTATAATTGAAATGATTGTGTAAAGAGAAGGTTGCTTCACTTAGTTTAAACAATATTAAACCTGTTGTTGAATGTTTATAATTCTTTTACTCAATGGTATTCCATTTAATTGCAATAACAATGCTTCTGGCGGAGAGTTATAACTCTCACTGGGACAATTATTCAAATTGTCTCACCCTCGTGGGATTAGACTTTTTAGGTAGACGCCGAGGACGGAGGAACCCATCAGTGGGTGAGCAACAACAGCATCAGCAGCAGCAACATCAGTGACATCA
The DNA here is from genome assembly GCA_963693085.1 of Alisma plantago-aquatica. Lineage (NCBI taxonomy): Eukaryota > Viridiplantae > Streptophyta > Magnoliopsida > Alismatales > Alismataceae > Alisma > Alisma plantago-aquatica. The sequence continues at coordinate 992,171,566 of OY856410.1, read as the reverse complement.
ATGATTCTCAGGTGGAGACACTATCTGTCAAGTCTTATAGATAGAATGTCCTATGTGTCGTCTCTGTACTCTCAGGCCCTAGGAGTCAGTAGATGTTTAAAGATAGATCTGAGATTTTTGGCTTAATGCCTAGAGATTTTTGTATCTTGCCTTGTATAGATAACAAGGTAGTTGATGTTTGTAATACTCAAGATGTGATATTACAAAGATGTAATAATGATTCAGTCTGTAAATAAATTTACATGTTTCTTATGAAAGAGTTTTATCATCTAAAGATCTCTTTACAAAAAGTTTTAATTTTTAGTGAATTTCCATAATTTTTCTGCTAGTTAATCACTTCCGCATTCGTTGATCTTGTTTTCGTGATTCGTTCGTCTCAATACTCCCATGCACCATCTTTTCCTAAGTCATCTGCCCAGTGTCAGTAACATCATATAGGTAGTGCATTATGTAGATTGGTGTGCAATAGCTGGTGTCTGGGAGTAGGAATGTTGCCAACAGGTGCAACATCCATGCACCGAACATGTTCTGATAGTCCATTGGATTGTCGGTCTTGGAAAATTCTTACCAAAGCTTTGATAAGTTGTCCTTGTGTAGGACATCCTTTTCCCTTAACCTCTTCGAGGTCTCACCTTCATTGTCATGTTTAACTATCACCCTGGCAAACTGTTAACATATTGAGCTCACTACCTCATAATTGTTCCTAGGTATTATATCCATACCTTTGTTGGGGATACCTAGAATTACCCCTACATCCTAAATGGTCATCCTTCTTTCTACCCCTTTGGCCAACAAAAATTTTTCATCATCTGCATATCTATCTATTAAATCTTCCAAAAGGCCTATGTCAACCGTAAGATTTGGCATCTTTATCATGTTTGCAAAGGTCGTCGACCTCATCATTTTAAGCTTATTACTTGTAAACACCACAATGTTGCTGGAGGTGATGTAGCTCTTTATGTGACACCTGTGGTACAACCTTTTGATTCCCACTGCAAACATATCAAAACTTACTCTTAGGTTTTTTTTATTATTACTTCTTCGTCAGTCAAGTTACTCTTAAATTTTTCACAATTCATTATATGTGGTACGTTGATCACATTTTTAAAGCGAACTGTTTATTTTGTAACAACAATTTAATAAACTGCAAGTAAGTGTCCTATGAGAATAACAACAAATTAACACAATTATAAATCCATACAAGCTTACCTTCATCTGCCTTTCCTTTCCCCTTTTCTGTCCTCTTCATTCTTTCCTCTTTTCCTCCCTCATCAGTAGCCTTTTCTTTTCCCTTCTCTTTCCTCCTCCTTCTTTCCTCTTCTCCTCTCTCATCAGCAGCCTTCACTTTCTCCTTATTTGCTTCGACCTTCCCTTTCCCCTTCTTTTTCATTTTACTTCTTTTCACCTCTCCTTCATCCACAGTAGCCTTTTCTGTCTCATTCTTTTGTTGATTTTCATTTGTACTGTCATCATCCCCTTTCCTTTCTTCTCCTGCATACGAACATAGTTACTCGAAAAGTGTAGTCTTTAGCTTAACAATATCGTTTTCCAAGTTTAACTGCTATATCTAGTGTGCGAGATACTCTTTGTTCTGTAATAGTTACTCCAGCATTACTTCAGTTACTCTAGACTATCGTATAGTTACTCTAATGTTTTTCTGTAGTTACTCTAGGCATCGTCTAGTTACTCTACTTCTTATAATAGTTACTCTTTCAACATGCATCGTTACTTTTTAGTCGAAATCTTTTTGTTCATTTTTTTCGTTTGTAATGTACATACAAACACAAATTACCTCATCGTTCTTCGTTTTCCTCTTTGTCACGCGAAGGTTCTTCAGTCTCAGTAGCTCCATTGCATCCATTACCAGTAGTAGCCATATTACTGTGTTTTGCTCTTTTAGCTGAAGGTTTACTTGTTAGGGCCCTTTCCGTCTTGTCTGACGAGTCTCAGCAGCACCTCCCTTCTCCCCTTCCACAACCTCTTCTTGTCCCGCTTCATCCGCTTCTTTGGCCATCACAACCCCTCTTTTGTTCCCTTTCTATTTTGTCGGAGTAGTCACCGCAACACCTTCCTTCTCCCTTTCCGCACCTACTTCTTTTCCCACTTCATCCGCTTCTTTGGACATTATAACCCCTTCCTTATCCCCTTTCAGAGTACTTGGTGGTGTTGTATCCCATTCTATCTCACCTTCCACGGCCGTTGCTTTTGCCGCTTCCTCTGGTTCTTTGGCCATCTTCTCGTCGGCTTGATAGTGGTGCAATTCAAAGTCATCGTCTTCTTCAATCATGGTCCTTAATTATTGATTCCTTCTCCATGACAACATTGTCGAAGTCTTCTGTGATGATTTCTTCATCCTTGTCATCTCTGAAGAGGGTAGCTTCTCTGTAATTGAGATGCAGCGAGAGAGAGGAGGTGGAATTGAAGATGTTGGAGACAGAATTTGCAGTCAGAGTGACTGGAGACTGAGGAGGTGGGGATGGAGGGGTTGCGGGATGTGGTCGTCGATGCTTTTGCGTGAGAATGACAGTTATCGTAGGGCAGAGCGAGGGTTCGAACAGAGGTTTTGGGGTTTTTTCGCTCGCTGTCTTTCCACCCGTTTTCTCACCTTTTCCGCTCATTTTCTTTTTGAAATATTTACGGCCTTATGCCACCACACCCTACTACCCTGTAGCTTCCCCTTTCTTACCCGCACGGGCAACAAAGACAAACTCTCTCTCTCTCTCTGTCTCTCTCTCTCTCTCTCTCTCTCTCTCTCTCTCTCTCTCTCTCTCTCTATATATATATATATATATATATATATATATATATATATATATATATATATATATATATATATATATATATATATATATACACAGAGAGAGAGAGAGTCAGGATAGAATACACTCAAGTAGTTTTCCATGATGCAATACTTTTTTTCAAAATCTAATCCATTGATCTTCTTAAAGATGTTGTGAATAGCTCATATATAAAATTTGAGCCCATTTGGACATTTATAGGTCATGTTATAAAGACCACAAAAATTATACATTTCAAATTAGTTTCGCGCGTCGATTTTGTTGCCCTTGGATGAGTGACTTACACTCATCCAAATGGGCTCAAAATTTGTATGAAGCCTAGCTATAGTATGACAGTGAAGATCAATCGTTTACATTTTGCAGAAAATAGTCTTGATATGGAAACACACTTGAATGTATTCGTGCGATCTATACACTCGAGTGTATTCTAGCCTGACTCTCTCTCTCTCTCTCTATATATATATATATATATATACATGTATATATATGTATATATATACATGTATAATCTTTTCTATAAGTATTTTGTAACCTTTGTCAAGTATGTTGAACTTTTTATAGTGATGGGGCTCTGAATGTCACATCACTAAAGACAAGAGAAATACCCTTAGGCTTAATCGGAAGTTATACACTGATTCCCCACTCCATACACATGCAAGCCTTATTGCAGTATACTTTAGGATTGAATGCAAAGTACAACCTTTTTAAGGGGTTATATATGTTAATAATATTTAGGAGTACTATTTATCACCATGAAAGTTAGTTGATTGATTAAATTAAATTGTTTCCGATAAGAAACAAAGATGAAGGAAGTAATTAAATGATCATAGAAGGAACATAGCATGAGTTTTTTCTTGCCAAAGCCTAAGTAATTATTATAGCAAGATTTAACTCTAAATAACAATTTACTAAATAGAGGCTTAGCTACTACACCATCATGGGATATAGATCATTGCATGGATCAAACTACCTTGGAACCAACTAGTATCGATACCCAACTTCCTAGTTCATCTTATCAGACTCCCTAACTATGGCCGACCAATCTTGATGCATTACAAATCGTAACCCAATCACCTCACCATCCCTTGTTGACACATTATGGGGATAATAAGATCATTTTGAAGTTCTAAGCACAATTGCAACAACCTGCACATTCACGATTATAACATACATGCAAAGCAATTGATCAATTCACAAGGCAAGGAGATAAGCATCATGATAATTTACTTAGAAATAGAATTGTTGAGTTTAGATACAAGATAGAATAAAATATGATCTATTGGGGCTAGTCCCCACACCCCAACAAAAACTTCTACTTGCTCATGGCGAGAAACAATAGTGGAAAGATAGAAAGAATGATGGATGGGGCCATGACGTAGGATGCATGAAGACTAGTATCTCTAATGTGGTCGCCACCTCCTTGCTCCTCGCTAGGGTTTGCATTGTGAAAAATGTGGCTTCTAATAACCGATTAGAGACCCTTATAATGAATGACAAGGGTTCTCTTTCATAGATGCATTCCTCATTGTTGAAATCCTAATGTTAGATACTTGCGCTCAAAGGCATCTTATTTACATGGCCTGTACTCGATCCACAATGTGACTCACGTGGGTTACTCAATTGTGACCTCATATCAGGTTCTCTGGCAGACCAATGTGGGTTGAATTGGGGAAGGTTGGACGTGGAGAGCGAGCGTCAGAACGGAAGAATCTAGGAGACTTCATGCAGAGATCAGCTCAAGTTGGACAACTTGCGAGGCCTATCACCTGACTGGGTGATTGGTAGGTACATGTTGGCTATCTACTGGGGCCTTCCTTCCCTTGAGGCGTGGCATATTGAGGGTTTGATCATTCTTCTAGGCAATGAAGTGTATATTTGGTTGTTTTTGCATAAAAGTGTATAAAATACATTAAAGTCTAGAAAAGGGAAGATAATTGCATTTAAGTAAATCTAAGATTAAAACTAAGGAATAGAAACACATCAACCCCTAAAAAATAGATAAAACTATATGCAAAGATGGGTATGAGTATTCTCATTAAAGTACCCCAAACTTAAACCTATGCTCATCCTGAGTAAAGAAAAAGAAAAAGGGAGACAAACAATTAATATTAAGATCCAGGCTTCCTCTCCCAACTCAGCACACTTTGTAGCCCCCTTCCACAAAACATGATAAAGTCACCCAGTCCTTTGAGGTCATGTAGATCCACTTGGATATCCCTTGATTGAGGTTTGCTCCTCTATTCTCTAGACTCCAGAACCTGTAAAGAATTGGTTTCATCTCAATGATACTCTTGATCTATTTGTGCAAGGTAGAAGGGAGCACAAGTCAGGGTTAATTGGCTATTTTTTTGGAGGGATAGTTTTGTTAAGTCCCCTAGGTATGATATTGGGACAAAGGGGGGAGAAGATGGCATGACATAAAATTGTTTCCTTGGTCACTCCTATATTTGAATTGAGACCTTAGTGTGATACAATTCTTTATTTCTCTCTCCTCTATTCAAATTGAGACTTTATTGGTTGCATGTACATTGATTTCATGTTTTCTTTGGGCTCGTCGACCTCTTTTTATCATGCCATGTTTGTAGAAGAAGAGTGAAGAGAAGATTTTTTTTGGAAGAGGATGCAACCAAAACTTAGGGTTTGGTATATAATGAATATATGTTTCATGGATGGTAAAGAAATATGATATGATGGAAGAAAGATAGAAATAAAAGACTGACTTTGGCTTCATTGTTTGATTGATGCATTGGAATTATATCATCATATTAATTCAATAATTTCAATAAATGTGCGGTAGAGAAGTGCTTACAAATTTCAAGTAATAGCGGGGGCGTGTGAGGCTTGGCCTTTCAGACTCTTTCGATTTATCTTCATTTCTAAGGTTAAAGGATTTTCAATTGTTGTCCTTAGAGCTTAGATCCATTCAAGACAAGTAAGTTCCTTAGAATTTTCATTTTGTATGGGTTAACTCCAGAAAAAGTGGATATTTCCACTTATATATATCTCATTTTTCATATGACAAAATGGCCAGGTAGGTAAAGGCCACAACTCTCATAAAATAAAATAGTTTTAAGATGAAAGTAAATAGAAGAAAGAAAACACATGGGATTAGTACTACTAAAAAAGATAATTAACACTAGTGCATATCCGACGTTCAATGTCACTTTTGCTAACGTCGGTTCTTTAGAAAAACCAACACAATGCACCAACAACATCGATTTTTCATGACAACGGTCACCATATGTAAAGCCCTGCCGATTATAGTTTTTTGCCTCACCCGTTCCTCTCTCTCTAATTGGTGCTATGTTCCCTCTCTAGGGTGAGCGCCCGTTGGTCATGGGGGGAGCCGGCCCGCCTCCTACCACAGACCCTTCTTCTTCCTCTCCTCCTTCCTCCCACCCCCTCCCCCTCCCCCCTGATCCCCCATCTCTACCTCCTCCCCTCCACCTCTTGGCCCTGTCGGTGATGCTGGTTCTAGTTCTGCGATGGGGTCCCTTCCCTGGTCGGACCCTAGAGCCGAAATCATGGCTGGTTGAGCTTGAGCCGACACCGTCACTCGCCTGATGGTGATCCAACGGAATTACCACCCGGTAATGTGACACGAGGATCCCAAGACTCCATTTTTCTAGTTGGAGGAAGACCAGAGTCCTTGGATGAAGTTCATGGAGCCGGTTGTGAAGGAGCTAGATGATTTTCACAAATTCTCTATCATTGTGCAAATCCTCAGGAGGAAGCATCACATTCAACACGTGTATGGCTAGATGCTCTGTATGTGGAAGCCAGGTGGCAATCTCCAGGTCTCCCCCCTCAAAGATGGTATGTTCCTGGCCCACTTTGCCACCGAGATCGACATAAAGATCGCCCTGGAGCGTGGCCCATGGTTCTTTGACTGTTAGCTTATACTGACCAGGAAGTGGACATCTGAAGCAGATGTCCGGTGTTCCGCCCTTTCCTCTACCCCGATCTGGGTCACCTTCCCCGACCTGGGTTCTCACTGGACTTGGAGGGCACTCACCATCATCAGCTATGCTTTGGGCACCCCAAAGGTGGTCGATTTCTGGCTGGAGGGTCAACACGCTGGAGTGCCACATCTTTGTATTGAGATCACAATGGACAAAAAGCCTTCTCCGGTCATCATGGTGGAAATGCCGGATGGGAAGGAGCTTGAAATTCAATTGATTTATGACGCATTGCCCGACCAATGCCTCTCCTGCAAGGTGTTCAGGCATTTTCCCCACAGATACCCTGGTGCCAGGGAATAGTTCAATGAGTCGCCCATTGATCGGGGGTGATCAAAGATCCAACGACTGGCAAGGAGGAACAAGAAGAAGACCACTACTTGGCCTGGAGCTCAGTCTTAGTCTCTAGTTTTGGGCGCTGACCTCAACTCTACTCCTGCAGTGGCAGTGGTGGGTGTCATTGTGAGCCAACCTGAAGAGATCTCAACCCCTGGTGTTGCACCTGACGCAACTATCCTTGTATCGGGGGTTGATGTTGTTCTAGTGGACGTCCCAGTGGTGCCAAAGATGACCCCTCAACTTGTTATGGTGCAGCCCCAGGAGGAGGGTGAGCACTTTGGGGGTTCTGGGACCCCTTTCCAAGTGCTGGAAGACCAAGACTCTGAAGATGTCCTGGTTCAACACACTAAAAGAATGCCTACTAGAAGCAACAACAGCACGGGGAAAGCCAACCACGACAATGGTAGGGGCAGAGGTAACAACTTCTCTAGGAGAGGAGGGGCCACCATCTCCACTTAAATGAAGATCTTGGTGTGGAATGTGGGGGGCGCTTCTCTTCCTGCGAAGCAAAGAACCCTCAGACACATCATACAAGTGCAGAAGACTTCCTTGGTTGTCTGCCTTAAAATGAGAATCATGAGAGAAGTCTGTGATAGGACTAGGGGTTTGTTTCCCCCTGGTTGGAACTGTTATTCTAATTTGAACAATATTGAAGGTAGGAAGATAGTGGTCGGTTGGAATCCAGCTATCTGGGATGTACAAATGATCTTCAAAAGCGATCAACTGACCACCCTTAGCTGCATCAACGTCAGGGGGTTCCATTGTGTGTTGTCTGCGGTGTACAGATCTAATTCGGAGATGGATAGGAGACATCTCTGGGATACAATGATAAATAATACCCAAAGTTATCTACCACATCTGGTTATCGGGGATTTTAACCAGGTTAGAAAGGTTTGTGAGAAATGGGGTGGTCTTCCCATACCTGACTCTATCCTTAAGAGATTCAATGAAGTGGTTGACGCTGCCTGACTAATGGAACTTAATACCAAAGGTGGACTCATCACTTGGCATAATAAACAGAAGCCAGTGAGAAGGATCTCCAGTAACCTTGATAGGGGGCTGGTCAACGGAGCTTGGCTTGATGTGTTCCTTGAGGCTGCGATTAAACTTGGTGCTCATACTAACAGCGACCACTCGTGGATGGAGGTTGAGTTAGTCTCTCAACATCAACCTAATCGGCCTTTCAAATTCCTCAATCACTAGTTATCTTGGCCTTCCTTTGAAGGCATGGTGAAGCAAGCCTGGGAGCAACCTATGGTGGGCAACCCGCTATTCACCATTGTGGAGAAGCTAAAGAGAACCAAGTTGTCCCTTAAAACTTGGTCCAAGTCCCTCAAGGATCTTCCAAATCTCATTCACACATCTAGGGATGCTTTTGATAAAGTTGCGTTGAATCTCTGTGATGACCCCATGTCCATTCCTTGTATGGGGGCAGAGCGTAACACCAGTGACAGACTCACTCAGCTCGAGAAAGCATTTGAGTTGTCAGTGTGGCAAAGGGGCAGGCTCAATTGGCTGAAAGATGGGGATTGCAACTCCAAAATCTACCATTAAGTAGTGAAAAGGAATAACATGAGAGACCAAATTCATAACTTGGTGGACGTGAATGGTGATTTGGTGGACAAAGTGACCAAGATTGAAGAGTTAGCAGTCAATTACTTCTCTGACCATTACAATGGTGACAACTCTTCCCTTGTTTGGGCTCCATCCTTTCTGAACAGAAGGGTCACCGAAGACATGAACAGGGAGCTCATGAGACCCACTTCAGTTGATGAGATTAAAACTGCCACTTTCTCTATTGGTGCTTCCAAAGCACCTGGACCTGACAAATTCAACGCAAAATTCTTCCAATCCTATTGGCATCTCATTGCTAATGATGTTTGTAGGGCGGTCCGTTGGTTTCTGGTTGGCAGCAAAATGGTGAGGAAGGTGAATCACGCTTTTATTAAGTTGATTCCCAAGAAGAAGGGTGTGGCTGGTATGGTGGATTTTGGGCCTATTGCCTGTTGTTCCATCATATACAAGATTATTTCTAAATTGATCTCTAGGAGGCTGAAGAACCTTCTCCCCAAGATCATTTCCAACAATCAATATGCTTTCGTTCGAGATAGGGCTATTTCTGATAATGCCCTACTGGAGACTGAGTTCCTTTGCAATTTCCATTCCAAAAGTAAGACCGAATAGGTGTGCTTGAAGCTTGACATTTCCAAGGCCTTCGATCATGTCTCTTGGCCCCGACAAGTAACCAGGTGAAGGTTAATGTTGACGCTGCTGTGAAGAGGAAAAGGAAGGAGATGGCTACTGGTTTCGTCATCAGAGATCAAGATGGAAGATGGCTAAGGGGTGGATGCGATAAGGGTGCAACGTTAGACATTATGGACGCAGAGTTGAAAGCCATTGACTTGGGTTTATAGGAATGTCGGAGGAAGTTCAGTAGGGTACTGATGGAATGGGATAGTGCAGTCGCCGTGAAGATGCTGAATAAAAAGATCACCATCCCAGCTAAGTACAAAGCGAGGTGCTATCGAATTAGCAGGTTATGTAGGGAATTTGATGTAGTTACTTTTAAACATAGCAACAGAGTCTATAATAAGGTGGCATATTTCGTAGCCAAGTGGTGTCTGAAACAGAAGGACGTTAGTAGTAGGTGGAGTTGATGTCCTAGCTTCCTCACTGACATGGTTAGCGAGGAAGCTACATTGAGCCATAGGTCGTGTATGGATTTGCGTGGACCTGGTCTGTGGGAACAGGATGAATAAGATCTTCCCCAGGGTGTTCTAAAAAAAAGCCCTTCTGATTTAAAAAAGACATAGATACCGCTTTAACATTAATGTTTGTTTATTTTCATAGAAACTGATGTCTTAAATTGCCCATAACATATAATTTTTTAGACAAAAAATTGGCTCTAGTATTTTCAGTCCGGCATCGATTTTGGAAAAGAAATTAATGTCATAAATTGCCCTTGAAATATAATTTTTTAGAGAAAACATTTGGCTCTAGAATTTTTAGTCCGACATTAGTTTTGTATATAGCCAACGACAAAGTGTTTGTTTCATGTCCCCTCAGAAAAAATTATCTCCTCATTAGTCTTCGGGTCTAGCAAACAACCGACGACTAAGTCCCCTTGGTGAGACAAACATTTTATTTGGGGATGGGTCTATATCGTAGATTTTTTTGATGAAACTAACAACTAGGTATTTTCACTCCATGTCCCTAAGAAAATAATTCCCTTCAAAAAGTTTCTTTGTCATCGGTTTCTTTTGCAAAGCCGACGACTATACCCCTACCCAAGGACATTTTTTGTTTGGATATCTAATTAGTCGTCAGTTTTTCAGACATAACTGACGACCATGGCACTAAACCAATGTCTATTTTTTGTTTGGTTTAGGAGTTACTCTTCGGTTTTGGATTCTTAACTGAAAACTATACCTCTAACCTGAGGGAAATTTTTTTGTTTGGAAATGTAGTTAGTCGTCGGTTTGTTCAGACATAGCCGATGAGAATGGCCCTAAATCAGTATCTATTTTTTGTTTGGTTTAGGAGTTAGTCGTTAGTTTTGTCTTCTTAACCATCGATGATGTACTTATTTTTCAGTTTTTTAAAACAACCGACCACTAAGGGTAACTTCATAGAACCCACACAAAACAGACTTTCTCTCAATCTCTATAACATCACGATTTCCCCCCTCCATCTTAGACCTCTAGTGATTGCCTCTGCTTGAGTAGCTCAATCTTCCTCCGCCACTGCTCACTAACACCATTGTGTCAGTGCTCTCCATTGTCGTTGCTCACCACCACTCTCGCCAGATGCTCTTCCTCCGGCCACCGTCTTTGCATCATACGCCACCTCCAGCTGCTCACCACCATCTGCCACCTCCAACCACCTGCACCAGTGCGTCACTGCTGTCGTCGCTTCTACTAGAGGTAAATCCATCATCCTTGCAAACTCCACATCACCACTACTAGAGGTAAAAATCCTTCCACAACCTAATCTACTCATACCTTCACTATTTTTACAAAAATGCTTTCTTTGAATCTCTTGACGATGATTAATGTTTCTATGTACTCAGACTTAATCTTTTATGATTTAAAACATGATTGTATCTCTAAATATATAAGTTAATGTTAATTTTTACTCAAACAATATCTTGGATCATCTTGATATACCCCTAATGACTATTTTGAACTGAAAGTAACTCATTATTCTAATGCATGTTGTTACCTAATCCACACTTAAACTTTGATTTGATTATTCATCAAATGTCTATCCCATTCTCAAACTAATAAAATTCATGTTGTTATGTGACATGTTAGATACGATATCATGCCTCTTTATAGGGGTACCTCATATGATATAAATATTCATCTTTGTAAAATAATTAGACCTATCATAATCTTCATGCAGATATTGGATTGTAATCTATTATGATTCATTATCTAATATCACATGTGTTATCCTAAGGCTTCAAATCAGTAGATTTATCATACTTGTAGCCCTAAATCCCAACTTGAACTACCTTATTCTCTTTTACAATCATATGAGTTGAAAATAACACACTATTGCACGAAATTGATTTAATATGACTTAGCCACTCTATACAACACACAATACATGAACATGATCCACAAACCCTCATAATATAGAGTCATAGATTCACCCCTCATAACATGGAGTCATAAATTCACTCCTATATAGAGTCATAAATTCTCCTATAGTGGGGGGAGCTAAAGTGCTTGATGACACTAAGATCATATGTCTATAAATGACAACATAGTATTATGGCCTAGAAACTTGTCCAAGATTTAGTCATTAGGAGTAAATCTTGGATAGTCCCCAATTTTTTACTATTCTTGAACACTTAATCTCAACATGTAAGTGTATAATGTATATTTGGTTATCAAGATGTTGTCAGCATTTCCCCATTTTTTCTCTGAGTACATAAGTTGGTGGACGTTTGCCCATCTACATTAGTGTACTTGGAGAGCTATGGGGAAATGCTGCCGAAATTTTCTTGAAAACTGAATACACGTTATACACTTACTAGTGAGACTAGGTGTTTAAGAATGGTATAGGTGGTACACATATTCATTATTGAACGCTAAACCCTAATCTATAAATCAAAAACTCTAATATTTAACCCTAATATATATACATTTATCCCTAAATCTAAAACAATAAATCCTAATCTATATGTAAATCCTTAGCCTAATCTGTAAACCCTAAACCCTAATAGTTATTTTCTCTTTGTTCATAGAATAGATAGATCATGAATATCCGTTCCAAATTGTTTCACCCCTGATTTTATTATTGGTCTTGATCAGTTTATAAGATTAACAGAGAAACATAGGAAACAACCTGGAGATAGGTTCTATTATCATGTACACATTGCGGTAACAACTAGAAAGTCAACACTGATGACGAAATCAAAAGTCATGTCATGTGCAGTGGGATTGTACATGGCTATTCAAAATGGTACTGACATGGAGAGACTCCAAACTTGCGGTCAATAGATGTCGATAGCAGTACTTGTGCTGAATTGCCACCGCTGATGTAGATGTGAACAAACCTAATCTTATAAGCATGGTTGATGTGATGCTACATAGTTGTGGGGCAGAGCACATCGATGCACTTCCCTTATATAGGAACATTGTACAAGATGTTGAGAGACCATTAAACACAGGTTGTACTGAGTTTACGAAGGTGAGCATTGTGTTGAGATTGTATAATATAAAAGCTTACAATAGATGGAGTGACAAAAGCTTCATGTCATTGTTGTCTTTGTTGAAAGAAATTCTTCATGAAGGAAGCGAGCTTCCAATCTCAACATATAAATTAAAGAAAATGTTATGCCTAATGGGAATGAAGGATAAGAAGATACACACATGCCCATATGATTGTGTGCTATTTCAAAAGGACTATGTCGATTTGAAAGATTCTACAAAATGTGGGATGTTAAGGCATAAAATGATGACTTCGGGGAAGTCCAAAACTAGCTCTCCTGCCAAGGACATGTGGTATCTACATATAATACAATGCTTTCAATGCTTGTTTTCCAATTTGACGGATGTTGAGAATTTAAAGTGGCATGCAGAGGTTAAGAAAAACAACGATGGGATCCTATGACATGCGTTTGATTCCTCACAGTGGAAGAATATTTATTTGTTGGATCCTAAATTTGGTGAAGAAGTCAGGAATCTAAGACATGGGATTTGTACTGATGGGATGAATCCACACGGCACATTGAGCAGCCAACATAGCACTTAGCTTGTTATTCTTGTTATATACAATCTTCCTCCCCGGTTGTGTATGAAAAATAAGTACATTATGATGTCGTTGTTGATATCAGGCCCTAAACAGTCTAGAAATTATATCGACATTTATCTTGAACCTCTGATTGATGACTTAAAGAGACTCTGGGGTGAAGGTGTGATGACCTATGATACTTTGTGTAGACAGACATTTTGTTTTCATACTATGTTGTTTTGCACTATTAATGACTTTCCAACATATGAGAATTTGTTTGGATACAGTGTATAAGGATCCAAAACATGCCCTATATGTGAAGAGAATATTGATTCAATATGACTAACAAATGGTGGCAAGACTGTATATCTTGTTCATTGAAGGTTTCTTCCAAAAGTCTATCCTTATCAAAGGTTGCGCAAAGCGTTCAATAGATCTAATGAGGAATGGAGTGCCCCTAAACCTGTACCAAGGGAGGCTATTTATGAAAGAGTAAAAGACTTTGTCAACGAATTCGGTAAGAGATCACAATGTACCATTCCCACACAGAGTGACAAATCTTTATTCAAGAAGAGGTCAATATTTTGGGATCTTCCTTTTTGGAGTTCTTTAGCATTTAGGCATTGTATCGATGTCATGCATGTTGAGAAAAATTTCTGCAATAGCATCATTCGTACTCTATTGAACATACCATGTAAAACTAAAGATGCATCAAATCCAGATTAAACCTACGTGAAATGGGAATAAGGAAAAAAAATTAATAGAAGTATTTAGGAGTAATTAGAAAACATATTTACCTCCTACTTGTTACACATTGTCTAGAAAGGAGAAAAAACTTTTTGCAAGTGCTTTCTTATGTTAAGGTACCACAAGGATACTCTTCCAATATCCATAAACTGGTATCAATGAAAGATTTGAAGCTGATATGTCTTAAATCACATGATTTTTACACTTTATTGCAATAAATATTTCCTATGGCAATTTGATCTATACCACCGAAGCATGTAAGGTTTGCAATCACCAGACCTTTTTTTTCTTCAACACTATATGTAAAAAAGTAATTGATCCTAAGAATCTCGATAAGTTACAAAGAGAAGTGGTTGTTACCCTATGCCAACTTGAGATGTATTTTCCTCCTTCATTCTTGATATCATGCTACATCTTGTTGTCCATTTGACTAGGGAAGTGAAAATGTTAGGACCAATTTTCTTTCATTGGATGTATCCTTTTGAAAGGTACATGAGTTTTTTTAAAGGTGATGTTCGAAGCTATTACAAACTGAAGGGAATAATATTGAGGGTTATGTGGAGAGGGAGGTTATGGACTTTTGTAGTGACTTTTTGAGTTGTATCGAAGCTCATGTAAATGACAAGAATATTAAGGACTATTCCTACAAAGATACTTTAGGATCACGAGTGCAAGTAATCAATCGTGAGATATGGGAACAAGCTCACTTGTATATTTTTCACAACATGGATGAAGTGTGAGTTAATATCACCATACATACCAATTTCATCAAGAAACAATATCCTCGAGCCAATTCAATGTGGCTTGATAGAGAGAATAACAAGACATTTATTACGTGGTTTGAAAATAAAGTCTTACTTCAACTATCTCAAATACCAAATAATGTTGATGAAAATATCAAATGCCTCACCTTTAAACCAAAAATGAATGTTATGTATTATGAAGGATTTGAAATAAATGGGTTCTCATATTACACAAAGAGTCAATATGATAAGATCACCATCCAAAATAGTGGGCTCACCCTTAAGGCATCTTCATTGTTTTTATCTAGTGCGAAGAATAAAAGTCCAAGTGAAGCTAAAATGTCACATTATAGTTTCATTGAAGACATATGGGAGTTTGACTACATTGATTTCAAAATTCTGGGTTTTAAGTGTAATTGGGTTGATAATGCCAAAGGAGTTATAGTGGATGCATTGGGTTTCACATTACTAAATTTTCAAAAGAATGGAGAGAAGGGTGAACCATTCATAATGGATCATAGGTGAATTAAGTATTTTATGTTGATGATCCTACAAATAAAAAATGGTCAATTATTCTTTATGGTAAAAGACAGTTCATTTAAGATCCTATATATGAAGAAGACTACAATGACAAGTATGATGACCCTAGTCCTTTCTTAGTTGGCTTGCCAACACCAAATATTCAAACTGATGTTGACTTGAATGTGCCTGGAGATCACACTGATGGAATGTTAATTGATAAAATATCTCAATAATAGAGGCAGGGCTTTTATTTTTTTAAATGTTAGATGAGAATTTTATAATCTTATATTTCATTGTTTGACTATTTTTTATATGACATTTTTTTAGATAGTGTCTGACCATGTGTATGATGACCATGATGATGATTACTGTGAGGATGAGAAGCATCTTGCTGACACTAGTGTGAGTTGTGTATTGTTTTATCAAAACTACGTGCATTTTACAATATATCTATCTTGTTGTATTACATTTAATAAGTTATATCTGTTTATGACCTATATGTGTTTTTGTTGTCAATTTGAATTTGAGGATGTACATCCTAAGGATCTTGTTCAGCTTGATGAGTAGGATAAAACAAATAAAAAATAAGGGGCATCACCTTGATGAACAAGTTGATACAACAAAGGGGTAACAGACCAAAGTTGATCGTTGAGTTTGATCATGTAGGAAATTCTATAGGAAAGAACCGGAGCACTTTTTTTCATATCTAGGGGTTCTTACTCGTAGACATTGTAGTATAGCGGTAGAATCTTAGAATAAAGTTGATAAAAGTAAGAAAGACTTCATATGGAAAGAACTATGTGTGAGATATTATCATTTGTAATTTTGTTTTTAAAACTATTTATAATTCTATTTTTAAGAATATTCCATTAAGTATATGAAATTTGGCAGAGCATATTTGACCTGGATAAAAATCTGCATTGCAAAACGGTGATGCAACATTGTGGGAGGATTCTGAGGAATTATAGAACAAATTTGACAAGACTATACATATGGGAGGCTGAGAAGAGGAAGAAGTCAGCCACTGAGTAATGGATCTATCTTAACCTGATGATGAGGGAGGTATTTGTTTCTATGAATAACACTGATGAATTTAAGGTATTTAGCCTCACTCCCCATTTTGAATACATTCTTATGAATTCAATGTATTACCTTGACATATTAGGTTATGTTTTACTTACCAATTACTATTAATGATTGTTACTAATCGGGATACAAGTGATGCTCAAAGAGAAAAGCATACAAAGAATGTGCACAACCACACAATGGGTCGAGGTGGCTATGAAAATCTTCGCCAAAAGGTACTAAAGGCGTCTTCTTCTCAACAACCTTCTCCTGGGACTGTAGAGTCCTCTACTACTCCTATTAAACCTCTACTTGCCATGAAATATGGATAGCTGGGAGGCAATCCAAATCTAGAGAAATAACCAACCTTGCAACTGCTGAGGCGGCTGTAAAAATGGTAAAATTCAACTCTCATAGCAATTAGTATTGATGATTGTTATATTTTACTTACCAATTACTATTTATGATGATTACAGGGATCTCCACGAGCAAAGGAAACAAGGCTCATTCCATATGGCATAAGGGATGAATTGATAGTTTCTTGAGGTAACCCAAAGCATTATGGAAATGTTAGGGATGCATGTAATGTTGTGGGTATAAGAGTGTTCTTTGGGCCATCATAGCGCAAATCTGTCTAGAAAGGGGGATTCTCAAAAGAGGAGGTAAAATAGTTAATTGCAAAGGGAATTTAGGAAGAAATGAGCCAGTGGGAGGCTTCTTAGTCAGCTACTTAGATAGTACCAACTGTGTCTGGACCTCCTACGACAAAGGTGGTTGGGAATAACCCTTTGGACCCAACACCTAGAACGTATGTTGTACGCATTTTTTTGACATAATAGTCTTTTCAATATGATATGTTTAGGTATATATAATACACTATACAAATTTGTAGGATTGAGGTCATGTCGTCTAAAATTACAAGAATATGTTATTGATGTGGACGTGACTTACCAACCCCTTGTAGGTTCCATGCTTCATGCTGCTCCATTACCCACCCATGTGGTTCGCGTGTGCCTGAGGCTTGTCTATGAAGCTTGGGAGAAGTATCCACTACCATATGACCATCCCGACATTGAGGCGATAGGCGAAGCGGAAGGTGTCATGGTCATGTGGCCCAAAGTAGGAGTTATCTATACTGATCATGATGTATGGAAAATTCACATTACGTTGCATCTATATATACATGACAATTGATATGAAATTATATATATGTAGGACATATGGCCTAAGAAACCTCTTAGAGCTCATCCTCCTCCACCTCCACCTCCTCCTCAATTACTTGATTAGTTTGCACATGACCGTTTTGACTCGATAGGTCCCCAATGCAGGGGGTATGACATTATTTATAGGAGAACATGAAGAAGATTTGCCTATGATGGTTTCTATTAAGGAGGATGTTGTAGGTAAACATTATGATACTAGTATATTTCTAAAAGTTATTTTAAAGTTGTTTCATTTTTCTTGGTTGATGCATCTGTGATAGAACTTTGGATATGGTTAGATCTTATGTATCTATATACCTCATTTTATATATGGAAATCTATTTTCATATATATTAATGAATACATGATATATGTTTTGCATCCATTTACATAGGGTATGTACAGAGTGTTCAATGACCCATTTGGAATTTCTAGTTCCATCCTTGATTAGCCGTGTAATTAAAGACCCCAAATTTGTTACCCAATATTGCTCTATCACATTTAAATATTTTGATAAAAAGAAAAAGAGCGTGATATTATCTCTAGACAATGTTGGGTAAGTTTACTTACTTTGCGTATAATTTTGATTTAAGAAATTACATTTCATTGTGGATTTTGAGTTATATTTTTTTCCCTTCTTATCACTCATTAATAATCATTGGGTCTTATTGGTTACTATCCCTATGATGCTAAATGTTTATTTTATAGATCCTAAGGGTGAAAAAATGGACGATGGCGGTCATGATTTGAAAAATGAATTATTCATGTCAGTAAATTTTTATATTTATATTCTTTAACATATATATTACATGACTATTTACTAATGTCAACTTAATGTGTTACATTAACATTTAGGTCATAAAATGTTTCAAAAAAGTTGGAAGAAAGGTGGGCATCAATAATAAAGTGATAGTTTGGGAGAATGTTGAGGTAGTTTTCTGACTCCAATGCATATTTATGCCAACTATGCTTACTTTTATTTAGTAACTTTTTGTATGTTGAATTTATAGTGTTATGTACAAGACAATGGTTGGGAACTTGCATATTATGTGATGCGGTATATGGACATGATTCTCAAATATGCGGCAGTAGACATCGACGAGATTCATAATGTAATCCATATATATAGTCTTGATCATTATAAATATACAATCTCATTAGATAATATGAACATATCAAAATTATTAATTATATACATAATTCTCTTTGTAGGTGCTTAAAATGAAAGACTTTGATATACTAGAAAAGCTAGTTGACGTACACATGCCTTATACAAGAGAACAACTAGATGAGACACGAGAACAATGGGCAAAAATCCTTCAAAAGGGAAGTGAACTTTGAATTTGATTGAGATGAAGAAGAACTTTGAATTATATTATGCATGTGGTGCTTATGACTTCTTGCAACTCTAAATTTGATGCATGCACATGTTTGAATGTGAAGATGAATGAATGAATGTTTCTACCTGTCATGAGAATGAAATTTGGTATATATGTAAATGAAGTAACATGTGTGTGAATGAAAGTGAAGATGAATGAAATATGATTGTGCATGTGATGAAATGGAATCATAGAATGAATAAAATTAGGTGCATATTATGTTTTATATTGCAGAGTTGGTGGCCTATTGTTAAGCTTAACTCACTGGATGTTGTTAACCTATAGTTCAAAACTAAACTACATGTTCTACATCCTATTGACCAGTCAGACAGGATGATGTAAGCATGCCATTAAAAAAAACTTAGTCGTCATTTGTATAAAAAAATCGACTCTACAGGCCTAAGTCATCGATTTTAGTAAAATAACCGACATTAAAGGACAAAACCAAAACGATCATGATGGACCACACAGCCTCATTGGGTAGCATGTCATAGTCATCAGTTTGTTAGATATAATTCACTTTACATCAAAATAGTTAGTTATTTGGGTTGTAACTGACATTGTACAACATGATAGGTGTCAGTTTATTACAGACTGATGGTGTAAGGTCCTTTATTAGTTACAAATGTGACCTGGAATGGCTCTTTTGATGTCGGTGTTTGGCATGCAACCGACACCTAGGAACCCTATCTGTGTCAGTTTCTTTTATCCACGGAACTGACACTGGATCTCCAACGTCGATTTTGCCTTCCACAAAGAACTGACGTCTTAGACATGTGGCAATAGTGTTGCCCACTTAGGTGTCAGATTTTAACATATGTTATAGTGTTGTTATAACCAATGTTAGAGATAGTTTCTATAGTAGTATAGGTGGAGTTGAATCTTACCACCCACCTCCACCCCAAACATAAACCTTTACTCATTCTGAGTAAGGCTAAATCAGGATGGAGGGGAAGAATTTGTAGGGTCTGAACATGTTGTCATGTAGTCACATCCTCAATATGTTGACTATGGATCCGGGAACTATTGTTCAGTGCCTGCTTCATGAAAGCACAATGATTGGGTTGAGTAATCTTTGTGAAAGATGTGCCATTTTTCATGAGAGCATTGCATAAGGTATATGGGATTTATCTAGTGAGCATCTGTTGTTGTTCACAATCAATGCAATGTTGTGATGTCACCACCTGCTCTAGCAAAATTTGCAGCATAGGGGGGCTACATTCCCCATCAGAATCTTCGTGGTTGCACTTAGTACCTTTTTACTCATGATGTTTGCCCTTCTATTCAATTCTCTTGTCTGGCTTTACCTTGTGCTTGTTGTTGGGAGAAGAAAGCTCTTTAATGACCTGATAGAAGCATTGGATTTGTGTCGAGAGATCTTGAATATTGTAGGCGATATTAGTTGAGGCTAATTTTGCATGGAAGGGTAAGCTGAGCTAATGAATAGTGGAAGATGATATCATAAGTATCTTATTTAGGACATTTTTGTAGAACTTTCCTTGATATAAGATAAGAAATATCAATCAGGTGTTGGTTTCCCTTTGGTTGAAGGGACTTATGCCAGATATCTTGGAATCCCAGGGAGGGAGCTATTACTGATACCAAACCACCCTGATTAAATTTTCCACTGACATTGTAGGAAATATGTAACCTGAGATGTTTAGTAAAAGCCTCCCCCCAATGAAAGGGGTAGTTTTCGTTTGAAAATATCAGATGACAGGGTTATGTATCATAGACACCTTCATTTCTTTAGACTTAGAACATGATTTACTGGTGATTTCCCACTAGAAATCATCTACCTTGTAATCTGGATGATGATCCTAAGCATCATAGTGGGACATCCCTTCATTTCTCATTACTCTATTTCTTAATTGAGGCTAAGAACTCTAGTGTTATGTAGGGAAGACTAGAGGGGTATGATATGAGAAAGAGTGAATCTTGCTTTGATGAAGGGCGTAGTAAAGAGCTCCTTGGATTCTTAATTTTTTTAAGGTGGCACTAAAGGACCATGGGGGAGAGTTACTCTATCCTTCTGGATGATGTCGTAGCAGCGACAATGTTCTTTAGTCAGGAAGGCGTAATATGTACCAGGAAGTGGAGTGGTTCTATCTTTGTAGTCAGGATGATGTAGTTGAACTTGTTGATACCCTTGATATGAAGGGACTCATTTGGCCTATCTAAGGAATCTGCTCAAGTATCTCAACTTCATCATCCAAGGGCCCAAAGTACTGATGAGTTAGGATGGTTAGAGATGCTTGTCGGGTCACAATTTGTAGGTTGCAATGTTGTAGTTGAAGGAAACATTCGAAGGCGACCTTTTTACTATGTTGGCTCGATTTGGATTCCTCTTCCATATTACTGTATTCGATCTTGTCACTTGGCATGTCGACGATTATTTGTTCTTGGTGATAAGGGGGGTTATTCAATCTCCAAGCAACAATAATGCTTCGCTATATGTCAAGAAGTGTTTTGAATTGTCGATTCCTGCTGGTGTGGTTAAAAAGACATAGGCTCTTTTCAGTTGTATTTCGGCGATTCAGGTGACTCATTAGGCAAAGTGGCCATTTATGTTAGGGATGAGGGAACCCCCTCCCCTCTCATTCTTTCTTTTTTCTTTTTTTGTGCAATTTTATAAACTAGGAAAGAAGATGTGTTAGTAAAATTCGGGTTGGCTCCTAAAAGAGCCTTGTTTTTAACATAGTTTGGCTCGATGTAATATTGATGTCCTCTCCCTTTGTGTTCTTCCTAGATTGTTAAGAATAGAAACTATAGAGATTTATACAAAGGTAACTTAGAATATTTAATATTTCCTAAAGTAAAATGAGGCAAAATAAATAAAAATAAGAACTAAAAAAGGTGATTGGGATGCCTCCCACTAATCGTCATAGACGCGATCGAGAACCCTCATTGAGGATTGGGTAGTGATAGAAGGATTTGTGATTCTTTATGTTGACTGGGTATTGATTCCCTAAGATTTTACTTGGCTTCTCGAGATGAAAAATCATCAGTGGTTTGATATCTCTTGATTCTCTTTCCATTCACAACAAAATCACCCTTGATCTTATCCCATAAAATGTACGTACTATGTGGTTAGACATGTTTCACCACATAAGTTCCATACCATCTGGATTTTAGCTTTCCTGGGAACAATCACATTCTTGAATTGTGTCCTAGGTAAAGGTTTTCAACTTGAATATCATTTCATCTTATGTGATAGTTGTACCAAATCTTTGTTCACTCTTTGTATAGATGTGTACTTTCATTTGCTATCATCTAGAGTTCTTCTAGATCTTGGATTAGCAACATGCGGTTTACCCTGGAAGTAGATAAATTGAATTTGAGGGATTTTATAGCCCAGCTATCCTTGTATTCCATCTTTGCTGGGAGGTGACATGATCTCCCATAAATCAATTGGAAAGGGATAGTTCCAAATGGTGTTTTAAAGGTGGTTTTATAGGCCCATAGAGTGTTAATAAGTTTCTAAGTCGAGTATTTCCTTGTTCTTCTCATTGTTTTCTCTAATATAGCTTTAATATTCCTGTTGGAGACTTTGACCTAGCTTCTTGGCTGAGAGTGGTAGGGAGACACCATGTTGTGATTTACTCTGTATTTCTTCAATAGTGACTTGAACTTATTTTTAGCAAAATGAGATCCTTCATCTAATATCATGATCCGTTGTACTCTAAATCTAAGAAAAATAATATCTTTGAACATCCTGATGATAGTCTTGGAATTGCAAGTGACCGTGAGGATGGGTTCAACTCATTTAGAAACTAGTA
The DNA here is from genome assembly GCA_963693085.1 of Alisma plantago-aquatica. Lineage (NCBI taxonomy): Eukaryota > Viridiplantae > Streptophyta > Magnoliopsida > Alismatales > Alismataceae > Alisma > Alisma plantago-aquatica. Next base: position 992,148,790 of record OY856410.1, on the reverse strand, counting down.
AACTGCTACCAAAATCTACGAGAATACACATGAGGGTGGGAATGGCCCCATGTAGTTGATGACTTATCATTGAAAAATTCTAGTTCTTACCATTGCGTGAGGGGCATCTGATCTCTTTGAGAGATGGTTCCTTACCATTAACATTGGTCACACATGCGGGTGTGGTCTCATGCATCCTTGAAAATTGTCGGCCAATAAAAACCACATTGTTAAAATTTGGCTGTGGTTTCTGGGCAAACATATGTCCTCCTGTGGTCCTAGAATGGCAATATTGCAGGATATCCTTTTATTCTTCTTGTGTGACACACTGTCAGTAAATACCATCTGCGCACAACTTAAATAGATACGGTTCATCCCAGTAGAATTTTTGAACGTCATGTAGGAATTTCTTTTTGCTTTGTCCTGTGACTTCTTGGTAAATGATTCTTATAGACAAATAGTTAACATAGTCATCATCCTAGGGCCAATTTACGTCAATTTGCAACAGGTGGCATCTGGGAGAGATTTGTTGATGGTTGTTGCTTTATCATTTTCATAGTTGAGTCGACATGGGTGATCAACAATGACATTTTTGCTTCCTTTCTTGTCCATGATTTCTATATTGAACTCTAGTAGAAGCAAGATCCATCAAATAAGCCTTGGTTTCACATCTTTCTTTAACATCACATATCTAATAGTTGCATGATCGATGTAAACTGTGACTTTTGATCCTACTAGATAAGATCGGAATTTGTAAAATGCAAACACAATAGCTAGAATCTCTCAATCTACTAGGGTATAGTTGTGTTGTGCTTCATCGAGGGTATTTTAGGCATAATAAATGAATTGATGTTTGTTATCCATATGTTGCCCTAATATGGCTTCAAGTGCATAATCACTAGAATTACACATAATTTCAAAGGGTTGTGATCAATTGGGCACACAGATGACGGGGGTAGTGGTTAGGGCCTTCTTTAGCATAGAGAAGATTTACATGCAATCTTTGTTGAAATAAAAATCATCTTCTTTTAGCAGGAGGTTGGTGAGCGGTTTTGCGATCTTCACGAAGTCATGTATGAACCTCCAATAAAAGTAGCACGGCTGAGAAAAGCATGGATTTCCTTCACTGTTGTAGGTGGTGGTAGCTTTTCTATCACTTCATCCTTGGATGGGTCTTGTCTGGACATTTTATCACCCAAAACAATACCTTGACACACCATGACGTGGCAACACATCTAGTTAGAACAATGGCCAGGTTGTCAAGGAATTTTTCAAAATACTCCTCGTAAACATAGAAGCAATCCATGAAGACCTACATGTCAAATTCCTTAAGCCCAATCTAGATGGCTTCCATACATCGTTGGAAGGTTATTGGGGTATTGCAAAGAAATATCATCATTTGTATGAAAGCATATGTCTCAAACGAGTAGGTGAAAGTGGTTTTCTCTTGTTTGTCAGGTGGATGGGAATATGGTAGAATTTGGAGTAACGATTCATATAACAGAAGTATTCTTGATGAGCAAGTCTCTCTAAAACTTGTTGTAGAAAGGTAAGTGGATAGTAATATCTTTTGGTTGCCTTGTTCAGTTACAGTAATCAATTCACATTCTCCATCCTGTAATAGTCTGTGTAGGGATGAGTTCCCCTTGATCTTTTTTTGTGATGGTGGTTCCACCTTTCTTTGGTACTACCTCAACATGGCTCACGCATTAAGAATCGGAGATGTAATACATAAACATGGCATTTAAAAGTTTGACAACTTATTTCCAGATGACTTCTTTCATATTAGGATTGTGCTTTTGTTGTGGGTCCCGTGTGGGTTTGTTATCTTCTACCAGGGGTATCTAATGCATGCCAAGAGTCACACTGACTCCGATAAGGTCATTCATGCTATATCCCAAGGCCTTCCTCTGCTTCCTTAGTACGGCCATCAACTTGTCTTCTTCTTTGGTGTTCAATCTTAGAACTTATTATCATTGGTTATAGGTTACCTTCATCTAAGAATTTATATTTAAGTCCTTCAGGTAGAGTTTTCACTTTTGGGGGATTTTTTACTAATATTTTGTTGGGGACTTCTTTTACCATCCTTAGATATACAAATATATTTGTGGCTCCATTTTCTTCTTCTGTGGAGTCCAGATACTTGATGTACATGGTTGTTTGAGAATTTCCTTCTTTAGCGTCCATGCCATTCAGTGTTATTTGTAGGGGATCTTCGTCAGGCTCTTGTCTTAGTTGGTTCAAATTGTCGACATGGTCTAGCAAAAGGACATCTTCAGAGACATTGTGGGCCCTTAAGACTTGATATTCAAGAGTCTCTTTTTGTATACGTATGAGATGGATCCTGACCTTCGGTTGAAGGTAAAGACATCCAAGCTGCAAAGCTGCTCGGCGCCTTCTTTTCTTTCTTTCTAGCTTCAACATCGATCATGGCTCATGTCGTGGTTAGAAAGGGCCTCCCGAAGATTGAAATATATCAATCAGCTTCCTTAATGTTCATAACTATAAAATCACAGAGGATGTATGTGTTCTTTAACTTGATGGGAACATCCTCTATTATCCCAGAGGCTTTGTCGTTGATGCATCGACATGTTGAATGGTCATATTTGTGGGTAGGAGATCGATGAAGCCTAGATGTTCGCATAAGGTATACAACATAAGAGATATGCTCACACCTAGATCAGCAAGTCCCTTGTGGCATGTGTCGTCTACTAGGAAACAATCTATCCCAAATGACTTGGGATCCTTTTTCTTTAGAGGCATCTGGTTCTGTACTATATCGGAGGTCATTTGTGCTAGCTTCATAATTTTGCATTTCTCGATCATGTGCTTTCTAGATAGAAGGATCTTGAGGTATTTCCACCAGGTCAGCATTTTGGCTAGTTATTAAGGAATGGGATGTCAACATGGATCTTCTTTACAGTATCTTTGAATTTCATGAATCTATCATCCAACTTAGTCTGCTTGAGATGACCCATATAGGGTACATGAGGTTTATAAACAGGTGCCTCTGGTGATGTTGATGATCCAGAGCTACTTGTTGGTATTACGATGCATGAGTTCTCACTGGTGTCTGATTGAGCTGGCATCACAGGGGGTCTAGTCTCTGGTCCCCTTCTAGAATGACTATCAGTTGGTCATTTGAAAGACTCATGCTCTCAAATGGGGAGCCTCCATCTTCATAAGGAGAATTATATGTAGTGGAGGAAGTTGATGGTGTGGACTACACATTCCCATACCTGATTGTTACTACCTTCAACTACTTCACATGTTTGGGGATGCTTTCTGATTGACCTGTAATATTGTTCTCACTGGGGGCTATTGACTAGCTTCTAGGTGAGAGATATATGACTCTAATGCTTTTTGATTGGATGTGATGATGGCTAGTTGAGTCTCATATGTCACATTATCTACTGGAGCATCTTTACTAGATCTTGTGCTTGTGTTGGTTCTATCTATAGCGGTGGGGATTGATTCATATTATAATACTACTATCGCTGCTAGTAGTTTCTTATTGGGAAATTAAATCTCTAATTTCCTTAATTCCATAAGACAATGTAGTATGATGATGCTCTATCTTGATTAGCTTGCAGTGAAGAATGTTGAGCGGTATTCTCAGCTCCGTTTGGATTCCCGTACTAGAAACTTGGGTGGGTATGAACCTGATTCAAATTGTAGTACTCTTGACCTGGAATAGTATGGGTAGAATTAACAACTTTGGCTTGGCTGACTGTATACTGTTGCTCAGCCTCATGTTCATGGAATGCAGCATACGATTCTTGGGAGTGACTTGTGTTGTGTTCAACTCATTGGCAGAACTCATAAGATGGTGCAATGATTTGCAGTAAGGGTGTCATCGACTAGTTATTCCTCTCATATACACTAAAGAATTTTTCAAGATTCTCCTTCTTAAGAGAGAGAGCCTTTAGTGATTCAGATATAAACTTGAATTTTGAACGATCTTCCACCATAGGTACTTATAGAACACCTTTACCCTAGGGCCTTCCCCAATGAGTCTAATTATTGGCAACAAGGTTGACGATCTTCTGTGTGCTGTCAAAAATATGCCACATAAAGTTCCCATTAGAGGAGTCAAGGAGCTTCTCAGTCTCATCATCGACACCCCGATAGAAGAATTTGATGATTTGATTTCAAGGAATGTCATGATGTGGGCATTTTATAGAAGTTAGTTGAATCGTTTCCATTCTTCATATGAGGATTCTTCTGGGACTTGATTGAATCTTACAATTTGAACCCCTGATCGAGTATGTCATTGAGGGCGGATATAATTTCTCTAGAAATTGGCTTTCCAGAACTTACGATGTTGTGTTCGATCCCCTTGAAGGGAGATGCACCACACTATGGCTTCATCAGTCAGGGAATTATTTAAAGATTTTCAACCACATGGCGTCATCATTGGTGCCTGCTACCTTCATCATTGAGCAAAGGTTGATGAATTTGAGAACATGTTCACAACAGTCATCTCTGATTCTTCTAGTGAATGCAAAATTTTGCAAAAGACTGACCCACTGGGCTCTGATCTCAATTGGATCTCCTGGGGGTTGGATTGGATGAGTCAAATCGACACCTTTAGGAAATAAAAATGCCTTAATTCCTTAGTGTCTTCAGTGTCTTGGGCCAGTTCTAAGCTCGTCTTTAATTTGGCTTCTACTTCATCTTGGATTTCATGGAGAGTAGTTCTCTTTGAGCCATGATACTTACTTCAATTCATGCTTGAATAGCTACCTCCACAGCTGCTGCGCCTTCCACAACTTTCTTCTTAAGAAATATTTTAAGAGTTTTCTCAATTTTAGGATCGTATAACAATACAAAGTCAAGGCTTTTGAAACATCACATGTGGTAGGAAACCTAAAAAGGAAAAGATTGTTTGTGAGTTGATGAGTGAAGTTCTAGAGGATCTTCAATAATATTAAGAATAAAAGGAAAAAACCCTAATTACACATAGACTTCCAAAAAAATATAACTACATTAACCAATTTTTGATGGGATCCAAACATCGCACCAATAAAAACCCTAAGGGAAATACCCTTAGGTTTAACTAAAAGTTGTGCACTAGTTCCCCACTCCACACGAATGGAAGCTTTATTGCAATATACTTAAGGATCGAACCCAAAGGACAATCTTTTTAAGTAGTTATATATATATATCTAGAAGTATTTAGGAGTAATGTATATCACTGAGAAAATTGGTTGATTGATTAAACTAAATTTTTACTGATAAGCAAAAAAGATTAAGGAAGTAATTAAATGATGATAACATGACCAGGGCATTGGGTTTTCTCTTCCCAAAGCCTACATAATTATTCTAGCAAGATTAAAATCTAAATAATAGTTTACTAAATAGAGGCTTAGCTATTTCACCCTCACGAGATACAGATCATCGCATGGATCAAAAACCCTTAGAACCGGCCAGTCTTGGTACCCAAGTTCCTAGTTCATCCAATCAAACTCCCTAACTATGGCCGACCAGTCTTGAAACATTAGTAGATCATAATACAATCACCTCACCATCCCTTGTTGACACCACAAGGGGTAAAAATATTGTTCTGAAGTTCTAATCATGATTACAACAACATGCACGTCCACGATTATAAGGTACACACAAAGCATGTGATCTATTCCCAAGGCAAGGAGATAAGCATAATGATACTTTATTTAGAAATAGCATTGTTGAGTTTAGATATAGGCTAGAATAAAATACGGTATGTTGGGGCTAGTCCCCATTCCCCAACATAAATGTGTACTCGCTCATGGTGATACGAAACAATAGAAATATAGAAAGAACGATGAAGGGGCCTATGAAGCCTGGTGCAGGAAGACCAGTCTCTCTACTGTGGCTGCCACCTCCTTGCTCCTCGCTAGGGTTTTTTCTTTGCAAAATGTAGCTTCTAAAAATCAATTTGAGACCCTTATAATGGATGACAAGGTTTCCCCATACACCACACTTAATTATGGAGTACTTATCAATTGTCTACCTTAAAAGGATGTGGACCTTGGTGATATGGGTATCCCAATCATTCTTTCTTAGCTCATTTTATCATAAAATTTAAATCATGGGAGGTTAGAATATCACCCACCTAGATACTTGACATCCTTGTCAAGGCTCAACTATAACCTCAAAAACTATTCCCATTTAGTGAAAACCCAAATTACTCATGTAGACCCACCTCTTACTCAGATATTCACCATAAGGTTGGATCCATCAACTAGAACAAACTTTTCCAACATGCTTGCACTACACAACTCAATACTGGTGTCATATTCACATGTGGGGCCATCTACTGAAGGGGAACTATATCTATACTAGTTTTAATTCAACGACCACCAACCAAGTCTCTAGTAGAGTTTTTGTAATGATATTTGGATCCAAAAACCACCACTACCCTTTGTTGCACACTTTGTCCTCACTCACTCAAAACCTACATTCAACTTTTGTAAAAGTCTATTATGGTGGTAGTACTCTAAGTCAAGCATGCTCGTAACATATTGAATTCTAAACGTAATCTCCATGTAACCCTTTTCCCTATGTTTTCTTCTCACTTCTATCCTTTATGTCCTTGTTGATGAATTAGTCAAATTTATAGTTGTTTGATGAATATTTGTTCAATAATTATACCAATGGAAGGGTTTATGAAGAAATACCTCAGTGAAATCTTATTTAAGGATCTAAAATGCTAAATCACCACTTACTTGGAACAATGGTAAAAACCATTATGCTAGAAGTGTAAGGCTCCAAACCTTGGTTAATGTGTTAAACAAACTTAATTACCATAATTAAGTACTATAAACCTTAATATAACGTTGTGAGGTGTTTTTAAATCATAATATAAGCTTATGTTTCAAGTTTGGTCCAATTTGGAATTTGTTTGTGCAAGTTATACAATTTTTATGCACAATTTGGACTTTTTTGCAATTTAGCCAATTGTGAGGTTTTCATTGCAAATTTGCACATGCCTT